>JACCIC010000279.1:0-568320 GCA_018907035.1 Sycobia sp. Sy_11
CAATAACCCAATAACCCAATAACCCAATAAAATTGCGAACAGCTGCTTCAGCGACATAAAAGAAAGGGTTTTCTGCATCGTATCGTGACTGGCGATGAAAAGTGGATACGTTACGATAATCCGAAGCGAAGAAAATCATGGGGACTACCCGGCCATGCATCATCATCGACGGCCAAGCCAAATATTCATGGCGCCAAGCTCATGCTCTGTATATGGTGGGACCAGCTAGGTGTGGTTTACTATGAGCTTCTGAAACCGAATGAAAGGATCACAGGCGAGGTCTATCGACGACAATTGATGTATTTGAGCCGCGCACTGCGAGAAAAACGGCCACAATACTCCGACAGGCACGACAAAGTCATTTTGCAACATGACAATGCTTGCCCACATGTTGCACCGCCGGTGAAAACATACTTAGAAACGCTCAAATGGGAAGTCCTACCCCACCCGCCGTATAGTCCAGACGTTGCTCCGTCTGATTACCATCTCTTCAGATCGATGACGCATGGCCTGGCTGACCAGCACTTCCATTCCTACGAGGAAGCCAAAAAATGGGTGGATGACTGGATAGAGGCCAAACCGGTCGAATTTTTTCGCAACGGAATTCGTATGTTGCCGGAAAGATGGGAAAAAGTTGTAGCTAGCGATGGCCAATACTTTCAATAATTCATTTGTAACCATTTTTTCACAATAAAGGCTCAAAATTTGAAAAAAAACGGGAAAGACTTATTCACATACCTGATAGTTTTGGGTGGATCTAATAACTTCCAGAAACATCACGTAAATATCAATAACCAATTACCCAGTCTCAAAATGAATGAAATCAGTATCTATTAACATCCTTCCCAACATCAGTACAGACCAAACGGCGTCTTTTGACATTACTAGCCGTCCCATAGAACCATAAACAACCATGTAGCACCCGGGATATATACAAAAAAGATGATCCAGCTACCACTAAGCTATTTTGTAAACTATAGCACTCAAACCAACCATCCCATAAGCATCTGTTCAAGACGCAACTTTTGAGCCACTTCAGGATCCAATTGGAAAATAAACAACAAAATGGCGCCTGGGTTACCACCCCCAAAATCAGTTTTTCGGTTATATCTCCGCCATTTTTCAAACTGTAACGCTCAAACCTACCTTCGTATAAGCATCTGCTCAAGACGCAACTTTTGAGCCTTCACAAGATCCAATCAGAAAATAAACAACAAAATGGCGATACCGCTCCTAATCTTGATTTTGGAAGATCAGCCATTTTGTAGGTGACAGGATTTCCTCGGAAGCAAATGCATCTCACACACAATCGTATAATTTTCCTAACTTGATTTTTACCATCCAACAACCAGTATCGTTGCCTAATGCTAGCTAATGTCAGTTGTATACCCGAGTGGTACTGTTTTTCATGGGCATGACGTATGATTAGATCCGTAACGTGTTGACGCGAGGGTAAAAGGATAGGATGCTTTTGCCCGAATTTTAAATCTGAGTTTTTCAGCCTTCCACCTACACGTAAGAGACCATTATGATCAATGAACGGACTGAGGGTGTCGAGCTTGCAACCCTTCAATCTATTAGAGCTCTGTAGGTGTCTTAATTCTGTTTCAAAATATTCGCGTTGCAGAGTTTTGACTATGACTTCTTCGCTAATGGTCAATTCAGTGGTCGTTAATGGCCCCCTTCCTTTATGTCGTCGAAGAAATCGTAAGCAATACGCTATTACTCGCTTCATACGGGTATAAGAGGAAAATCTTTCAAAGATTCGGCTATTCCGTTCCTTGATGACCAATAAACATGTCACTTTCTTCAAACCTGGTAAATCTTTTGTGATTCGTAAATCTACGTTGGGCCATGCTTTTTCCTCTTCAGCGAGCCATGATGGTCCGTTCATCCATGTATCGTTGTTGAGGAAATCGCGTGGAAGCTGCCCTCGTGACAGAGCATCTGCCGGATTACATTGCGTTCGTACATGACGCCATGCGACATCCTGACATATCTCTGTTATTTCCTTCACCCGGTTCGCCTCAAATACCTTCAGGGCGCTAGGAGATTTCTGTAGCCATTGCAGTACGATAGTGGAATCACTCCAAAATATAGTTTTATCTGGAATTAAAGAAAGGCTTTCTCGCACCTCACTGTACAAGCGTGCAAGCGTTAAAGCGCCGCATAGTTCTAATCTTGGTATGGTCATTTCCTTGATCGGTGCTACGCGGGACTTCGAGCATAGAAGTCGTACACTTGCATCTCCGTTGCGCGCCTTAGATCTAACATATAGACAAGCTCCATATCTGGCTTTACTGGCATCGCAGAATCCATGTATTTGCAATTCTACTGAATTTTCTATTGATATATGGCGTTCGAAAGACAGTTGATCGATGAACTGTATTTGATCAACGAACATCAACCAATCTGTGTGTAAAGCGGAAGGTAATGATTCATCCCAAGTCACTCCCGCTTTCCAGCATCGTTGCATTAAGACCTTTGCATAAAATACAATAGGCCCTAAAAGTCCCAGCGGATCAAATATCTTGGCTATCTCAGATAAAATTGTCCGCTTTGTAACGGCTATTACGGTTTTATTAACGCTATATACTAGTCTATCATCATGTGTTCTCCAGAAAACCCCCAAAGTATTTAAAACACCTTTTTCTTCTGTTATAAAGCTTAGATCTTTTAGGCAATCATTTAATTTGTCTAGCGCGTGGGGATGATTTGAGGCCCATTGCCTAATATTGAAACCTCCTCTCTTTAGCAGGTTAATAGTTTGATCTCGGATTTCCTTGATCTCCTCCAGAGTATTTGCTCCTGTTATTAAATCATCTACATACAGACCCTGCCCAATTATTTTCGCTGCTATGGGAAAATCCTTTCCTTCATCCTCGGCTAACTGAGACAAAGTCCGTATAGATAGAAATGATGCTGACGATACACCGAACGTGACTGTGTTCAATTGAAATACACGGGGTTTATCGTCGTGCAACCAGAATAGATACTGATAGCGTCTATCGTCGGGATGCACTAATATTTGTCGATACATCTTCTCTATATCGGCGGTATGATATACTTGTATATACGGAATCTTATCAAGTGCGCAAATAGTTTCGGCTGAATAACTGGTCCTACCATAAGCGCCTTATTCAGACTTAGTCCTGTATTAGTTACGGTGGATGCATCGAAAACTACTCTCAACTTTGTAGTATTACTGGAATTTTTTACCACTGCTTGATGCGGTAGATAATAAGCATTAAGTTCCTCATTCTGCACCAAGCTCATGTGTCCTAAGTCTATATATTCTTGTAACACCCGTTCATAGTCTTCTCGCAAGGACCTATTCGTACTAAGCTTTCGCTGTAGACCGTAAAATCTTCTTAAAGCTATCGCTCGAGAATTTCCGAAATCGGGATTGTTTATTTTAAATGGAAGTCGAACTACATAACGCCCATTTTTATCCCGTGTAGTATTTTGTTGGTAATGTAATTCGCATTGCTCTTCTTCTGCACTTTTAAGAGAATGTGCGCCTGTATCATCAATAATCCAAAATCGTTCAATTTGTTGCTCCAGCTTCGTCAACTGGCAACACGCCTTTTCATTGCTATGTACCACTCCTCCAGCAATTGCCCAACCTAGTTGGGTTTTTTGCATATATAAATCCGAACTGTCGGATGATAGTCTCTTCTGTCCTATAGATAAAAAAGATAAAGTCGCTCCTGAACCTATAAGAATATCCACCGCTCGCGGTAAATGGAAATCTGGATCAGCTAATTTCATATTGTGTGGAATATCAATTGTGTGTCGTGGAAAGACTTCCTGAGATTCGTTTTCTGAAATATGTGGTACTATTAAGAACGATAGCTTCTTTTTGAACTTACTGTAAAGAGAATGAAATGTCAACTCAATTGCTCCTTTCGATTCTGTGTGCATTCCATTTATCGCACTTATCGGAACAGTACATTTTCTAATCGGGAGTTTTAGGAGATGAGCAAATTTTTCAGTTACAAAATGTGCCGTTGCGCAAGTATCTAATAATGCTTTTGCACGTATAAGAACTCCTGCATGGTTCTTAATATGTACGATTGCACTCTTATAAAAGTACTAAAATGTTTAAATTAATAATATATTAAAAACGAACTACTAAAATGTTTAAATTGATAATGAAAAATATGGATAATATAATCTTTTATATATGAATAGTCGAAGCGAACAGCTCAAAGGAGAAAACGATACTAGCAGGCAAGCGCGCCGAGCTTACTTACATTGACAAACGCCTATCGTCCTTTTTTTTATCATTATTCGGCGCCCTTTCCTCCGCATCTTATTCTCCTACATGGACGATACGCGAAAAGAAACGCGCATCGTCTCACACACATATTACATGCAAATTATAGCCGGCCGGCACATACATACATTTGCACTCATACTATACACTCGTTATTTCAGTGGCATTCATTGCGACTGAACATCGTCCATAGGTTTCCCGACGTATAATATTGCTAGATTTTTGTCCAATATATTGGTTAAGATAGATGGAAGAACTAGTTCTTACATGAAGGATAGTTGGTGTTTCTACAATGAAAATTTTAGATATTGTTATTCATGATGATGATTTCATTGGATGTAGTATCTTTGTTTACAAATGTACCTTTAGAGTTGTTCAATGATATTACACAGGAAAAGTGGAATGAAATTAATTTGCATACAAAATTAACAATAAATGAATTTATTAAAGCAATTAATTTGGTTTTTAATAACACAATGATTTCATTTGATAATAAATTTTATGAACAAAAATATGCATGTCCAATGGGGTCGCCTTTGTCACCGGTTATAGCTAATTTAGTTATGGAAAAGTTGGAAAGTATAGCCTTGTCAAAATTGCTTTTTGAACGAATGACATTTAAGAGATATGTTGATGATATCTTTACAATTGTTCCGGAAGTTTTTGCGGATGAAATGGTGGATGTTTTCAATTCTGTACATGACAGAATTAAATTTACATGGGAGGTCGAAGTTAATAGTCAGTTAAGTTTTCTGGACATTAATGTCATTAGATGTAGTAATAATAAGGTGAAACTTAATTGGTACAGAAAGCCTACTTGGTCAGGTAGGTTTTTAGATTTTAATTCACACCACCAATTCGGAAACAATGTTGGAGCATTAAAGGTGTCATTGCAAGAGCAATTAAATTGTTACATAAAAATTTTAGACAAAATCATTTACAGATAGTAAGAGAGACTTTCATCAATAATGGTTATCCAATTCAATTTATTAATAGATTAATTACTTAGAGATTGTTTGACATGTATAATACCGTAAATAGACATAGTGCAAGAATCGATGTTAACGGAGGCAAAATTATTGTCTTGCCATATGTTCGAGGATTGTCTGAAAGAATAAAAAGAAATTTTCGGAAATATAACATTCAAATTTTCTTTAAAAATTGCAATAATTTGAGTAGATTGTTTAATAATTGCAAAGATAAGGATGATTTATGTTTAAAATCAGCAGTTGTTTACAAGATTAATTGCATAGATTGCGATAAATACTATACTGGACAAATAGGTTGATATTTAAAAAAGAGAATTTATGAGCATAAATATAGTTTACGTAGCTCACATATTATTTCCGGTTTATAAGAGCATTGTTTAAAGTTTTTGCATTCTTTTGATGTAGTGAATGTGGATATTTTGGAACATGGTATTAAATTGATTGGTTTTAAACAATTTGTGTAGAGGGGGAATTCATATTTAATTTACTAAATTTGGTGGTGGGGATGGTTTATAAATAGATTAGAATATGTAGTTTAGTTTATTCCCTGATGACGAGCCGTAGCGAGCTCGAAACGTTGGACAAGTCTTCAATTAGGTAAGGCTGTTGGGGACAGTCAGACTGCACTTTACTAACAAAGAATTTTTTCAGCTAATATTTTATTTTCAGATTAGTCTACGAGGGTGAATGTAAACAAGGACAGTCTGACTGTCATTATAATTTTAATTTAATTTTTAATTTAATTTTTATTTTTAATTTTTTTTTTTATTTATTTTTATTTTTATTTTTTATTTTTATTTTTATTTTTATTTTTATTTTTTTTTTATTTTTATTTTTATTTTTAGATTGATTTGATTGTACTGTAAGACCAATAAAAAATATTTATTAATTTGTATATGGGCAGTCGACAAAAGTACAATTCAATTGTTATAAATAAATCTACGTATATAAAATCTAATTTCTCTCGGCATTCATAAGTCTGATAGTACAAGTGTATATAAACTAAATAAAGGATGACATCTAATTGTACAAATTTATAATAAATAAGTAAAATTTTAATCTTCAGAAGACATAGTTAACCTTTTTTAACCATATAACAAACAAAAATTTTTCTGTTTTGCTTTAATAAACTATCGAAATTGAAGCAGAACCATCAATAAGCCTGACACTGGTCGACGAAGAAAGAAGGCTACATAGCCTGTTCGCGGAAATGTCACTAGATCAACTACTACAAGATGCGAAACAACAAAGTATAAAAACTAATGTTGACATCGAAACCTTTCGGGAGAGATTAGTCCGGTGGGAGCTACGCCGACTTTTTGGAAAAAACGCTGCCGAGTGGCATCAGGTAAGCGACGAAGTTCAACCTGATATTGCGGAAAGATCAGAGGTTTTAAACGCCACAGAACTTAATGCGGTACACAAAGTAAAAATAGATGAACAGCGGTTACTAAAACTGTGGACGCGCAAGATGCCGCAATTCAACAGAGCCACTAACCACGGATGGTTGCAACAATACCACCATAGGGTTTTCCCATCAATACCCCATTTGGAAGATACAATATAGGCCAGTGGCCATCACCACCGGCCCATAGTAAAAATTTGCACGACGCGGAGGCAATACCTGCACCTATGACAAATCCTTGGTATAATCTATCACGACCATGGATAAGCCCAGCACAAGACAACAGCAGACAACTAGAAGATCCGGCAGCACTACCTCCAAATACGTCAAATGAAATTCCGCATTCATAGAGCTGGCACCAGAATAGATCGTCTGATAGTACATACCTCAAGGGGATACGAAATGGCCAGCTATTAATACAGTGGAATATGAAGTATTTCGGAACAGCTCAAGAAGACGTATATAGAGAGTTTATATAGTATATAGAGGATTTTTTAGAGAGGTTAGAAAAGATTTGCAAAAGCTGCAACATCCCGGTGGAAGATATGTTGAAATGAATACCAGGTATTTTATACGGGTCTGTTCGAACATGGGTAAAAAAATGTACAATAGGTGGCAGACTTTAGAGCACCTAAAGGCAGTGCTCAGACAACAATTTAGACCTATCGATCACACGTTGAGGTTGGAAGAAGAACTCCGAGAGAGGTCACAAGGCCTTAATGAGTCGATCGAATCATACCTAATAGGTATGAAGGCACTGCTGGGTAAAGTGTCCCCACCATTGTCACCTGAAACACAACTGGATAGAGTCTATAGTATATGTATACCCTACATTTCTTGACTAGATTAACCGAGCAGATTTCAAGACGATAGAAGAGTTACAAGTATTGGGCCAACAGATCGAGCTCTAAAGGGAGCTGACTCGTCGATACAAGGAGCTACCAGCAGCAGAGAACTGCCCGGTGAGCAGCGCAGCTTGTTCCTCATCTGAAAAAACGACCAGCCAATCAAAATTAGCAGCTCTAGACGAGGATCAGCCAAAACGAGTCTCAATACCGAACCGCTCACGTCAATACTGACGGCTAGGAAAGTATTTGACACAAGCCCTGTGCCAACACGACGAAACAGACACTACAGTCACAGCCCAACACCGAAAACGCAGGAAGAACGAAGACACAATGCAGAAGACACACGCAATATCCTCACAAGTCCATCACCTAGATATCGTACAGGAACCTCTCCTCGGCCTCGATCAAGACCAATAAGCGAATCTCGATACAGGCCTAGGAGCCCATAACCACGAAATATGACCTATATCAACACCAGCCCCTCTCGCAGTTACTGTCCAGCTCAAGAGAACGACGAAGATAGACGTTATTCCCAATCGCCCAAGAGGGAGCGCAACGATCGATACACGGATCATTACAGGACGCGTCGTGAGTCACCACGACCGTGCGCTGAGTAAGGGTATCCTGTCCAAGATAACCAACCGTGCTGGACTTACAATAGACCAGGCCATTAGGTGGATCGATACCAAGAAAGGAAATGCATGTTCTACTATAACTGCGGCGATGATGGCGTCACGGCGGTTAACTGCACACGTTGCGGGCTGAATAGAAAAAACTCGGAAAACCCTTAGGGAAAAAGTTATCGGAGTCGACCCCACTACCTTCTACAACGAGACTCCCCAAACAATCAACGAAACAGCTAATACAAAATGCGCAACAAGAAACGCTGATGTTACTGGGCCCCGAAAGGCACCTCCAATACAGGAAGAGGAGAATCGATTCTTCCTGAGTATCGATCTATCAGGCAAAATATTCCCGGCGCTGATAGACTCCAGGGCGCGCAAGTCCTATATCGCATCACTACCAGCAAGAATCGTAAAAACAGCAATTCTACCAGTAGTGTCATTCACGCAGCTGCCAAATGGCCAGATCTGATCCAACAATGATAAAATAGATCTCCTCTTGAAAATAGACGGACAGCAGCTTACGACACGCTTTAGAGTGTTCGGATATTTTGATGCAACTATAAATGACGATTAATTCCGCCAAGGAAGCCTAGAAACATAGTACTGAACTTTGTCACGTTTTCGAAGAACGAAGTGCAAGCAATCGCTGCCTTAGCAGCAGTAAATGTAGTTGCAACATTGGAGCAGAGACAGAGACAACAATTGAACCAGCCACTGAACCAGCTGATACCAGAACAGACAGAGGCTTTAAGGCTCGCACAAATGCCCCACACCATAGAGACGTGCAAGATCATCAGCCTATGAAACAGCGCCTCCGTCGCATACCGGATAGATTATGAAGACTTTTCGCCAAAGGCATTATAGAACCTTCGGAGAGCTTGTGGAGCAGTTGTCGGTGATCGTGCGAAAAAGGACAGCAAGATCCGGTTCTGTATAGACTAAAGGGTAGTTAACTTGTTGAAGAAGAAGGATGCATATACTCTTTCTCACATGGACGTCCTATTGTATATTCTGCGTCACGCTCCTTATCTTTCTAAGATATACTTGAGCCAGGCATATCACCAGATTCCTTTAGACGACGCTAGCAAGGAAACAACGGTCTTTGCAGTCCCACAGAAAGGGCTGTTCCAATACACCCGAATCCGATATGGGCTGACCAACGACACTGCCAGTTTCCAGCGTGGTATGGATGTCGTGTACGGACCGCAATGGCAACCGAGCATCTTTATCTGCATGGACGATATAAACTCCACGGATACGTTCGTGGATCATACTAAGCAACTAGAAGCGGTACTGGCCCACCTTAATCAGATTGGGCTCCAAATTATCAAGGTGAAGTCTGAGTTTTGCTGCTCGGAGGTACGCTACCTGAGCTATATAGTTGACAAAAATGGATGCGTATGGACCCCGACAATCTAAAGACCGTCATGGAATACCCAGCCCCACAAACATCGAGCAGCTGAGAACTTTTCTCGGTATGGTAAGGTGGTACGTCCGCTTTATAAAATCTTTAGTCGACGTAAGGGCACCACTCAGTAAACTCTTGCGAAAAAACATCTGATGGCACTGGGAAAGCCCCAGGACGACGCATTTAACCATCTGCGTATCTTGCTAACACAAGCACTCTTATTAGCATGCTCCGTACAAGGTAGACCTTATATTTTATAAACCGATGCCAGTAACTCGACCCTCGGTGCCGTGCTTAGTCAAGACACGGATAATGAAGAACACCCTATTGCTTATGTGAGCAGGGCATTGGCTATAGCGGAGGTAAACTACACGGTGACCGAAAAAGAGTATCTTGCCGTATTCGGGATTGTTGAAAAATTTAGAGGCTACCTCTTGGGAGTGGAATTCACGGCGATCACTTCTCACAGTAGCATAAAATGGCTGCATGCGCTAAGAAACCCTACAGACGAACAGATTAGTAAAATGGGTCCCTGCGCTGCAGGCCTATAATATGAAGTTCATTCAGAGGATAGGCGACCTGCACAAAGTGCCAGACGCACTTTAACGTCCACCTACCAAAGAGACGTCGCTAATAGCTACATTTACCGCTATGGAGCAAGGCAGTTGGTATGAGAAAAAAATTAAAGAACTCCGAGAGTGCCCATAAAAACATCCAGACTGGTATATTAGAGATAACATCCGCCTAAAACACTACTCGAACTTACTATGTCCCGAGAAAGATGACTGGAAGATGGTCATCTCTTCTAATGACAGTGAGCAGATAATGTTCGAATGTCAGAAGACGTTGACTTCTGTACCTTTTGCTGTTGAAAGAACTCTACACAAGGTCTCTCGAGATTATTACTGACTAGGAATGAGACGAGTTTTCTACAGCTATATCAAACACTGCCCGGAGTGTCAGCTGTACAAAGTTTCTCAGAGGCCACCAACCGGCCTAATGACACACAGAAATGTGGAAGGGCGATAGAAAAGCGTAGCTACTGACATAATGGGCCTATATCCTGTCAGTAAAGGTCAACGTCGATATCTTTTGATCTTCGAGGACGTCTTCACTAAATACGTGGAGCTTCGATCACTACGTAATGCAACAGGGCAAGCGATAGTTAAAGCGCTGAAGGAGCTAGTTGTATTCAAATGGGTTTGCTCCAAGTTTTTAATCTGAGACAATGGCATCGAGTTCGTCAATAAGTTAGTTAAATAGCGGCTCGACGAACTCGGAATAATACAACAGCAGATAGCGCCATGCCATGCGCAAGCAAATCTCGTATAGCGGGTAAACCGCACGTTTAATGGTATGATCTCCATATACCTACCGCATTTGGCGTTCATCATGAACACGTCAATACACGCAAGTACGCAAGCCTTGCCAGCCTTCTTAAATTTCGGCAGAAACCCAAGGGAGATGCCCATGTACACAAACATTCGCTTAAACCACCAACCACAGCAGCCATTAACAACCGCTGACTGGCGAATTCAAATGAAAAGATTACCTGTTATTCATGAATTAATCAGAAGAAACCTTTGTGCAGCCAGCGAGAAACAGGCGCACTACTATAATAAAAATAGAAGAGAGGTGTCGTTTGAGGAAAATGAGATGGTTTGTATACGAAAACATGTATTATCATCAAGGCCAGATACGGGTGGATTGATAATTTTACGGCCTGACCAAGAAAACAACGATTTTAAGAATTTTTTTTATTTCTCAACATAGTCTCCTCTATAGACTGATTCGTCAAGCTGCTCAAAATACCCATTTACAGATTCGATTACTACTTCATTGTCTGTAAATCTCTTACCGTCAAGCCATTTTTTGAGGTTAGCAAACAGTTAATAGTCACTCGGGGTAGGTCTGGAGAGTAGGGAGGGTGCGGCATCAAGTCAAACTTCAGATCGTTGATCTTAGCCATCGCAACGATTGATGTGCGACCATTGCGCTGGTGCGTTATCGTGATGAAACAAGATTTTTTTCTTCACCAGAAAAGGTCGTTTAGCTTTCACTTCGTGGCTCAAACGTTGCAATAAGTCTGCGTAGTATTGACCAGTGATCGTTTTACCCATTTGAAGGTAATCAATGTATATAATACCTCTTGCATCCCAAAAAACAGTAGCCATAACCTTGTTCACCGAAAAATTGTTTTTGGCTTATTTGGAGTTGGTTCTGCTGGTCCAATCGACTGTTTAAACTGTTGTTTGGTTTCAGGAGTGTAGTGGTGGACCCAAGTTTCGTCAACGGTTATGAATCGACACAAACATTCGCTTGGATTACGCTTATACAACGCCAAATTGGCGGTAGAAATGTTCTTTCGAATCAATTTTTCGTCGGCTGTTAGCAAACGTTGCACCCATATAGCACAGAGCATTTCCATATACAAATGTTGGTGCAAAATGTTTTGTACACGTTAATATGACATCTTACAAGTCTCAGCTATCTCACGCACTTTTAATCTGTGGTCTTTCAGTAGTATTTGATGGATTTTTTCGGTCACATCTGGAGTTGTGACTCAATGGGGCGTCCTGAGCACAGCTTATCAGAGGTGCTCACACTACCATTTTTAAACTCGGAAACCCACTGCTTAACGGTTGAATATGATGGGGAGAATGTCCCCAGTGTTGAGTCCATCTTTTCTTTAATTTCCTTCGGCTTTAACCCCTTCAAATAAAAGTATACACCCTCGTAAATTCGCAGCCAAACATTTTCCAGCTAGAAGACCGAAAATAGACACGTTTTGAATATAAAAACTTAAAATCACCACTATGATTGATGTCTAAATATGTAAGAAATTAATAATATGCTTCTATGATTATAATATCTGATTAACTAACCTAGAAGTACGACATTTCTTTTCAAAGTACAATTCTAAAAACCAGTCACAATTTTAATACGTTAACTAGACTACATACTATAAGTTATATATATATATATATATATATATATATATATATATGTCTGTGTGTGTATGTATATATGTATGTATGTGTGTATGTATGTGTATATACATGCCTATGTATGTATGTATATGTGTATATATTTATGTATATATGTAGATATTTATTGTGTCACTGTCTTAAGGAAGACAACATGTACAAGAATCGAGGAGATGAAGCTTTAAATTAGTTTATTGAGGCAATTATAGAAAGGGGGATGGGATGACATCTAAACCGAAGGGTGGCCGGTACGATTACGCACCATGAGCTATCGAAGGGTGTGCGTATGGCTGCGCGCTCTCTGTTTAGAAGGCGTAAATTTATTGTCTATCCATCAAGAACGATCGCACCTGGGGCCCAACTGTACGTCTGGGATTGAGACAGAGTGCTGTTTTTCCTTCTCCATTTACTATTGTCATCAAGATATTTTTGATTTATCGTCAATTCAAATTTTATCGTCGAGCAGAGCACTTCATTTAGATTTGTTTCCTCTCTAGTTTCAACGTCTGGAAGATCTTAATGTAGCGCCCTTAGTAAGAAGTAATTAATATAAATATCCCGTTCGTATCTAGGTAAATAGCGTGTATACGTATATTTGAGTGTAACTGCGTAATTGTGCACGTGGAAAGTGTCAAGATGTCAATCGAGTGAGTAGAGATTTAATATTACGTTGGCGGAGTTACGGATTCGCAGGCCGAACTCCTTTATTATTTTACTACAGGCCGAGAAATAAAATCGGTCGCCTTACTTAATTGCCTGATCTCGTAAATGGTAACAATTCATTTCGTGTATCAATGATTCACGAATGCTATTCAAACACAAGCACAAAAGCATAATGTTAGTTACGCAGACAATAATTTTGAAGGGCAATAGTAAAAAAATATAGGAAGAGATTAAAATCAAATTCTATGTAAATAATTATATCATAAATCTTTGTCGAAGATAAATAAATGTATTTTATTAATAAATAGTAAAATCTATACATTCAGATCTGTTCATTTATTGATTCCTTTAAAAATCATAAATTTTCATATCCTGTTAATCATGGCAATGGTTTTGAAGTTATTTTTAATTGTACTTATGAAGATTTTCTAAAATAGTTCTTCCTAAAATTTATTTACAGAATATGTAAAAAACTCTAAGACTTGGCATTGGATTTCTTAGGTAGTATATTCGTCTTCTGGTAAAAAATATAATCTGCTCATTAAGTTTGTCACCTTATCCAAATTCAAATTACAATAATATATTATGATAAAATAGAGCAAGACAGATGTTTGTCGTGGCGTAAATTTATGCTGACCGAGCAAAAAATGATAATTATTTAAATTAGAAATTATTTTCAAAACTCCAATTCTTCGATTTCAGTATCCCACAATATATTGAACAAAATTATTGCAGACTGCAGGTAGAAAAATGAATAAGCAGCTAATATTGTAAATTGTGAACTATCATTTGACATGACATACAATAACTTATTCACTTTTAAAATTAATAACCCAGCCAGAACCACCATTATTTAAGCTTGTATTATAAGTAACAAACACTCGATTATTTTGAGAAATAAAATCTGCTGGTAGATCCTAGAAAAAGAATAATAATTTCCTTAATAATAATAAATATAATATTGTTTTTATAATGTAATAATTTGAATCTTATTTCAATAATTTAAAAAAAAAATTTTATCATAAATTAATGTTGTACTTGATATAATTTATAGTTCATTAATTACTGAATAGAGATTGAAAAATATTTGTACATACTCCTCCACAATATGTAACAATTGAATTTTCATTGCCATTTAGCTGCATTTCAGAAATCATCAAATAATCAGTACCGCACATATTTGATGATCCTATATCAAAAATGGTGAAATGTAGAACAATTTTCATTCCTTTTGGTACACTAATATCCCAGATACAAGTACTTTGATTTCTATATGGATTGGGATATAATGGTGATGTAAATACACCTCCATAGTTAAAAATTTGTCCACCACATCCTCTACCTATATAATAAAAAAATTATCATATTTCATTATATACTGCTAATTAATTTAGACTTATATTATGGGCTATAATTATTAAAACCATTTTTATGTGATTACCATTTGTAGTTGAGGTATATGTTATATCATAACCATTATTATTATAATGTCCACTTCTACTGTCAAATGCATGTAAACTAATTTGATTGCTAGTACTGAACACTGGATTAGGTATTGCGAAATTGCAAACTGTTTGAATTACATGCCCTTGAAAGCCACCATCTCGAATCTAAAAGACATTGTTCATTAAAACACTATTCGTATTTAGTACATATATTGATTATTTTGGTTTCAAAAGCTGAGAGAAACGATTTTTTCTCAATATGATAATTTTTGTTTAAAAAACTCAATATTATTCCAAATCAGAATAGACTCTGTAAAATTAAATTTCGTTTATTATATCGAGCAAAATCATGGCAATTTTCCAGCCAAATACACGTCATTTGGGGCAATCGTTGATTTTATTCTTTAATCTGAGGAAAAATGCGGCTGAAGCCTATCATTTTCTTTAGGAATCTTATGGGGCGAAATTTATTGGTTAATCAACGTACCGCGAGTGATTCAAGTGGTTCAAAAGCAGTGATTTTGAAATTAAAGACAAGGATCGCTCCAAAAAGCCGAAAATATGTGAAGACCATCCGCCAAAGGATCATTCTATTGTGCCCTACTTATTCATTTGAAGCAAGTCTTACAGGAAAATTACTCAGAATATGAGACGAGCTAGGAGTTATTTTTCATGACGATAATGCTCAGTCACATATTGCTGCTGTAATCCAAAACTGTTTGAGCAATAGTAGAAGAGAAAAAAAAGAAGCGAATTTATTTCACATGAACAGACGAAACGAACAGGTTCTCACCAGCGATTTCTAAATCAGCCGCAGTCAATGGGCTTTGCAGTGGGCGTGATGCTCGTGTTTGAAATCATCATTAACATCCATGAAAAGCACGTTGTGCGCTCTTGGACGACTTTTTATATTTTACATTGATCTAGCATGCAGGAGCATACGGAGACAACCCCACTGCCAGGCATAGAGATAGAACAGATGTAGCGAATATATCACCATCGCTCTCGGGCGGACCGTACGGGATTGGCCGCGTGACAGCGCATTTCAGCTTTTTCTTCCTTCCGTTACTATACATTTTAATGAAAGAACAAAGTACAGTATATTGTCTGTCAGTCCCCCGAGCCCCCAAAGATTCCGGCGAGAGAAAAGGGCGGTCCGGCGAGACGCGAAATCTCTCGTTAAATGGGAGCAGGAGTAATGACGCAGAAGGCGAAATAAAGTTCGCTAAATTAAAATCGAAATTTAATTTAATCAAAATTTAACTTCATATACACAAAAATAATGAACTGCGCAAGACGCAGACCGAGGGTCGCCACGATGGCGACGCGCAACATGATTTGAAAGAGAGATAGAGAAAGACAAACCAAGCTGCCATTTACAGTCACGTTGGCACGGTTCACTTTTCCCTCGATGTCTGTATTATCCTCGCGGAAATGCAAGTACGCTAACGAGGAAGCGACGGCAGGCGATTCTCGAGTCCATGACTGCGAGCTGCTGATCAAGTGTCATGAAGAAGCAGGGAGGTCATACTCGCAAAAGAAACAGTTCGGTGTGGCGGGTAACTTTTAAAGGTCGCTCAGTCGATAGTTAGATTCAGGCTACGTCTTTCTTAGCGCAAGTCCGAGATTCTCTTGGCGAGCACCAACGCTCGCATGCGGCTTCAGTTCCTTCTTCCCCTCTTTCAGTCTCTTCTTACTCACGCCTTGGTCCGAACATATCATCGTCGCCCTATAACAAAATTTACATAAATCACCAGGCACATTGAAATATACACATTCAGACACAGACAACATACACGGGTTACTACCAGTAGGAAAAGTCAGATTTTTCGGATCTAGTACTTATTTTTCAGTTATGGCATTTACCAATTTACTTTAGTTAACGAACACCATCATTTGTCTAAACATTATAATTTTTTGATCCGTGAAAAATGAATCGTAATATATCGTTTTTTCGACAAGTCCTTTTGCACTATAGTGTTTTGAAAAAAAGTGTAGCATGTTTTGGATAACAAGCTCCATCGCTTACAACATACTAGGATAATCCTAAACGTAAGAAATCATGGGTGGAAACAGGCAAACCTTCCACATCGACACCAGAACAGAACATCCACGGCCAAAAGATATTGCTGTGTATTTTATGGGATCAACAGAGTATACAACTTTACTACAAGCTGCTAAAGCCGAATGAAACCGTCACTGCAGAAGTGTAAAAACGTCGATACAATGATTTACAACAGAAATTGATCGAACATGGATAAGCAAACGCGAGCAATAGTCACAAAGTCATTCTTTGCATGATAATGTTCGTCCATATGCTTCAAAAGCCGTCAAAAACACCATATTAGCGATTGAATGGGAAGTGTTACTGCATCAAGCGTACTCACCAAATATTGCGTCCTTTTATTACCACCTATTCAGATCGATGTAGTACGACGTCGTTGATACGTACTTCTGACATTTTCAAAAGTGTGAGCATTGGTAGATGTTTGGATCGCCTCGAAGCCGCCATCGTTTATTCGCCAAGGTATCACCATATTGCCAAAAAGATGGAAAAAAGTAGTAAAAATGACGAAAAATATTTTGATTAAGCTATCGTGTATCCATTTTCCGTCATAAATGTCCTTTTTCCGTTTAAAAAATTCGGAAATTAAGTTCGCCCCCTAAAAGCTGCTCTGTCTCGGGGAGAGCTGAATCTTACCGATTGAATATTGGCAGGAGACCAGCGATATATACACTTGAAGAGTCACTCGCTCCTTAGATCCGAGTTTCTGCTTCGCTGACCCATTGCCTCGATACTCTGGCCGGCTCCGTACCACTTTTTCGGAGCGTTACGAATTAGTTCCCAGATTGTTAAGCCCCTTTTTTTGAAGACATCGAGCCAAACCTCTGCCTTTCTCTTGAATATTTTGGAAAGCACCTGCGTTAACTCTCCATCGGTTATCTGTGAACGTTACTGGCACTCCTCGATTCGCTTAAAGAATAACTATAGATCTTGATGGAATTTTCCTAACGTATATCTAATTTACGAACCACAAGATCGATGTCTATCTTGGATTTCCAATGATTTCGGTTTTATCACTGGGCAATCCTCCGGGCAGAGTAATCCTCGAGGAATTACCTCCCCCCTCACCTTCCAGCCATGTCTACGGGCACGCGGACTTAGACGTGGCGTAAAGACACCAGTGGCTGGAGGTTGCTTAGAAACCGATGATTTCTTGCATGGCAGATGCTTGATGCACGAACACACGAATGTCTTGAATTTGCAACCTCTTACGTACAAGATCGTCGATCAATCTGGTACTCCGGACCGGCACTGAATGACTCTACGACAGAACAGATAATTGTACTGACATGGCCGCAATTATGGAGGTAGATTATAGGTGGAGGGCTCGCGATTACGCTTGATGATGGGGTGGAATCATACGCCCTGACTGGTCTTCTAGCGGGAGTAAATCCATACCAGTCTAGCTGGGTAGAATCGACCTCAATGAAGGATTTCATTGAGCCATTCATCTACCAACCTTTCAAAGAAGGATATCTTGGCTGACTCGTGCTGAAGATAAACACGACCCGCGTCTTCCATTTATTCATCGATGAAATCTTCTGGGTCATTTCCCATTTAAGCCTCTTGAAAATACTCTCGGCGCTTAGCAGAGACAGCTAATGGAGGTATTCTTCGACCGTCTCTGCCGAAAAATATAAATACCATTCGTCGATTTAAGTCGACAGTGTTTATGGGGAGGATTAGGTCGGACTATACGTATCAATTTTATTTTAGAGGACCGAATAAAATGGGTGCTCTCTATAATTTGTTAACAAAAATAGAAATAATATTTTCTTAATCAAGCACACCTTGAGTCCACTAATGCACGCGAGCTTATCATCTCTCTGGGTTGGAGAAATCAAAAAAATTTTGTGTTATATGACAAACCTGAAATGATGCCCTGGGCTTTATTTTATTATATTTCTTTATTTTGTGTAGAAATTGGTGCCTCTAGCCTCTAGAGCTATTAATTTCTACACCAATCTATTAAAAACTTGAAATATGTTTAAAAAAATAAATTTCAGTAAGAGAATCAAGAGAAATATCAATACAATAAATATAGAATTATTATCAAGCCCGGAACTGACTAAAAAATTCATCATTGCTGCCTTTTTCGATTCGTGTGAGTTGTAATAGACTTAGCAGCCTATTATTTATTTTTTAAAGTATTAGATACATTTCCTTCTAACTTAAAAATAATTGAATCTAATGAGTGACATGCCCCAACCATGTTAGTTATTATCTACTATAACTAGGCACTGAGGCGTCTAGGTCTAATCCGCCCCTGGGATTAATTATTTAATCAGGGATGTCCGTCTGGAACTAAGTCCTCATTCATAGAGGGTGATGATTCCTCAACGGAATAGGTTAATTTACAACCCTTTTGGATCGTAGAATCCTCCGAGATATTCCACAAACTTACCTTTTTCCCTATATTCCTTGTCTTTTTATATTAATAATCTAAATGCGGAAAATTCTAAAAGGAGGGAACTGATAGTTAATTATAACGGGATAAATATAAAAGGATATGTATTTATATCTTTTTATATGATAAATAATCAAATTAATATAATTTTAATATATAAAAAAATAATTTATTAATTATAAATAATACAATAGATATTAACTATTATCCCTAACTATTAGCACCTACATTCGTCTAACGCTCGCTATCTGACACACACAGGAATGCGATAAAGAAAATCGGTTTCGCGTAGAGTGGTGTAGAGAACTAAGTATTGGAGCCCCACTTTACCGAAGAATAAAGAAAGCTTTTTCCGCTGAATAAGCATGCCTAGCGCGATTTATCTAATTATTATTCTGCGGAGTTATTTTCCTCTTTTATACATGTATAAAGAAAATAAAGAAATAATATTAAATAAAGAAAATAAAGAACCGTCAATTTTCAGTCGACGCTGAAAATTTACGACCCAACGACGAAAGAATGATTTCTTCCTCTTTCTCACTAGTAGAGCTGATGAGACTTCGATGTCTTAGATTCTCGGACGCGTCAATGCACCAGAACTTAAATTCAATATTATGAACTCGCTTTGTATTTGGATTCACAAATAACAGAATACACATATACACACGGTATAGTAGATCGGATGAATTATTTTCTTTAAGTTGAAAAATTAAAAAGAAAACGAGACAGATATAGTAAAAATGCAACAATTTTGTATAATATTATATTATATTATTTTCAAAAATTATTAATATCCTATACCATATTTCCCACCTTTGGCTCTGTCTCTTTATCTCATTTTCCCTTAATTTTCTAACTTAATAATAATTGATACTAATTTCGGAATAACAACTGCAGGTAGCCTTATTCTGTACGCGTTACAGTACCTATTTGTTTTACAAAAATCTAGGGTAACATAATATAGTATATTATAATTAAAAAAGAAATTGTAGTACTAAATATTTAATTTTCCAGGCTTCTATATTAAAGGTAAGAAGTTTTTATAAATACCTGCATATTAGCTTTAGAACAATCATTAGATCCAGGTAGGAAAAAGTGATTAAAGTACATGTTAATCGTATAATTTTCTGGTACTTTTATGGTAATCCAACAATCAGTTATATCGTCATGAACGATTCTACCTTGAATATTTGTATAATTATATGAACAGCTAGCTTTACTGTATTCCAGTTTGAAACCTTTCTTTTGCATCTCATTATTCGAGATTTTGTAATTAATTTCAACATCATCGAAATTGCTAAAATAAAACAGTAACGTCTTTAGCTTTAAGTGTATATATATATATATATATATATATATATATATATATATATACACATATATATACATACATATTTATTTAAACTTATTTATTTAAATATATTTGTTTAAACTTATTTTTATATAATGTTAGATTGCAAGGTATATTATATTGTTATTATATTATATTTCTACTTAATCTACATTTTTTGTTAATGTACTGTCTAATTTAATTACGCATAAATAATCGCCAAGCGTTACGCATGTGTTGTATGGTCTAAAGCACAAGTTCACATATGGCACGTATTCTTACTATTAACCCAATAACCCAATATATCATTTAAGAAGTGAAAATATAAATATTATCTGGCGAGAATTTCTTAGAATAATGATACGAATTGTCTAAAATATTGGTCATTTTTAGCACAAATAGGTTTTTGCTGTTTGTGAATAGTTAACTCCAGCAGTTAGAGCTCGTCTATTTTAAAATTTGCAGTTAGAGCTCGTCTATTTTTACGCAAAGGGTAGCCTGGACAAGTACAACCCCAGCAAAGCAACCGTGCATCAGGACCTGTTATGTGACCTGTATTTTGATTGCTGAGGGACTTGCGAACAAGCTTCCCCGAAAGGGAGGCCTTTTCTCTGATTTAGATAAGGTCGACGCTTTGCTCTTCCCTGCATGAGGTAAACTCGGGCACGAGTTGCGACTGCTCTTTTTCGACGTAAGAGCTGCGACCCCTGGCACCTTGAAATCAGGAGAAGCGGCTTCAAATCCCACCTTTTGCAAGACTTTGGGCATGATTCACTCTTCGAGTGATGCTGGCGGCTTATGCTTGCACTCCGTGTCAAGGACGCATTCGCCCTCTCGCGTGAGCTCGATCAGCCAGTTTACACTCGTAATCTTCTCCCGAGGAACTAATTTCTTTATTTCCGAGAGTATATTACAGTATATGAGCGCGAACTGCTCGTCGTCCGATCATGGTTCTTCGAACCTGTTGAGGATCGTTAACAAGCAGAACACATAGTCACGTGCTGGCTCGCATTTAGTCTGTATGCGCCGTTGTGCGTCGCCTATCAGTTCGGCTTATAAGTGCATATCGACGCAGTAGCAGCTACATGCCACATGGCAGGAAATTTACTACGTATTCTAATTTTTCTGGGAGAAGCGGTAACAATGCAAGTCACTTCCTCTAATAGCTCTATTATAGCAATGAGCATATTCTCATATGTGAGCCGTATCAGCCTGCGGTATTTCCTGATCCTCTGGTGGACCTCCTCGACGCTTTTACTCTTGGCGCCATTGAAATGGATTTTCCATTGGCGCACGGTTTTTCCAATGTATCTCGCTTCTATGTTGTTAAAAATAAATTTTTTCATTTCATCGCATATTGTCGAGGTAGCGATAATTTTTAACAACTTTTTATCTCTGCGCGCACGTATTTTTGCGGCTTCGCTATCGGTCTCGCGCTCTATAGTGTTCTCTGGGTTATAATTGACATCCTGTCTGCGGTACAGTCTGGCAGCTCTTTGAAATCGGGAACTATTATTTTTGAGTTCCCATTCCATCGTTATAATGTATGTATTTTCTTCTCATAAGCTATTGAAACAGTCATTGAAATTACTTGGAGGGGTTACAGTCGTCATCACTTATGAAATTAATCTCGTACAGAAGAGAAAGAAAAAAAAATATTTACTTGTAAAGCAAAATAAAGTAATAGAAAAAGATTTATAGAGAAGGAAAATGGATGCCACACGATTTGACTTGATTATATTGTTCTGTTTTTATATTAAATTTCCCTTTCTTCTGTGAGCAATCAGATAAAAACATTGGCCTTTGTAAGTACGATGGACGAGACACGCGAGTATTGGCGCGCGCGGTGGGGTAAGAGGCGGGGGACACCGTCGAGCACAAGGCGCGAGGTCGCGCAGAAGCGTCTTAAGGTTATTCGTAATGAGGATGGCGCGCGCGTCGCGTTTGGTCGGACAAATTCGGCGCGGGCGCCTTGTGTGCTATACTGTTAACTACTTTTGAGTGGTCACACCATGAAAGTACTATTGTAGGAATCCAACTCATTCGTTTGAAGTGAGCATTTTAGAAAAAATGGTCAGAATATAAGACCAGGTCAAGTAGTTGTCCTGACGCAACCCTTTATTTTTTAAATTGATTTTTCTGAATTAGTATTAGTTTTACAAATAATAGTCATATTTAAATATGATCTTTTTGAATTTTTTGTTTGATATACACAGCGTGTTCCATAAGTTTTAAGACTAGGGGTACAAAAAACAATAAATGTATAAAATTTTTCCAACAAACTTTTTATTCATAATAGTATCCATTAGAAGTAATACAGAATTTGGAACGATATTCCAGTCTTTTCATTCCTTTTAAAAACTCCTCTTCTGGAGTAAATTTTAATTGCATTGACACAGCTTCTCGTATTTCGTTTATGAACGCAAAACGGTTCCCTTTCAAGTCCATTTTTAGTTTTGGAAACAGAAAGTAGTCAGAGAAACAGTAATCATGCGAGTATAGTGGGTGGCTGAGTACAGGAACTATTTTTTTGGCCAAAAATTGTATGCTAGTTTTCTTAGTATGTGCTATTGCATTATCATGAAAGAGGAACGAAGCGCGTGCACGTTATTTTTTTAACTCATTCATTAGAATACGGGAAATGATGAATTCTGGCATTTCAGTAAGTTCTTCAATCAATCTGTAACTAGAGTTATCCTTTAACGTATATACGACTTTGTGGATATTATCGTCATGCTTCGTGGCGCATGACTGTCCGCTGTGTTTATCTTCTTCAACTGACTCTTTACCTGTCGTAAAGAGGTTATACCACCGAAAAATAATAGCACAAGACATAAAACATTGAGCATTAGCGACTTTTAACATTTCCTTCATTTTCGTTACACATTTACCAATATTAAAGTCAAAATTTAATTCCAGCAGGTTGTTCGATATCTCTATTCGTCTTAAAAAATGACAGCGACCACTTTGATACTTCGAGACAAGCTGCTACTGAACAGCTGTATGTAATTCGATGAACTTAAAACTTTGTATAGATGTAGAGGAAGATTATAGTCAAGAGTGGTGAAAGTTTTATGAAAATAACGAAAGTAGTACGAATTTTATACCCGTAGTCTTAGAACTTTTGCGACATACTATGTATTATCAAAAAAATTTCCTGTTGCCTGAGATGCATATTATAAACCATGATTTTTACCGTTTGTTCATAGTTTTCATAGTGATAATGAAATTCGTGATTGCTAGAAACTTTGCAGTCATAATCAGCGCTAAATATATAAATTCACTTTTCATTTTTAATTCTACGGGTATCCTTTCCAACATTCCAGCCGAAATCGTTACCTTCTCCTGACTTTCCAATTGATAGCCTCAGATTTTTGACTCCCATTATTAAATTGGCTTCGTGAAACCGTTTATATAGACATAGAACTTAGTCAGATTGTACTACAAGCAAAAATTTATTTTGTTGTATCAGTGTAACTTAGATTTCGAGAAACTTAAATCTGCATTACGTTGCAGCTCATTTCACACTAGACGTATAGCATCGTCTAGATCAAAGGAATGTATCGATGGCGATGAATATTATCAGCAAGGAATATCTCAAGCAAGGTTGAATAATTCAAACAAATCAAACTGCAAAATAGATCCTCTTTAATAAATACATTTGTTATAGCAACACTTACAAACAGCTCCTCAAAGGTATAGCAAATGATCTATTGAATATTTACAACAGCTTAACAAGCCATACGAACGTTCTATGCAAAATAGATATATTACTACACTATGTAGAACAGATTTTGAATATCAATCTGATATTGACTACATCAATTTAATTAACGTTCAAATTGGTGCAATAAATCACATATACGATCATGGTTGTGACAAGAACTGGGAATATGAAGCACTTGATTTATGTTCTACTTGAGGTAAAGTTTTACTGTCGCGGCTTTTTGTATAACCAGAATTCTTAAAAGATTTGAATTTAGAATTGTAGCCTTTATCAAAACATTTTCGTAATAAAATAAGGCAGTTCTAAATGAATTCTTTCCGTGTCAAAAAAAGTTGTAAAAGGTAAGTTAAGCTCAAGTATATCAGACTATAAAAAGTTTATTTTCTACGCAAAATAATACGAATAGTCATAAATGTTGCAATTATACTTTGACCAATTATCTTTCCATCCTAATAAATACCAAATTTAAATATAGAATTGAAAGAAATTTTACAAATACTTTGCAAAATCATAATCGAAAAAAGTTTAAATATAATTTAGAAAAGATGCAGAATTTTTATTTTCCAACTGTGAACCAAGTTGCTGTTTTATGAGGTACATAAGAGCCCATCGAATATTATCTTGCATTACTAAGATAATAAAATGAAGTAAGTCCCACCATCGATTTTAAGATCCACTGCAATATTCTATGAACTTTTCTAGAGACGAAAATGAATATTATTTTACAATAAAATAGACAAATCCTAATGATATTCAAACTAAAAATGTTTCTTACATGCAGTTTTACGTTTATAAACTCATGATTAAAATAGATACTGATAACTATGTACATTATTTTAAAAATCTATTTAACCAGTATTGTGTAAATATCATGGCAAATATGACCACTGCAAGAATAAATTACATAAAAAATAACCATAATAATATCTGATGAATATATACATATAAGAGATACTTTCAATGAAGATGCCAATATCGAAGCTGCCAATATTGGCCAATGCATTATTCTATCACATTCTTTTTTCTGATTCATTTCAAATTATGCATAAAAAAACGTAGAATGTCATGACTTATGACGGCAAATATGGTCGACCTAATTTAGTCATTACTTTTACATGTAAGCCCACTTGAACAGAAATAAAAAATGAATTTTTTTCATGGATCAGCATCCTCTAGTACACACGGCATTGTTTCACATATTTTTTATTTAAAATTAAAAAATTTATAGACTAAGTTATTATGTATACGGCGTCGAGTGACAAAAGTAAGGATTATAAGACGCGCACATACTTATATGCTTCAATGTGTTGTTTTGTTGTTATTTACACGTCGCTCTATTCATGCTTCCAAATATTGGTGTTAATAAATGACGGAGGTCTGCGATGTATTTTTAAACAAAACAGAATAAATTATTACCGCGGTACTTGTGTCAATCAGCCGAGACCGGGATTTGTACTCGGATCACCAAGTTATTAGTCCTTCACTCTAGCGATTGAGCCATCGTAGGCCTCAAATGCTTCAATGTTAAAAGTATATCTGGATCTACTTGACCGAGTTCGAAAAACATAATTCATGCACTATGCGGTAATCTTAATGCAATCTTACCATATGAGATTGATAACAAATATATTAAGAAATATCCTGAATCGTTCAACAGATATTTATCAATAGATATTTATCCATTGACATTGTTATAAGTGAAAAATATACTGCTCATTATTCACAACAAATTTTTTAATACTTTCAATCTGACGCGATTCGCCTCTCAAAATTTATAGCTAAAACTTGGTGTTCCCATAATATTAGGTCATAATTTAAATCCACCAAAATTGTGTAATGATGATACACTACTACAATTTAAAGTTATTAGAAATTGTTTTATCGAAGCTAATATTCTTACAGGACTAGTAGAAGGAGAAATCGCCTTTGAAATCTCGTACCTCCATGGTTACTCCTGATTTACTTTTCCATTTTAAGACACTTCAATTCCGAGTAAAATTCCTTTTTCCATTACTATTAGTAAAGCTTAAAGTCAAATATTCCAATAAATTGGAATTGTTTTATTTATTTCTCACACTGCTAGTTCTAGATAAGTTTTACACGAATAAGTAAATCAGAATATCAATCCAATTAAAAACAAAAAAATATTATATATTCTGATATTCTTTCAAAACAATAATTTAAAATGTAAAAATATACTGATAGAAGTTATTTATTTGCACTTATCTGAAAATTAGCGTTCAATTCAAACTGAAATGCTACAGATACTACGCAAAATTAAATAAATGAAATTAGGAAATTAATTAACATTTTTTGAATAAATATATTACCAGAAACACAAAATTATCTATGGATATAAATGTATGTGTAGAATATTTTTACATAGATATTATTTAATTCCTATAAATCGACTACATAATTAAATCGATCAAATCCGAAACAGGCAATGTTAGTAAGATATAAAGTAAAGTATAATATATACGTGCGTTAATTACCTGAAGTAGTCATGCGGCATTACTGAACCACAATATTTATAATATGACTGTGGAATTCTGCTGGCCTTATAAATTTTAAATCTTAATTAGTTACCAAAGTAATATTTTTTATCATTATTATAGTACATACCTCAATAATAGAATGCTCATTAATTCTTGTACCTCTAATAATAAAATTTTCACCAAAGCCATCGGATATAATTTTGCGATTCTGCAATAGAAAATGTAGATGACTGCTTTTAAACAAATAAATTGAAATACACCAATAATGTTCTTGTACTTTTTAATTACACATAGATCTCATGCATTATTGACTTCACAATTATATTTTTGCAGCTTAAAAAATCAATAAATTCTGTTGTGTAAAATTTATATAATCTCTAAAATGGTTTTATGTTCTTTATACTTTCTTATATCTGCACATATATCTTGGAATTAGTTTTTAACAAAAATGTTATTATAAATATACAGAAATATACAAGACCTTAAACTTTATTCATATTGAGTTGTTTAACATTAGAAAGATTTTTGTGCAGATAGAAAATATGTATACGTCTATTTGAACTGCAATATTAATTATGACAATTTGATCAAAGGTTATCGTACATGTACGTGAGGAAATTTTCAAATGTCAAAATATTACGAAATCTGATTTATTAAGCTATTCTCTCTATTTATTTATTTCATTTTTATAAATTTTTAATCATGAGTTAATTTTGTACGGCCTGTAGATAAGCGTGGGTAATCATCATTGGGAGAAAGAAGAGCATTCCATTATCTCTCAAATAGTTGCTCTAAATTTTTAAAAACAAAGCACTGAACAGCTGATGAAGATGTGATCGTAAAAGGGTAGTCAAGGTCTCAATCGAGAGAGTAGGGATTCACTATTACGGTGACGGAGTTACAAGTTCGCAGTGTTACTACTGGCTGAGAAATAAAATCGGTCGCATTATTTAATTGGGTGACCTCGTACACTTGTCGGAAGAAATCTATTTTGTTAATTAAATAGTAGAACTAAGTATATCGTATTACGCAATACAGCATCCGTGATTAAAATCCATTAGATTCTTAATCGCGAATCAACGGGTAATAATGAATTAAAACGTGTAGAAACCCTGTCGAGTTCTTGTGATCAAAAAAGTGTAGAAAAGTACTTCCATGTAAAAGAAAATAAAGGATACAGTTATAGTTGTCATTTTTCAGATGAATGTGAGTCAAAAATTTTTCACATAATATTTTGAGATATTAAGTAGAGAAGAGCTTTTTTTAAAGTTACCAATGATTAACTTTTACTACAAAAGATACACTTTTATAAAAAGTTCTTCTGTTTTATCGTGGGCAATCCCCACTTAGATTTAAAAAACTTGTAATGAAAACCTAAAGCGTATCAGTCTGAATATATACAACACTTTTAACTATAAATGTTTAATATTAATTATAATGAACCTTGAATATCTGAAAGTAACCGGTCTATACAAAATGAGACAAAAAAATTTCAAAAAGTATCCTTGATCATAAAGAAAACAAAAGAATGTCGTCGAATAATCGTAATATTATTACATGTAAAATTGTTTAGTTATCTATTTATTTAAAGAGATGAAGTCAGACAGAAACTCAAAATGGAGACCATAAAAATATTATCAACCGTGGCCTATAATAAAAAGTACAAGAACTTCTTGATCAAATATCTTACTCTCATGCAAATATTTATTGAAATCGTTTTATTATAAACAAGATGCATCTTACATTTAAATCAGCAATTTGTAAATATTCATTTTCACAGTATTCTGAATCTTTTAACATAAAATCTTTGAAAACTATTCGTATTCTATTCATTGAGCTACTCGGAGTACGTATTATCCATCTACAATTGATGTTCGATGGATATCTGTTAGGATAACTTGGTGATGTAAGAATTTGAGAATCATTATTAATAGTTAAATCCATTAGTCCACAAGGTGCTGAAAAGTCATTATAAAAATAATTAATAAATATGTAAGAATGGATTAAATTAGATAAATAGTCTATTCTTACTAAAATAAATTCAATAAAAATACATTGTTAACCCTTTGTTCCATAAAAACACTTTTAAGAAATTTTATTAGATTCAGACTTTTATTTTTACTCAGTAGTTTTATTACAACAGTTTCGTTTGCTAATAAATAATTATAAAATTAATTTTTTAAGACTTTTATATTACATATGATGATGATGATGATGATGATTATTATTATTATTATTTTATTATTATTATTATTATTATTATTATTATTATTATTATTATTATTATTATTATTATCATTATTCCCATCCGTTGTCTGTACCTTGACGAAGATCGGCTGTTTCACCATCTCTCAGCCGATCGGGTGATGGGCTTAAAATAGTACCTTCTCCTACCAATGAATGGAAGGGCGAAAAGACAGTATGATAGCTGCCATTTTATGAGTGAGTGGATATCTCCTAAAAAAAGGATATCCCAGAGTAAATGAGTTAACGCACAGAGCAATGATGTGCTGGAAGACCCGAAAGGGCAACTGAATAGGGACTTCCACGCCGACCATGATCGAAGCTGCAGGTCCTATAAACAGACCTTCGTCAGTAATACAGAGATGAAGGAAGGCACACTCGCTCAGAGACTCTATAAACGGGTATTTCTTGAGGAGTAAAAGCACATGCGGAGCGTAAGCGAACGTTCCTGTAAAAGGGATCCTAGCAGAGGGATTACAGATGCATGAGTGAGCTTCAAACATTGGAGTTTCACTAGAATATTTGAGGGCAAATGTATGAATCTACAGGAATGAAGGTTAGAACGAGGTATTCTTGAACAAATGACAGACCGCCGTGTTTGCCGTGGGGTGCGACCCGTGAGCTGCCAAAAGGAGATCTTGGGTGTCGAGGTTTACGCCCGGTTGCGTGCTGGGTAATCCGAAACATCTTTGGCTCCCGCTGACGGCAAGACGGGAGGTAGATCCTAGCCAGATCTAGTCAAACGGCCTTGGCGAGTGCGTTCGGTGTGTGATTTCCCCCGATGTTTCTCCAGAGAGTGAAACACCTTGTTGTTGGGGTGCGAAGCTCGAGAGGACGGAGGTGGAATAGTGCACCAGAGCGCGCTATACTCCTGCACAATGGTCCGAGATGAGTCAGCCCTTACAGGCATATGTTGGGGGGCTGCCCCATCGAGCTCAACGTTGAAGGGTCCAGGAGGCCGACCATCTGCAGGAATGAAGTTAAAAAATTGATCTATGGATTGCCTAAAGCAACAAAGGAGTTACCTTGGGATGGGGGAGGGAGAGCCGGTTGAGGCCGGGATTAAGTCTGTTGAGCGGACGAGTGAACTGGAGATTATTCTACAACTTGCTCGGCTACTCAAGGACATGATCAAGGCAATGAAGAGCCAACCAAACATTAAAAAAGACATCCAGGATGGCCTTCCAAAAGCTGAAGAGTTCGTAGATGCTCTTCAGCACAAGATACAAGGGAAGAGGGTACCGGTGAGCCTCCTCCCAACAACTAGGTAGAAGAGAGAAGAGATAATCCCGAAGAGACCGGCATCAAGTCCCCCGGATATCTCCCTTACTAAGGAGAAAAAAAGGGAGAACAGTAGGACAAAAAAGAGGGGTGTCATGAAGTAAAAACAAAAAAAAAGAATAATAAGAAGAAGCAAAGTGAGCAGAATGCTGAGGAACAACCTCAGCATCCAAAAAAAAAATCACAGAAATAAAAAAAAAGGCCAAAGCTCGATGCGATCGCCATCAAACCAGCGCAGGGGAAATCCTACGCTGAGGTGATGAGATCCATCAGAGCGGTCAAACCGGAGGACTTGGGCGCGGATGTGAGGACCGTCCGGAAAACCAAATCGGATAAGGTGCTGATTGAACTCAGACATACCAAACCCGAAGGTCGGAAGGCACTCGCTGAAGTGCTCAAGGAAGCAACAGGCCAGAACGGCTGTGTCAGGGAGCTAACCCCTAGAGGAAGTCTAGAGGTTAGAGACCTGGACTGCTGCGTGACGAAGAATGAGGTGTGTGAGGCCCTCAAAAGTAAACTATAGTAGGCCACCGGAGTCATAGCTGTAAAGGCCCTGACCGTAGAGCCTGTTGTTATCGTTGCGGACAGAGAGAGCACAAGGTCGCGTCTTGCACCGCAGAACCCGAATGCTTTCTCTGTAAAGGTGAAGCGAAATCGAAGGGACGTCGGGACGTTGCCGGTTCCGGCGCCTGTCCGACTTTTCGCGAGGCTCTCTCTCGAAAAAGGCTAAATGGTCGTAATTCTGCAAGGGAATATTAATCGCAGCAGGTCAGCTGATCACCTCCTTCTTCGGCTTTGCCACGATGCTGATGCTGATATATTAATTATCAGCGAACAGTATCGGAACAGAGAAGGAGTAGGTTGGTTCACCGATAACTTTGGAACGGCAGCCATTTGGATTCCTGACCCACGAAAAACAAAAGTAGAGGATCATGGATCTGGAAATGGCTATGTTTGGGTAACATGCAATTACATCACGTATGTGAGTTGCTATCTTATACCAAACCAAGCCATAGGTGACTACCAGGTCATACTAGATGATCTGGAAGACACCGTCAGAGAAATGAAAGCTGAGCTGGTGATGGCAGGTGACTTTAATGCAAGGACCCTAGAATGGGGCATGGCGGAGCCCGACTCCAAGGGTCGAAGAGTCATGGAAATAGCGTCCAGACTTTATCTAATAGTTCTTAATACTGGTAATACTTCGACCTTTAGGAGACCGGGCTATGCTGAAACTATACCTGATGTGACCTTTGCGACTGAACATCTGGCCTCCCGAATCCAGGACTGGCAGGTGATCGAGGACTACACAGCCAGCGATCACCAGTACATCACATTCCGCGTATGTGATAGAATGCCAGGTTTCATTGGACATAATTCGCGAGGGTCCCCTAGATGGAACTTTGCGGGGATAAATAGAGAGAAATTCTCACAAGCCATTGAACGCGGTCAGCAAAGCCTTGTTAGGATTCGAAATGGCTCATCGACAATTCAGCACGCCAGGGTGTTGACTAGCGCGACAATGCGCATTCTACGCCGGGCTTGCGAAGAGTCGATGCCGTGCAAAGTGGTCGGTGGAAAAAGACGTCCTGTTTACTGGTGGACGGCTGAGATAGCTGATATGAGACGTAGGTGTTTACATCTGCGACGAATGTCACAGAGAGCTCATAAACACGGAGATGACATCACTTTGAGGAGGGCTGAATACAAGCTATCTAAGAAAGCCCTTCGACGAGCGATCGAAGCCAGCAAACGCCGATTCTGGAAGGCGCTGTGTGAAGACATAGATGGGGATCCATGGGGACTGGGATACAGGGTAGTTGCTGCAAGACTGGGAGCTCATGGAAACATGGGCACCTTGGACTCCGGCACAATGTGGAACATCGTAGATACCCTGTTCCCCACCCACCCAAATAGGTCTGATCCAGCTCCACCGAAACGAGAACTGGATGTACCTCTTTTCAGCAAGGAGGAGCTCGGTAGAGCCGTGAGAACCATGCGGAATAAGAGGGCACCAGGATTTGACGGAATTCCAGAAGAGGTGCTGAAAATAGTAGTTGAGGAGCATCCGGAACTCCTTCTGTCAATGTACAATTCGTGCTTGGTTTATTCTATTCTAGCTGGAAAGTGGCGAAACTTGTGCTTATCGACAAGGGCAAGGGTCCGCCAGAGGCGCCCTCGTCGTATCGACCTTTATGTATGCTAGATACAGCTGGAAAGCTGATGGAGCATCTATTGAAGCTACGACTCTTGGGAGCTGTTGCTGCTGCCGGCGACTTGGCTGACAGACAGTACGGATTCCGGGGAGGCAGAGCGACGGTGGACGCAATCCTCGAGGTTGTTGATGCGGCGAGGCGCACAGAGAGGGGTAATCACTACTCTCGACCTGTTTGCCTCCGGGCTACCCTTGACGTTCGGAATGCCTTCAACTCTGTTGGATGGGCAATTGTTTTGAGGGCCATGGAGCGAGACTTTCGGATGCCACCTTATATACTTCGTATATTGGATGACTACCTTAAGGATCGATACTTGGTTTACGAGACATCGGACGGTCGGAGAAGGAAAAAACTTAGTTCCGGGGTCGCTCAGGGGTCTGTACTCGGAACCGACATGTGGAACGTTTCATATGACGGAATACTCCGGATGCAGATGCCTGAGGACACCTTTCGGGTTGGATATGCAGATGATGTAGTAGCTGTTATCATCGCTAGGGATTAAGACGCTGCACAGATGCGACTCAACCAGGTGATGCGTCAAATGCAGAGATGGATGGAGAACAATGGGTTAGAACTGGCGGCGGCGAAAACGAAGATCGTGCTCCTAACTAAGAAACGTATCCCAAAGATACGCCTTATGCAGGTTGGAGACACGACGGTGAGTACCAAAACAGCTGTAAGGTACCTGGGGGTGACGCTTGTTTCCAAGCTGACCTTCTGGGACGAAATAAAAAAAGTGGCGGATAGAGCTGCCCGAGTGACAGCGCAACTTAGCAGGTTGATGGCCAATGTCGGCGGTCCAGCACCCTGCAAGCGGCATCTGCTCACAAGGACAGCTGAATCCATCATGCTATACGGCGCGGAGGTATGGACCGATGCACTGATGGCCCAAAAATATAGAAAAAGAATGGTGGCAGTACAGCGTAGAGGGGCATTACGCATCGTGAGCTCCTATCGTACGGTCTCCTTGTCGGCGGTGCTGGTAATCGCATGTGTTACCGCCATTGATCTCCAGGCACAAGAAGAGAAATTTGTCCACCAGAATAAAAATATTCTCGGCAGAATAGAGGCAGCTGCACGGGCCAGAGCTGCCATGATAACCGAATGGCAGAAGCGCTGGGAGAGGGATCCGCGCGGCCGATGGACGGCACGACTGATCAATCAGTTAAAGCCATGGCTCCAGAGGTCGCACGGAGAGGTTAATTACCACCTCACACAGCTCTTATCGGGGTAAGGTCGGTTTCGATCCTATCTCCACAAGATGGGGAAAGTACCGGATCCGAGCTCTGCCCACTGTTGCGCTCCCCGAGACGATCCACTTCACACATTCTTTCATTGCGAGGTGTTTCGCCTTGAAAGGGAAGTGCCTCTGGAGAGACGTAGAACCATGTGGGCCTGACAATATCGTTCGGCTGATGCTGGAGAGTCATGAGAAGTGGTCCAGGATTTGCAATTTCTGCAAAGCCATCCTGATCCACAAAAGAAGAATTGAAGAAGGCGTGTAAGCCCGCAAGGGCGAATAGGATGGCGCAGCCCAGAAGTAATGTCCTCATAGACGGTTCCTGGGCTGCACTTACGCCATCGTGAGGAGGTCTCCTCGGTGCACGCCTATTGACCCCGACTTGCAGCTCTTTTCAGAGCTGTGGGAAGCAGTCGAGGGGAATGCACTGAGGAGGTAGTTTTTTGGTGGGTATGCCCTTCACAGGTGAGTCCTACATACCCGGGGACCGGTCTCCGGGATCCATAAAGGATTCTTCTTAACTTTTGCACTACGAAAAAAATATACATTGTTTAATTAAATATATAATGAAATACTTTCATATAAAATCTAATAAAATATTATCGGATCTCGCAATAACGTACCGAAAACATATAAATTCCAGTACTATAGCTTGTGATGAGCCACCAAGCGACTGTGCGCGCCATCGCGTTTTATACATGACACCCGCACTCAAGGCGTCCCACTCATCTGTCCGTATACGCGTTCAACTAAAGAACCGAATAATCAATCAACTAACTATGAGATTGAGTAAAAAATATAACAAAGCGATCGAACGGGGTTTGAATTAATGTAGGTATGATAAATCATAGCAAAGATAATGGAATAAATAATTGTAAAGATAGCTGGCAGTATTCCAGAGAAGATAATATTTAAGATAAGATAAGGTAAGATAAGATTTTTAGACAAGATAAAGTATGATAAGATAAGATTTTTAGACAACATATTAAGTGTGAAGTTTTCTCCAGATAAATGAAGGACAAGATATTAAGTATGAAATTTTCTCCAGATAAATGAAGGACAATATTAGATAGAAAACGAAGTTTCAACTGATAGTGAATACAAATAAACATCTTAAGGAATGCTGAGAAAAAAGAAGAAAAAGGAAATTGACAGAAGTGTTACTCTGAAATTCTTGCTATTAATGAACTCAATCGTATGTAATGACCTATATAATTATACATTATGCTTTAACTATTTTTAGGTTATTTACTTTTAGAATTAATTTTGGTAGCTTACTTATACATACAAAATGAATAGATTTGAGTCTGATAACAGCTCTCGTGAACCACATAATAACGGTGGAAAATTGTGAAACAAGAACAAAAAAAATTATAGGGATATGAGAGCCAGCTTAGACATAAAAATTTATACTTCCAAGATATTCTCAATTTAAAAATCAAGGACAATTCAAATCATTGTGATTATATCAAATACAACCTATTACTATTCTATGGTTTCTCTTCACAGAGCGCATATCGAATGCAGCATCACAATGACTTAAAAGATTCTTTAAAAGATTGTTATCAGGAAACGTAGTAATAGATATAAGTAAGCAAACCTAAAATGTATTCATCCTGGTATTAGTGCTACAGATTGTCAAATTTTGTCCATAAAATAAAATAATAGCACAAGTGAATGTGTTTTCAAAATAATAGTCAAGAAGTTGTATGCATAAGTTAACAAAAATTTTAAATTTTTAGAAATTTATTCTAATACCTTTTTACTTAATTAGATGCATATTTAAAAACTGTATTAAATTATTTCATAACTACCCTATCAATGTATTGTAAATATATAGAAAAGTGTCTAGTGGCTTAACTAAAAAGTATATATTAGGTGTACAAATAAATTTCTAAAGTTTGTCAAAAGATGGCATTACCAGTGAATTCGGGATAGAAATATCAGAGCTCGTATTATGTTTGTAAATTCTGTATCTGTTAACAGCAGCATCGTCGTTTAATTTATCGAGAAAATCATGGCAAGTTTCCATCCAAATAAATGTCATTTGCGGGAAGGGCTGCTTCTATTCTATTATATGAGGAAAAGTACGGCTGAGGTTTATAGTTTGCTTTCAGAAACTTATAGAGCGTAACGTATTAGTGAAGCAACGTGCCGCAAGTGGTTCAAAAGGTTTAAAGTGGTGAGTTTGAAGTTGAAGATACGGACCAGTGCAGAAAGCCGAAAACGAGGAATTAGACACTTTGCTGGATGAGGATTCGTATCAGATTCAAAAAGAACTTACTGCATCATTGGGCTTCACTCAACAAGTTGTTTACTTGTAGCTAAAAGCATTGACATTCAAAAGGTTGAAAACTGGGTGCCGTACGAATTGATGGCGAGAGACGTCGAACGACGATTTTACACGTAGGAAATGTTGCTGCAAAAGAATAAAAATAAATCATTTTTGCATCATATTGTCACTGGTGATGGAGAATGGATTTATTTGATAATCCTAAGCATAAAAAATTATACACAGAGCGCGGTGAGCCTCCCGAAACGACGTCGAAACGAAATATTCACATAAATAAGATAATGCACTGCATATGGTGGGATCAAAAAGATTATCGTATATTACTAACTACTTCCGAGTGGTGAAATCATGAAAGAAACATTATATCGAATCCAACTTATTCGTTTGAAGCGAAAATTACGGGAAAAACTGACAGAATCTGAGACCATGCACGAATCCGTCATTTTCCATTACGATAACATTCACACATATCTTCGGTCCAAAACTATTTAGAGAATAATGGATGAAATTTTACCACACCTGCCTTATACTCCAGACTTGACAATATCTGACTACCATATATTTCGATCAATACAGAACGCTCCTACGGGAATAAGCTTCAGTTCAGTAGATGGAATCAAAAGTTAGGTCTTTACGCTTTTAGGCTCAAGAAACGAAAATTTTATTTGTTTCGGAATTCATAAATTGTCAAATTGATTGAAAAAAGTTATAGTTTTTGATGAGCGATACTTTGAATAACAGACATGTCATCATGCTTTCATAATGAAACCTTATATTTTGGAAAAAACGCTGGAAATTTATTTGTATACCGAACAGCAATTTCGATTAATATTATAGGTATTTTTTTATATTATTTCAGTGATTATTGCGAACAAGATATACTAAATTTCCATGGAAAATCATGTAAACTAAGTCAATAGTACAAAATGTAAGAATTGAATATTCTTAGCATTTCCAGAGCACTTAAGTAATAAATATTTAGCTCTCAATTTAGAAGTAAATGCAATGCTTACATCTAACTTCGCCTTTCTGAAAATTGTTTTATGATTATAAAAATAAATTGCTTGTAGAATATTGATAAAATTATACATCAACATTTCTTTACGTAGAATCGCTGGTCCCACGTGAAATCGTTTATTCGAATGATTATTGCTTGAGGAATTTACAATTGAGAAACTAGTGAATAAATTAAAGTACTGGAATGAAATTGAAAAAGGAGATATAGAAGTTCCATAAAAGCCGTGATTTTCCATATAATTAGGACTAATATAAGAGTGCAACTGATAAATCGGCACTATATGAATAGTGGTTATTAGAAAATTAGTTTCTGATGTATGGATATGATGACACAAAGAAGACTCGATGATAAGAAGTGGATCACAAAGAATATTACATAACACAGATTCTTCCTGCAATATAATCTTTGGCAAAGGTTAGCCGTATATGTCCTGTGGTCCATAAAAATATTAAGCAAAAACAGAAGGAAAATTCATTAGTACATGACAGAATGTAAACAATGTTTACCGAGCAGAAATTAATAAATCAAACTTGACATAATACGTCACACGATAAGTAGTTTGCTTTTAGTTCACATAGTAAAAAAGAAAAAATGTGATCATCCGGAAATTGTGGACGTGGAAATGACGTAAGATATTGTACTCCCTACAATTCTTAGAGATTTCGAGTTCCATCCAATTACGAAGAGAATAGTCGAACCTCTCACATATATTTTCGAGATATTCGAGGAGCTCTGATGTTAGGGTAGTTGTTTTGCATGCAACTGGTACTGTAAACTATTCGAAGTTGTCGATAGTTTTCGGTACAAGTATTATGACAAACTACATTAGCTAATCACTGGCCAAGTGGCTTCTGAAGCTGCTTTTGAGGAGAACACTATTGTCTATGCTGTCGTCGAATGCCCTTATTAAAGCATATTATTGATCTTCAAAGTAGACGGTCATGTAAACACTCAGTGACAGTAGCTTATAGAGATGACGAAATAACAATGTAGTAGTAGTGTTCCCTGCTGTCTTTAGTTGGTGGTAGTATACCATTATTCTTATTGAGGATAGGTCATATATTTCTTCCAATGACGAGAATTCTTAGTGTATTTTCGCATACTCTGCTTCCCATGATGTTTTTGGGTGTGTCATGTTGCTGATTCAGGCACAGATAGTGATGGGTGCAGCGTCTGATGGAAATAGCGCAACAGACTTAGTAAAATCCATCTCTGTCATATGCATTGTCAGTATTATTGATTATATGCTGGCTGAAGCCTTCTAGCCCTGAATTCATTTGTGGGAATGATATCGATTCTCATTACAAATATCAAGTAATTTTCACATCCTATCGTCGTGGGTAAACGTGAAGTCGTTGGCATGGGTGTTGCAGCCAACTAATAGAAGTCGCTGCGCTAAAATTCCTTGATTTATCACTTAATTTTGTATCACCCTTGTTCCCTAAGCCCTATTATCGTCATTATTGTCTCTCGGAGAAGAACATAAATTACAGTATTCCAGAGATAGGAGCTACATTTTCGGCTTCTTCAAGTTAGTAGTGTTTTCTGCACTTTTTAGCTCTCTAAAGAATTTAAATTTTCATATGAAATTGAAATTTTTTAACAGGAATAATTATCATAAAAAATGTTACGAAAAAGTTTCGACCCAAGTCTCGAGAGTGAAAAATTGGGATCTCTCGACTGTCAGCTGTGCATCCTGCTATTACACCAAAGAAACTTTTATAATTGTGCTATCTATAAGTAAATAAATATACGATCTAATTAATGTTTAAGTACAAAATACTTATTCGAATACCAGTCTTGAATTTTTGTTATATATATTTGCTTAATTTACGATGTATAAAAAACGTTTATTATTTTGCATAAAATTAAAATTTTTTGTGTCAGTAATTTACTTTCCATATAATAGAAGTACAATATATAATATTTCAAAGTTATGTGATCAACGAATAATATGATCGCAGAACAGATTTATATTGTTTTATAAGACTAGCTATCATTGTTCAGATTTGTATTCTCTCTGAAATTTTCAAAAAATTGATATCAAGATACATCGAACATATTGTATATAAGATTCTGTAGTATTTGTTTCTCTTCAATATAAGTTAATTCAGCAGGATGCTTTTTTTAGTCTTTATAAGTAGTTTCTTGTTGATCTGAAAATACATCTGGATTTTTTGCTCTCTCACGAACCTAATAGATAAAGTGCCGAGAAAAGCTAATTAGAAATAGTTATTATATGTATTTGCGTGTACTACATTTATTACTACTATATAAGTTAAACATTGTTAATCTTTGATCCTGGTTAAGATGAGAAAATGAATTTGCTGGTCTTCCTAAGTAATATACCTTACTTCTCTGTTTCTTTCTTCATCCTTTTGGTGCTACAGGCCTGAATAAGTAGAAAAATGCTGTAATTTTAATGTAAATTACCCATATTCCTATGATCTCATCAGAGTTTCCGTGTGAAAAACATTAAAAAACGTATTAGAAGCACGTTTTTTTAAACTTTTTCTCTACTCTTCGTAGGATAGAACATAGGTTAATCATCGTTCCAACATTGTCATAAAGTATCTTTTGTTTCATATAACTGGCAATTACATCGACAAATACTAGTGCCTGGTACAGATGCCAGGGAAATGCTTTTGCTCCTTCGTCAACTGTACAATTACGAAACATTTCTCTTACATTTATGCAAAAGTCCACGATAGATATTGCCAACTATATAGAGATATTGTAAATATATATACTTGAGTAAAAAATACTAAAAAAATATATTTTTTAGTAAACTTCTCCATTGTAATTAAAAAAAAACATTCAAAATGCAGAGGGGAACTAATAACTACATGAACAGTAATAAATAATTATAAAGTTCTTACAAGTAGTAGCCGTCAATAATCCTTTTACTCCAAGTCCTTGATTCAAACCATCTGATACAAACCGCAGCCAAAGTAAATTGGTTGTAGACACGAAAGGTGGAGGCACTATATTCCCGCAATATTGACCAATTAGTTCTGCATATGGACCTCCATCGCGAACCTTGATATAAAATGCTATTTGAAGTTTATTAATTTCAAAATTTACTTATATTTTTTTATTTTATATATTACTTTATACAGTAAAGTATATTGAGTCTCTTGTTTTTTTTATGACATTAATGCACAAATTTACCTGAATATAATCATTGGTACAACTTTGATTTTCTTTTTCAAGGGTAACATTATATGTAGAACTTTTTAGATCAATCTTAGTTATATTTAAAATGATGTTATAGCCTGGGTGGGTAGAAATCAGCCAATGGCAATCTTGAAAAGGATCATAATACTCAGTTAATTGTGTCGTAAAAGAAGTAGTGGTTGTAAGGTTTATCTTGCCACCACAGCCAGATTCAGGATTATTGACAAATAGAATCTAAAAGTAAATATTTGTATAAAACTTTTTTACATCAAATGTAATTTATTTTTGTAAGAATTAGAAAATCAAGAAATAATACTCCATTGTAATTTTGAATTTGATATTTGCTATATTAAATTTATTGTAATATGCGGAACAGAGAGAGAGAGAGAGAGAGAGAGAGAGAGAGAGAGAAGTTAGAAGCTTGAAACTAAAACATAAAATCTCAAAGACTATGTCACAAAATAAATTGTGTGGAGTATGCAAAGGCTTAAAACAATAAAGTGTTTTTATAATATAACATCAGTCTTTATAATATAATATCTTAACTAAAATAATGACGATCAGACGTCCTTCTTTATAATCACCACCGAAGAATCTGAAATAGAACTTATTACTACAAATAAATTAGATTAAAAATTAAAAATAAAAATAGTAATAAAATTAAAAAAAATATAAACGATATTCTATGTTAGTAAAGGACAATCTGACTACCCTTACCATCTTAAATATAAATTTACCTTTGTCGTCCGACTTTTTGAACTGCTATGCTTCATCCTCAACAACTAAACTAAAATAGAAAACCCAGCATGCTACTTTATATACCCCATCTTTACTTCAAATTTATTGGTATAATATTTACAGGATCTCGATCTTCTTGACTTACGAGGGTGGATTGATAAGTTTCTGGCCTGACGAAAAAAAAAAATGTTTTTAACAATTTTTTTTTATTTCTCAACAAAATCTCCTCCAAGGCTGATACATTTCTCATAGCGGTATTCTAGTCTAGTAATGTCATCTCTATAGACTGATTCATCAAGCTCCTCAAAATAACCATTTACAGCTTCGATTACTTCTTCATTGTTCGCAAATCTATTACCGCCAAGCCATTTTTTGAGGTTAGGAAACAGATAATAGTCACTCGGGATAGGTCTGGAGAGTAGGGAGGGTGCGGCATCAATTCAAACTTCAGATCGCTTAAATTAAAGCCATCATAACGATTCACGTGTGCGCTGGTGCGTTATTATGATGAAACAAGTTTTTTTCTTTGCCAGATGAGGTTGTTTAATTTTCACTTTGTTGCTCAAACGTTGCAAGAAGTCTGCGTAGTATTGATCAGTGATCATTTTACCCATTTTAAGGTAATCAATGTATATAATATCTCTTGCATCCCAAAAAATAGTAACCATAACCTTGTTCGCCGAAAAAATTGTTTTTGGCTTATTTGGAGTTGGTTCTGCTGGTCCAATCGACTGTTTAAACTGTTGTTTGGTTTCAGGAGTGTAGTGGTGGACCCAAGTTTCGTCAACGGTGACGAATCGACACAAATATTCGCTTGGATTACGTTTATACCACGCCAAATTGGCTATAGAAATGTTCTTTCGAATCAATTTTTGGTCGACTGTTAGCAAACGCGGCATCCATCTTGCACAGAGCATTTCCATATACAAATATTGTTGCAAAATATTTTGTACACGTTCATATGACATCTTACAGGTTTCAGCTATCTCACGCACTTTTAATCTGCGGTCTTTCAACACTATTTGATGGATTTTTTCGATCATATCTGGAGTTGTGACCTCAATGGGGCGTCCTGAGCGACGCACATCAGAGGTGCTCAAACGACCCTTTTTAAACTCAGAAATCCACTACTTACACAGAGGCGTCTTGTTCAGCATGCTTTCAAACCTAAACTAACATGATGATCGAACTGAAACTATAGCTACAAGCTATCTAAGAATGGTACTATAGAACGCCACCTCAAGGTAAGTCTAGTAGCGCCATCTCGATCAGACCGGAAACTTATCGACCCCCCTCGCAAATATGAAATAAAAATATTATATTAATAAAGAATGATAAGTGTTGATCAATTTATTTGACTCTAACATTAAATTTACATTATTGCGGTTGAATATGAAAATATGAATATTTGCAACAGTTCCAAATTTTATATTTATTTTTATTTTTACAAAATATCTACATTTTAAAAATCGAAAGAATGTAACAAGTCTAAACTATGTTCTTTTAGCCCGGATGTACCACTCATGCTTCGCAAGCTATACTGATGCTCATATATTCTTTGTTTTCAGTATCTTCCCGATTGCACAATAGAATATTTCTCACAAACTTTACAATTTATTTTGTATACCACTTCTGCTTTCAAACATTTATTATCCTTATCTTTTCAATTCTTATATAGTGTTCTTATATTATCATTGTTTTTAAAGTAAACTTGAATATTATGCTTTTTGAATGTACTTCTAATTCTTTTCGATAACCTTTTTACAGATGGTAATACTACGATTTGATTATTATTCCCCCTCTTTTCCATATTATGTGCTCTAGTATTATTATAAATCTGATCCACTCTCTCGCTCTCTCTCTGCAATGATTTTGTCTATAAGGTTTTTTGGGTAATCATTATTAACAAATATCTCTTTAAATAACGTTAAATTATCTTTTCATAATCTTTGTGTAATAATTTGATTACTCTGTCGACGACTCCTTTTATAGTAGCTATCTTGTTTCTGAATAGACAGTGTGAGTTAAAATTGAATAACCTACATGACCATGTAGGTTTTCTGTACCAATTTAATTTTACTCTGTTATTACTATCTCTAATAACATTCAACGCCAAAGGTGAATTTAAATTTAAAGTGGTGAAGGCAGTCATGTTATCTGTTACTAACGTAGAATATTTTTATTATTTTTATTTTATTATTAAGTTTTTTTTTAAATTTTTTTCTAATTTATTTGTAGTAATAAGTTCTATTCAAGATTGTTTGGACGTGACTATAATCAAAGACAGTTTGACTGGCATTATTTTATTTATTATTGTATTAGAAAAACTGTAAGACCGATAAAAATATTTATTATTTTAATTCAAAACAGTCGACATAAGTACAATTTTTAATTTTAATTACAAGTATCTTTGACTAAAAATTTCGGAATTATGCTCACAGGACGACAGCGAGGTGCATTGTTGTAAGCGGCAACCCACATTGTTCCTCTCTTTCTCTCTCTCTCTCTCTCTCTCTCTCTCTCTCTCTCTCTCTTCATGGCGCGTGCGCGTGGCTACCGTAGTAGCCTCGGCCTGTGATTTACGTACACCTGTGCGTTCTGTACACTTTTAGTTTTAGTTCAAACTGATTTTAATTTTAAGAAATTTGTAGGTGATGTGTTATTGTATTCGCTTGCGTTTTTTCCTTTTAATCTTCCGCTGCACTTATCGCAACCTTCGCTCTTAGCGAATCGTCTCTCTCCTTTGGCGAAATATCTTCAGGATTCGAGCCAGCCGGCACTCTCTTTGTAACGAGTGTGTCTGCCAACCTCGTTTTCGTAACGGATACGCGAGCCAGTTACAGTCAGTCAAGTAAGAGCGTGGACCACTTTACTGACAGGTAATGTAATATTTTGCTCTAGTTCCTTGGCGAGCCAATAGAGGAAAGTTTTGAACTTGTTGCATTGTCAACAAAGATTCAGTTGTGATTGATTGATGATTGATCTTTGGAAAGACCATCACCTTAAGCGCCATAAGCCCTAAGTTCGCACTGCATTATCTATATGCGCCAAGGCGATAGATATAAAATATTTTTCATTGTTATTTAGTGATATATAATCAATAAATTACATATAATTATAAAATGTTCTTTTTAAATTTATTAACTTTTATTTTATGCTGTGTAGTGTATACATATATAGAATTTATAACCTGTTCAGAATCTGAATGTTTATTTTCTCGAAACTCGGCAAAGTAATCACGCGCGGTCGAGCCACTGCCAGTTGAGCCTTAAAGCCGAGAAACAAAGCGAGCTATGAAATATTACATGGTATACTAATTATGTGCTAACATTATATTAATTTAATGTTAGTTATAGATAATGTTATTATTATTTATTAATATTGTTATTATTTATTAATATTACATTTATTTATTAATATTAGTGTTGTTATAATGAATACTGAAAATCAATCACATTGATCTTTGAATCGGTTGAATTTTCACACACATATAGATATGCAGAAGCGTAAATACCAGAGGCGACACACGCAAAAATTTTTGTTGTTGTTTACCTTTTTCGGAAATTAATAACTAAAATTTCTTGTTAATGTTGAAGTCATTTTAATTATAAACCACTACAAAATCATTTGAGAGAATTTTTTAGTGTTCTTTTTTTTGTCGCTTCAAAAAATTTTATCGCATATCGCCTACAAATTTTTCTTTCTCATCGGAGAAAATTTTGTCTTTTGCTTTTTCTATTAAAATATATACTTTGTTAATATAGTAGAATGTTCATGCATATAGCACTCGCAGCGTATAACTATGCAGTTATAGTATGTGGCGGGGTAAAAGGAAATACTGGTTTAAAAGAACTTGGAGTTTAAGGGTCATAGGAGAGATGTCTGGTGCTCGAGACTGCAATAGAGCGGGGAGGGTGTTCCGTATGGTAAACTTGGCAAGGGCAAAAGCTGACAGGATGAGAGGAAGACAGTTGTTGTTGTTCTGCGTTTTAGTTCGAAGCGTTCAACAATAGTCGCCGTTAATTTTTTGGGTATCTCAAAGCTGTGGGTTTATATTCTACTTTGGGTGCACAGGGCCTTTCAAGTCGACCTTCGATTCACAGCGAGGGTCGCATACGAGAGCGGTCCATACAGAACGACGTTCATCCAGGTCTGATGGCGGCTCGAACCTTATCGCCTCCAAAGGAAAGCGACACACGCCCATCGACCATCGACAGGTTCCACCACGAAGGTCAACGATAGAAAACGTAAGCTTCTTCGCTAGGTGCCCATGCTCGGGCGGCCACCCATGTGTTAGATTGTGTCCGTGGCTACGACCTCAATCTTCAGGCGCCCTCCTTGTGCGGGCAGCCATTCACGAGTTCATTGTGGAATGTCGCTGGGTATATATATATGTGAATATGTATGTATGTATGTATGTGTGTGTGGCATATGGCGAATCGACGCAATCAATTTCGTGAGATTAGGTTTTTTGATAATTTGATTGGTTGTGTAAATTTAATTGTAAATGTTTGCTTTGTAATTTGTTTGTAAGGTGCATAAATAAATATTAATATCCTTGGTTTGGCTTTCCCCTTGCTCCGTAGGGGTTTTTCCGCCGAACCAAGTGCATTGATTGTATCGTGAATTATTTTGTTTTAACCACCTGACTGCTCATTTCCTGTTTCCAAATCCATATATGTATTAATTAATGATCATAGAGTAATCTTTATTGAAATTAATTATTTTAAAATAATTAAATCATTGCTATATTGATAATTATTATTTTAATAATAATTAGTTAATAAAAGTTATTTTTCTACTCCTAGCTGTGTTTATTGAAATTTTTTTGATTTCATTAAAGCCATTATTGAATAATAATTATTGATTCAAAATTTTTTTTGGTGATAATTTTTAATAATAATTATTTCTTAAATATTTTTATTAATAACAACTAACTTTCTCGATTGTATTGTCGAGACAAGCGAGTATAGTAGCCTTGTATCACCACAGGTAACTGTAAGACGCTCCGATAATGCGGCTGATTATAACCACAAAATATGCATACTAGGCGATATGCCTGCGGGTGACGCGACGGGAGCAACCGTATGTATCGCCCTACATAAGCGAAGGAAGGCGCGTAGAACGCGAGTCTTAATCCGTCATGAAATTGTAATGCAAGTTCTTGCGAAGTCCCATGATTGCAATCCCTACTGTACCAGTGGCCTACTTCTGGTTAGGTGATAAGTAGATCGCCCTACAGAAAATCTGCCATCAACGCTACAACGGATGCTACCTCCTCGCCGCACTAGAGTAAAAAATTTTCCTACAGCACTCTGAGTACTGTCATTGTCCAACGACATCCATCTTCATTTTTTCATTTGTCACTGTTTCTTTCTTCCTTTTTATACCGTCCTTAAATTATATAAGGTTTATCTAAATAATTTATTTCATTCTCACCATTGATATCCGTTTTGTATCTTTTTCGACTTGCGCTTGTGCCCTCGTGGGGACATTTGAGCATCATCCTCTGGTCGACACCTGTGTGGACCTTGCGTTTTCCGGACCGGGGTCCGTGGCACGCTATCTCGTCGCGACCTCGTCATCTGCTGCACACCCATGGTCCTGGGAGATCCGCGCCACTTTCTAGCAGGCGAGCCTCGCATCTTCCTCTGAGACATCCGCCGAAAGTAAGGTCACTTGACGACACCGAACTGCATTATTGTAAGTGGTAGCCGAATTCTCTCTCTCTCTCTCTCTCTTTCTTCCCTGTTGCGTGCACGCTGCTACCGCAGCAGCCTCGGCCAGCAATTCACGTACACTTGTGCGTTTTGTACACTTTAGCTTCAATTGATTTTCATTTTAAGGAATTTATTTATATTATCTTATTTTATCCGTCTGCATATTTGCACTTTTAATCTCCCGCTGCATTTATCGCCGACTTCACTCTTAACCAAGCCAGCACTCTCCTTCGCCGAAATATCTTCTGTGCTCGGGCCAGTCGAGCATTCTTTGCAACGGCTGTATTCGCCGATCCAATGAGGTGGATACGCGGATTATTACCATATATATATATATATATATATATATATATATATATATATATAGGCATACACACACACACACACACAGACAGGTATTTAATAATAATTTGACGTATCAAAATTTTCACTTCTTTTTAGAATCGTATTTTGAAAAGAAATGTCGTACGTCTAGGTTAGTTAATCAGATATTATAATCATAGAAGTATATTATTAAATTATTGCATATTTAGACACCAATCGTAGTGGTGATTTTAAGTTTTTATATCCAATTTGTATTCGATATGGTTTATTACAACTTATGTGATAAAAAATTATTAGTGATTCTAAACTACTTACCACCGCCTTTAAAGAATGATTATTCTCTCCGTAAGAACTAATGTGCATAATTATAGTCATCATGTTAGTGGTAGACTGTAAAACTGGTAAATTATTATTCAAATCCCCGCAAAATGTTGCCTTTTGATTTCCTGCATTTGTAGAATTTCCCTCATATACTCGTACAAAATTTGAAATACAACTTAAAATCAAAATAAATGTATTAATTAGAAATCGTTTTTTTGATATTGTAGAACATTATAAAAAAATATAGCATTTAAAATAAATCTCATGTATAAAACCTTTTTCTATAAATGTAATATGCGGCATGCACAATAATGGAGCTTTCAAGAATACTATCTATAAAACATGTATAAGCTTTTATCTTTCAGATACTACAGTAGTGTTTATAAATAGATACCAAATGCTTCTTATTAATTATTATACTCTGTAACGGGGTACTTATTCAAATAGTGTCCGGTAAAAATACCCGTGGACAGAATTGTAAGCAACCCCAGATGGTTTAACCAGTTCTATAGAACAATTTTGGTGAACTGTAGGTTTCTTACTGTAATTTTTCCTCGAACTTCCCTTCTTATTCTGGATTTTATATTTTGTAAAATTTGAATAATAAATTATATGAATATATTGATAATAATCTAAGAAGGGTCGGGACAACTACCACGTACAAATATTTTTTCGTTTCGACAAATATTTTTATTACAATTAAAAAATAATAAAAAGGAAATTATTTAATTTAATCATATTTAATAAAAAATCGTTATATTTATTAAATTAAATAAAGTTATAATAATTAGTAACCTAATCCTACCTACTGTGCACCCGCACTACACTAGCGCACGTTTTATTTCACACAGAGTGCGAGGGAGGATATTTCTATATCTCATGTATAGATCAAGTGACAAGAACGCCGTTTTATGGATACTCGGAATAACTACAATCAATCTTTATACGCGCGTGTTTATCACTCTTGTACTAATATATTAAGTAATCAAAATATTCAACACTTTACTTTTTACGATAGATAAAACCGAAAAAACAACTTTCTAATGAACTTTAAGTAAATATAACTACTAAGAAAATACATCAAACTTAAACAGTGACGTTGAAAACTGCTACCAACGTTGAAAGATAAAATTAGCCGAACTGCTTCAATTTCTTGACTGGACCCACGTCTATTTCTTCCGTTTATGGAAAATAGTCACTCGAAATAGTATTTTAATAGATATAGATTATTTATTCTACTAAACAATGCACAACAGCAACAAGGAAACTACTATATATGAAAAATATATGTTGAATTAATAAATATTTTTTCATTGGTCTTACAGTCCCATTAAATCAATCTAAAAAATACGCAATAATATCAACACATATCCACATCAACATCAATACATCAATACAGAAAAATAATAAAAACATAAAAAATAAATAAAAATAAAAATTAAATTAAAAATTATAATGACAGTCCTTATTTACATTATCAGACTGTCCTTATTTACAATCACCCCCGTAGACTAATCTGAAAATAAAATATTAGCTGAAAAAAATTTTTTGTTGACCCCATCACCCTTACCTAATGGACGACGTAGTCCAACGTTTCGAGCTCGCTACAGCTCTTCATCAGGGACTAAACTAAACCTTATATTCTAATCTATATATACCCCATCCCCATCACCAAATTTAGTAAATTAAATATGAATTCCCCCTCTACACAAATTGTTCAAAACCAATCAATTTAATAAGGAATGATAAAAACTGTCCAATTTACTAGACTCTAATATTAAATTCACATTATTTCGATTCCTGGAAATGTGAATACTTTCAAGACTCTCCATTTTATACTTAATCTTAATACCATGTTCCAAAAGATCCACATTCACAAAATCAAAAGAATGTAAAATCTTTAAACAATGCTCTTATAAACCGGAAGTAATATGTGAGCTACGTAAACTATATTTATGCTCATAAATTCTCTTTTTTAAATATCTACCTGTTTGTCCAATATAGTATTTATCACAATCCATGCAATTAATCTTGTAAACAACTCCTGATTTTAAACATAAATCATCCTTATCTTTGCCATTATGAAATAATCTACTCAAATTATTGCTATTTTTAAAGAAAATTTGAATGTTATATTTTCGAAAATTTCTTTTAATTCTTTCAGATAATTCTCTAGCATATTGTAAGACAATAATTTTGCCTCTGTTAACATCAAATCCTGCATTATGTCTATTTTCGGTATTATAAATGTCAAACAATCTCTCAACAATTCATCTATTAATAAATGGAAATGGATAACCATTATTAATGAAAGATTTTCTTACTATCTGTAAATTATTTTGTCTCAAATCCTTATGTGACAATTTTATTGCTCTGTCAATGACAACTTTCAATGCTCCAATTTTGTTTTCAAATTGGTAGTGTCAATTAAAATCTAAAAACCTACCTGACCAAGTAAGTTTTCCGTACCAATTAAGTTTCACTTTATTATTACTACATCTAATGACATTAATGTCCAGAAAACTTAACTGACTATTCACCTCAACCTCCCTTGTAATTTTAATTCTGTCATGTACAGAATTAAAAACATCCACCATTTCATTCACAAAAACTTCCGGAACAATTGTAAAGATATCATCAACATATCTCTTAAATAATAGGAAAAAAGATAAGGATGATTTATGTTTAAAATCAGCAGTTGTTTACAAGATTAATTGCATAGATTGCGATAAATACTATACTGGACAAATAGGTAGATATTTAAAAAAGAGAATTTATGAACATAAATATAGTTTGCGTAGCTCACATATTACTTCCGGTTTATAAGAGCATTGTTTAAAGTTTTTACATTCTTTTGATTTTGTGAATGTGGATATTTTAGAACATGGTATTAAGATTAAGTATAAAATGGAGAGTCTTGAAAGTATTCACATTTCCAGGAATCGGAATAATGTGAATTTAATATTAGAGTCTAGTAAATTTGACAGTGTTTATCATTCCTTATTAAATTGATTGATTTGGAACAATTTGGGTAGAGGGGGAATTCATATTTAATTGACTAAATTTGGTGATGGGGATGGGGTATATATAGATTAGAATATAAGGTTTAGTTTAGTCCCTGATAAGAAGCTGTAGCGAGCTCGAAACGTTGGACTACGTCGTCCATTAGGTATGGGTGGTGGGGAGAGTCAGACTGCACTTTACTAACAAAAAATTTTTTTCAGCTAATATTTTATTTTCAGATTAGTCTATGGAGGTGATTGTAAATAAGGACAGTCTGACTGTCATTATAATTTTAATTTAATTTTTAATTTAATTTTTTTGGACTGTATGATCAATGAAAAAATATTTATAAATTTAAAATTACATGTATATGAATGCAAATATATATACAAGGTGTCCAGAAAGTCGCGGAACACCTTAATAATTTTCCAGGTAAACTGATTTTGGACAAGGTCAAGGTTAATCTAGAAGTAACTTTTATCAAGGAATTTAATAGTGACCTAGGACTTGACCTTGGGTTGGACTATCAAGGTTATCTCAAGGTCAACTTTGTTTTATCAAATGGGAACGCCTATTTTTGACAACGGAAATCGAAAGAGCAAAAAATTTTACGTCCAAACATTGCTCAAGTTATTGGTCAAAGAAGACCTTGATTCACACAAGGTCATTTAACCTCGAACAAGGTTTGGAAATCTCTTGGTATAGGAAATTTTCATTTTTGTACTACAGAAGCTATTGCCTTGATCAATTTGTATGCAATGTTGGCGCTGTGTCAGGTCTTGACGATGCCCTTCAAGGACATTTTATTTTGAATTTTCTTATTTACTTTTAGCATTACCCAGGAATCAAGACGTGGACGTAGTGAAATCTGTTCCCCTTGGGATGCTTGATTCGCGTGAGTCTGCTTGCCTTATAAACAAAAATTAAAAATAAACTAAATAATAAAAGTGCGTAACATGCAAATCTTGAATTCATAAAAAATTAATAAAAAAGTAAATAAAAATCATTCTTTTCTCTAAAAATTTGAACGTGATTTTGAATTAGAACTTAAACAAGTATTGAATTTAGAGTTTTTTTTACATACGAAATATTAATATTAATTTAAAATGCCATTAATAAGTAAATAAGCAGTAGATCTTCAAAATAAATTACTATTTTAATTTTTTTTTGAAACATTTTTCTCTGTACTAAGTTTGCGACTTCACTCTGATAACAGGATAGGATAGGTTTTACATTTTTTCATATTAAAATGAATTCTTGAAATCGTGATCACAGTGATCGGTGTTTGGGTAATGTTTAATTTGTTAGATTAGTCAAAATGAATCGAGTTACTGAAAGAGAACAACTATCACTTCTTATGATGAGAGGTAAGGGCGAAATGGTACATAGTGTTTGAGGAGTCATGAATCTTTTCCATGCAACTTTTAGACTTGCTAGAATTCCAACATCATTTTCAACGGTGTGAAGAACCATTACAAGGTTTAATGATGACGGTACTATCAATGATCTACGTAGACCAAACAAACCTAATTCAGCATCAAATGAAGAGACATCATTAAACGTTATGCTGTCAATCTTTGAAGCTTCACATAATTCTATTCGTAGGGTTAGTGAAGAAAATGACGTTAGCAAATCGTAAGTACATAAGATATTTAAAAAAGCCTAATTACATCCATTTAAAGTTAATCTGGTTCATAAGTTGAATGAAGATGATTTCGATCGCCGTGTTTTGTGAAGATATGATGGAACGCATAATTGAAAAATCCTGATTTTTCATACAATATAGCATTCTCATATGAGACGACTTTTCAACTCGATGGAAGCTTAAATTGGCATAACTGCAGATATTGGTGAGATAATAATCCTCATTGGACTAGAGAAGACAAATTACAATATCCAGAAAAATTAAATGTTTGGGTTAGAATTCTCAACAACAGAATCATAGGACCTTTTTTTATTCATGGTAACTTAAATGCACAAAACTATGAAGATATGCTATGAAACCAAGTAGTTCCTGCAATTAGAGAAAAAGCTGAGATCAACTTTGAGAATACATGGTTTCAACAGGACGGTGTGGGCCCCACTATGCACGACACGTTTGTAATTTTCTAGAAGAAGTTTTTTTCAAACGATTCAAAGTAAAATGTCTTTGAAGGGTAACGTCAAGGCCTTGGAGAGCGCCACCGTTGCATACACCTTGATAAAGGTAATAGCTTCTGTGGTACAAAAATAAGAATTTCCTATATCATGAGGTTTCCAGACCTTGTTCGAGGTTAAATGACGTTGTGTGACCATCAAGGTCATTCTTGACTCCTGACTTAAGCACATTTTCTGCTCTTTCGATTTCCGTTGTCAAAAAGAGGTGTACCCTTATGAAAAAACAAAGTTGACCTTTAAATAACCTTGAAAGTCAAAGCCGAGGTCAAGCCCAAGGTCATTATTAAATTCCATGATAAAAGTTACTTCTAGATTGACTTTGATCATGTCCAAAATCAGTTTACCTGGAAAATTATTAAGGTATTCTGGGACTTTTTGGACACTGTATATATGCAAGTATGTGTGAACAATTTTATGCATGAAAAGAAGTGCATGTGAGAATGTAAAAAATAATATACCTGCATATACAATATATACATGCGTATAAAATTATAATAGACTTGTAAGCGTCGAGAAGGAGAAAGTGTGCGCGTGTGTACATTGAATGTGCACACACAGTATAGAGAATAGAAATACATGCACGAGAGAGAGGCGAGTGTGTGTTTGTGTACTTACACCTTTAAAATGGAGTGTGTCCGTGATCGTTCACGAGAGAGTGACACAGCGCAAGAGTGGGGCACGACCGAGTGGGGTGCATATCAATGGGAGCAGGCAACGGGAGAGTAGATAGCTCCCGTAGATAGATAGAATAGGGAGAGCGCTCCGCGCGCGCGAGTGAGCGTGAAGGCTCAGCAGCTACATCTGAGGCCAAGCGTGATTGTCCGTTCTAAAATCAATAGTACAAACATTTACTGGATACTCGGGCATGTGCCCCGTGCTAAGCACAGCTACGTAGGTCAGGGCCCAGTTGAGTTCAATCACATTTTATGCTAATAGATTTAATGACAATACACTTTATGTTTAGTAGCAATAAATTTAGATGCAAGCGAAATTGATGCGCGTATATTCTCAATAATATCTAAGTCAAAAGTACTTTTTATATAAAAATCTATATTACTATAAATAATTGACCGTAATTTACCTATCGGCGCTTCTGTATAAAATGATGCTTGAACGTAGCGTCCACTTCAAAAAGTTTTTATTTTGCCGACCATTTTATACAACACACACGCGCACATACACACACACATACAAACACAAACACACACACAGGGTACTAAAGGAGATGTCATGATGGATCACGAAATGACGGATCGAGAAATCTCCATCACGCGCAGAAACAATCATCTGGAACGACTTGGTGAGAAGATCAGCCAACAACCCCACCCGGAGTCCTCATCGCGGGGGGTGTCAGTTTGACCCGGATTTCCGCATCGGACGTGGACGTGCCCGTCGGGAGGAGGGGGTAACGTTAGGCCCCGACGCGTTGGTGGATCTCCGGAGACCTTGAGCACAACTCTAATTTAGACGTACTGGGCATGATGCCCATAACTCCTTTCGGAGAAGTGCCCCAGCCGGAGTCCGCACCGCGGGCGATGTCTTGTCTGATCTGCATTTCCGAGTCGGACACAGACATTTTTCGTGGACGTGAGGACGAGTAGAGGGTGGTTCGCCTTGTCATCTACGAATGGCACGGTCTTGAGAAGGGTCTACGAGGCCACCCGCAGGTGGGTTGGGGGAAGAGAGGGAATATGTGGTTTACCTTCTCTCCTACGCACGAGATGGCCTTGAGAAGGACCGGTGGGTAGACGCCGCCGGAGGAAGAGGGGAAGGAGGAGTAGGAGGAAGGTGGGTGAGGTCAGCTTGGGCCTTTGGCCCAAGCACTAGTGACCTCCGCCGACCTTGCAGCTGATCAGCTGCGGGAGCGCTTACAGTGGCGGGTGCGGTGGCATGGCCAACGCTATCTTTCGAGCCGCCGTGGGCGCGCTATTGGTGTAGCGCCGTGCGCCGGCGCTGCTCCTCTCTCACCGCTCGACCGCTATTGTCGGAGCGCCGTTCGGCGGTGCTGCTCCCTCTTTCTCCGCTCGACCGCTATTGGCGGAGCGCCGTGCGGCGGCGTCGCTTCATCTCTCTTTCTTGCACGGTCTCTTTCTTGAGCGTTGGTTTAGGTTAAAAATAGGATTTCTGTCCATCCCGTGTGAGTCGTCCAAGATCCCGGGAGTCCGGATTTCTCTTCCTCCCTCTCTCTTTCTGTCTCTTATTTCCACATCCCCTTTCTTTTGTTTCATTTGCGCCTGTGACTCCCGTGGCCCCATGAAACACCGTCGGTGGTCGCGTGCATCGATTGGCCGGGTGTCGCCGCGGCGAAGAGAAGGCACCATGGTTATTTTACGCGTTCAGCGTAAACGCGCGCAAGACTCTAGAGAGACTATGCATTGGCATATAACAATATATTTTAAATGACGATGGTCGCGAATGTATGTATTATTCCTAATTTGGAGAATGGATTGTTGTATAATGTACTTTATATTTTCAGATAACTCATATTTGTGATTTAAAATTTTTACCTCTCCTTATCTCTCCTTCGCTTTCTCTTATATATTCATTAGGTATTATAAATTCTAAGAAAAAAAATCCAAGAAATAAAAATAGCACTTTATAAAGGATTTCCAATATAAAAAAACCTAACAATATCTTATTTGACATACTTTATAATGCATTCTAAGAGTCGTGAAAATTAAATTACTTCGAGAGTCATTCCAAGAATCCCTCGAGTTTTTCGAGTATCAAAACAAATATATACTCAAAGTTTAAATTCGAATATTTAATTTAACATTATTTCTAATTTACATGTAAACAAAATATGCATTCAAATTCCTACGTGTTTCCATTACGTACGGTTCCTCTCTGAACTTTCTTCTATTGATTATTAGTCTTAAATTTTATGTCGAATAGTAAAATATTAAAAAGATCTTACGAGATAATATAGAATTTTTGAAAATTTTACACAAACTATATTTGATTATTAGACTGAATTTTTTATTTTTCCTATTAGTTCAGTGTAAAATTTAACAAGATTTTGATTTCTACGTAATGAAATGAATAGGTATAAATATTTCATAATTAATATACTGACGTGAGGCCTACGATGGTTCGTTCGCTAGAGTAAAGGACTAGTAATTCTGTGGTCTGAGTACGAATTCCGATTTCGGTTGATTAACACAAGCACCGTACAATTTACATGTGCTGTGCTTACAAAAACATAGTGCACCTCCGTCGCTAATTAGCACCAATGGTCGAGATAAAAAATAGAGCGACATTAAATAATACAAGAAAATATAATAACGGAACGATATTTGTGGTACATACTCATTCAGTTAGATTATGAGATGCAAGTTCTACTACATAGAATGAAATGACTTGTATCAAGTAATGAAGTTATCTAGATATTAGTCTTTACATGCAATTCGACTCATACCGCTCTTTCAATAAAATTTCAATGCCATATAATAAGAAAATTGAATATATAGTATATAAACGGTACAAATCATAGCAATATTTTTCTTTACGTCCATTTTTTCTAAATATCTTATTTAAAATAGATGTATAACTTCTACCCCTTACCTTTCTATTGCTTGTACAATATTCAGTTCTTCAAACCGAATCAATACACTTTTTTTAGGAGGAGCTTTTACTAACCAAACGCAGTGCATGTACCCATAAGACTCAGAGTCATTGTCTACTGTGGGATTTATTATTTTTTCTGTAGTTATAATACCTCCGCAATCTGAAAATAATATTTTATTATAATCAATAGTTAATAATGTAATGAAAATAACATGCTCAAGAAGTAGACTACATTAGCTAATATAAAAATATAAAATTTATGTATTTAATAATTGAGAATAATATTTTGTTTATTGAAACCTGTTGTTAGGATCTTTGTGTTTAAATTAATAAATATTTTTATCAGTCTTAAAGTCTTTATAATATAATATATTATTAGGAGTGTGAATAAGTCTTTCCCGTTTTTTACACACATACATTCATTTTTATATATATATAGAAGATAGATAGATATAAGATATATATATATATGCCTTAGTTTTCTGTCTAACATTTTTAAGTGAGAAAGACCTAAATATTTATTTAACTGCTTTGTTATTTTAAATATAATTTTATTATTAGGAGTGTGAATAAGTCTTTCCCGTTTTTTGTAAGAGATGACGCCACCAATACTGTGCGAGTATTCAATGGTTACATATGTCATAATCAAAGCTTATTTATATGTCAACAATTCCATACTAACACATTAGTTAAAATTTTTCGCATCATAAATTTTTGATATCGTGAAAATGTCGAAATTTGAGCCGAGTCGACGTCATTTGCGGGAAGATTCACTTTATTGGTTCAATTTGCTGAAGCATTGGGAGTTGACCGAACAACATTTCCAAGCGTTTGAAAGCCATGGGAATGATCCAAAAGCAAGGAAATTGGGTGCCGTACGAACTGAAGCTGAGAGACGTCGAACGGCGTTTTTTCACTTGCGAACAGCTGCTTCAGCGACATAAAAGAAAGGGTTTTCTGCATCGTATCGTGACTGGCGATGAAAAGTGGATACGTTACGATAATCCGAAGCGAAGAAAATCATGGGGACTACCCGGCCATGCATCATCATCGACGGCCAAGCCAAATATTCATGGCGCCAAGCTCATGCTCTGTATATGGTGGGACCAGCTAGGTGTGGTTTACTATGAGCTTCTGAAACCGAATGAAAGGATCACAGGCGAGGTCTATCGACGACAATTGATGCGTTTGAGCCGCGCACTGCGAGAAAAACGGCCACAATACTCCGACAGGCACGACAAAGTTATTTTGCAACATGACAATACTCGCCCACATGTTGCACCGCCGGTGAAAACATACTTAGAAACGCTCAAATGGGAAGTCCTACCCCACCCGCCGTATAGTCCAGACGTTGCTCCGTCTGATTACCATCTCTTCAGATCGATGACGCATGGCCTGGCTGACCAGCACTTCCATTCCTACGAGGAAGCCAAAAAATGGGTAGATGACTGGATAGAGGCCAAACCGGTCGAATTTTTTCGCAACGGGATTCGTATGTTGCCAGAAAGATGGGAAAAAGTTGTAGCTAGCGATGGCCAATACTTTCAATAATTCATTTGTAACCATTTTTTCACAATAAAGGCTCAAAATTTGAAAAAAACGGGAAAGACTTATTCACATACCTGATAATTAAAATAATGGCAATCAGACTGTCCTAGTTTCTTATTAGCCACTAAGAACCTGACATAAAAAATATTACTAAAAATGAATTAGATTAAAAATTAGACATAATAAAATAAAATAATAACATAAAATATAATAAAATTAATGAAAATTATAAACTCTAATCCATGTTAGTGAACGCCAAACTGACTACCCCCACCACCTTATTTTCTCCATTGGTGTCCGATGTTTCGAACCGCTACGGTTGATCCTCAGGAACTAAACTAAACTAAAAAATCCAACATGCTACTTTATGTAGTTATCTCCACTCTAAATTTATTGCTATAACATTTATAGAACCCCCACCTTTTTAACTTCAATGTAAAACATAAATTTTATATTAATAAAGAATGATAAGTGTCGTCGAATTTGCTTGACTCAAACATTAAATTTACATTATTGCGATTCTATAAAATATGAAGATTTTCAATTTTATGTTTATTTATAATACCTTGTTCTATAATGTCTACATTTTAAAAATCGAAAGAATGTAAGAGGACTAAGCTATGTTCTTTTAGCCCGGATGTACCATTCATACTTCGTAGGCTATACTGATGCTCATATATTCTTTATTTTAGGTATCTACCCGTTTCTGCCAATGTAATATTTGTCACAGTCTTTACAATTTATTTTGTATACCACTCCTGATTTCAAACATTTATCACCCTTATCTTTACAATTGTTAAATTTATAATGTAAACTTGACAGCCCTTTTACCTAAGGTAATACTTCGATTTTATTATTATTCCCTCTGTTTTATTATATTATATATTATACGATTTTTCTATTATTAATACCTAGCCGGTGCTAAAAGTTATCCAATTGGACAACCATATCTTTGTTCATATAAATTATTTTGAAAAAAAAAAATTGTGCTATTCAAAACAAAATTTATTGCTTTAAGACATTCACCTTTTTTTAATTTTGTGTGTGTACTAATTACTGTCTATTTCATAATTTTTATTTAATAATTATAAAGATAAGGGTGATAAATGTTTGAAATCAGGAGTGGTATACAAAATAAATTGTAAAGACTGTGACAAATATTACATTGGCACAAACGGGTAGATACCTAAAATTAAGAATATATGAGCATCAGTATAGCCTATGAAGTATGAATGGTACATCCGGGCTAAAAGAACATAGCTTAGTCCTGTTACATTCTTTCGATTTTTAAAATGTAGACATTATAGAACAAGGTATTATAAATAAACATAAAATTGAAAATATTCATATTTTATTGAATCGCAATAATGTAAATTTAATGTTAGAGTCAAATCAAGCAAATTCGACGACACTTATCATTCTTTATTAATATAAAATTTATGTTTTATATTGAAGTCAAAAAGGTGGGGGTTCTATAAATATTATACGAATAATTTTAGAATGGAGATAGCTATATAAAGTAGCATGCTGGGCTTTGTAATTAGCTTAGTTCCTGAAAATGAACTGTAGCGATTCGAAACGTCGGAACCAACAGAGAAAATAGGGCGATGGAGACAGTCAGTTTGGCCTTCACTAACAGAGATTAGAGTTTATTATTTTTATTAATTTTATTATGTTTTATTTTATTATTATTTTATTTTATAATTTCTAATTTTTTATCTAATTTATTTTTAGTAATAATTTTCATTTCAGGTTCTTCGGGGCTGATAAGAAACAAGAACAGTTTGACTGTCATTATTTTAGTTAATATATGATATTATAAAGACTTTAAGACTGATAAAAATATTTCTTAATTTAATGCTAAACTGTCAACATAAGTCCAATTTTTAACTGTAATCTATTTTCAAATTGTAACCAAACATTGCAATCGCATATACATTAAAGTAACTACCACATAGAAGAGGCTTTGAATAAATAGACCTGAAGGCAGCATACCGTGTTAAAATGTTGAAAAAAAATTTCTTGCGTTACAACAGAAACTTAAAATTACTATATAACTTTTCTGTCTTCCTTTTAGAATTACTGTGATTATCTCTCTATATTAGTGAGAAGTAATCGAGCAATCAAGATCTTTGATCAAAAAAGAAAGGAAAGGTATTAAATCGATTTCTACCTCTCTTATATAGTAGAAAACTGTTTGCTTCTCTGTAATATGCTGACTTCAAGTCTACATATTCGAAGGGTAGAGATTTTGCATAAATATGTGCTGCCGGATTAAGTATTTAGTGCTTTAATATAAAAATGTACAGGAGTATATTTTTATATACTTTGTTGCCATTTACCAAAAAAATATACTTTTTCGCACTCATTGGCCTGTAATTCAGGAGTACATCAGGGTAGTAAGTTTGGCCAACCATTTTTTCTGTACTTACCAATGATTCTCTACAATCGTTTCAATATTCTAAATATCATTTATATGCAAAGGATTTTACCATTTACTATTTTGGGTTAAAGCTCGAGATATAATTCATAACGTCAATGAGGATTTGAATAGATTAGAATTAGATTTCAGTATTTTATCCTTGGAGAATGGTCTTAGAATTAATATTAGAATAATTCAAGCTATTAATGATTGGGCTCGGTAGGAAGCAGAAGTTCAACACAAAAAATATATTTATGTAGATGTGTGTATAAGTACATCACTTGCTTATTTTATTGAATTTTACAACTCACAAAAACTTTTAACAGGTCTTTTACTTTAAAGAAAATATAAGAAAAACATATTGATAATTTATAGTTCTTTCAATAGCTCAGCTATACAATTTATATGAATTGCTAATAATAATGACAAAGCTGAAAGAGAGTCCGTCACGCTTGCGCATATCCTTACATACATGTAGGTCCGCGCTTCATCGGCGTGCCTCAGTTTTCGCTTGAGCGTTTCCGTAAACCCGAAAGAAAGAGACAATAGTAAAGGCAAACATTTTCTTCGCCAACTAAATATATTTTAAACATGACTCGCTCGCTACATTCCTCACAGCCAAAACGGGCTAGGCTCGACCTAATGGTCTTATCTTACACGCTAGAATCCTTATACTTCAAGATCAAGTCTCGCAGCGAGTTAAACAGCCTCGAGGTACACGAGGTAGCCTCGAGCTAGGGGCTAAACGGTCGTGATCGACAAGCGAATCACGTTAAGCCAGTCGCCCGCGAGTTCATCTTTTTACACATTTTTTAAAATAAATTACGTATTCTTAATAATTAATTTGAATTACTCTTAAATAATCATAAATTTTAAATTTTCTCTTTTTTTAGGTTATTTGTATTATGAAATTTACATTACATTTTTCTAGTAATTCCTAATGTGTTATTATAAATAGTGCTCACATTTTTCGTGGAAACAACTACTCGACCCGAATTTGCAGAAACACGCTTCGCCCGAGATAATAATTTAACCGATTTCATAAACAATTCAATAATATCTAAGTCAAAAGTACTTTTTATATAAAAATCTATATTACTATAAATAATTGACCGTAATTTACCTATCGGCGCTTCTGTATAAAATGATGCTTGAACGTAGCGTCCACTTCAAAAAGTTTTTATTTTGCCGACCATTTTATACAACAAACACGCGCACATACACACACACATACAAACACAAACACACACACACACACACACACACACACACACACACACACACACACACACACACACACACACACAGGGTACTAAAGGAGATGTCATGATGGATCAAGAAATGACGGATCGAGAAATCTCCATCACGCGCAGAAACAATCATCTGGAACGACTTGGTGAGAAGATCAGCCAACTGTTGGGTTTTGTTAAAGATAGGCATAACGTGCACAAAACCATTAAGGATCTTGCTCGTTCTATTAATACCTCGTACAAATGCATCAGTATGGCAGAGGATGATCTGTTGCAGTATCACCGTCCTGGTACTCATGAAGTGGTGACTCATACTACGCCGAGTCTACGCTCTGATACCAAACGAAGCGCAGCCGAAAGGATGGATTCCACTACTAAAACAATAGGTGGTAAAAGGACGAAAGAACCATCATTGGGCTTAAGGACACCACCAGAGTCGGTTGGAGTACATACAGGGAAGTCTGAGGCCAAGGAAAATCAATGGCAGACCATCAAGCGCAAGAAGCCCAAAGGTAAAGATAAAGAATTATCTAGTACACGCAGGCTTAATGGACGAAATGGGCCTAATTCCATTTTGATTAAGGTCAATGAAGGAGTTACATACGCGGAGGTACTGCGTCAAATAAAGAATGACCCGGAGTTATCTCATGTTAAGAATGAGGTTAACAGGATACGCAGAAATGCAAGCGGTGCTCTTGTACTTCAGTTGGAACGGACAGCCAAAGATGCACATGAGTTGGCTCGCATTGTTGAAACTAAGGTTGACCATAGCGCATAGACTTCGGTCCTGACTAATCTTATTACTTTGGAGATTACAGATATAGATGAGGTCACTACAAAGGATGAAGTATTAGAGGCTCTGAAAACACACCTAGAACTAAAGGAGACTAACATGCTAATCGCTCGTTCCTTGCGGCAAGCTTATGGGGGTACTCAGACGGCGGTAGTATCTGTACCATATAGCTACGCAGCTGAGTTAATACGTGCATGGCATGTTCGAATCGGATGGGTCAGCTGCAGAGTTCGAAAAAAACAGAAATAAAACGCTGCTTCAGGTGTTGGCAGATTGGCCATTTAGCGGCCGTGTGCTCGGGCCCTGACAGAATTAAACTTTGCAGGCACTGCGGTGGAAAAGACCATCTATCTAAGCTGTGTGTAAAGGAGCCCTGCTGCTTACTCTGTAAATGTGAAGGAAAAAAGGAGATTAACCATCCAGCATACAGCTATAAGTGCCCGATCATTGTGGAGTTTTTAAACAGACATAAAACATGAGAATACTCCAACTGAATACCAACCGTTGCGTAGCAGCTCATGACCTGCTGCAACAGACAATAAAGGAGCTAAGAATAGACATTGCTGTAATCTCTGAACCATATTGTCACAGGGTCAGACCACAGCGCTGGATAAGTGACACAAGCAATAGAGCTGCCCTCTGGATTGGTCAAAATAGGCAGGTACTAAAGCAGTCGAGTCATCGGAGCGAACTGATATCCTGGGCTAAAATACAAGAAATATAAGTCTTTAGTGTACATGCTCCTCCAAGCTTGACGGACAAGCAGTTTGAAATCCTTGTAGCTAAATTAGTTGATGAAGCTATGGACAAGAAACCATTATTAATCGTTGGTGAGTTTAACGCGTGGTCCACAGCCTGGGTAAGCGCTTCAACAAATAACAGAGGTAGTATGCTGCTTGATGGCCTTAATTCTCTTCAACTCCACGTGGTTAATAAGGGATTTGAATCCACTTTCATTAGGGGTGATAAACAATCATTCATTGATGTAACATTCGCCAGTGATGACTTGATTCAGCGGATCCTTAATTGGAGAGTAAGCGACCTTTACACCCACAGTGATGACAGGGCGATCTTGTACTAGATTGCAGAGAAGAAAGTAAAGAACAAGTGCAATAAGTGGATGCCCACACGGAAATGGAACATCAGATCGCTAGACTGTGAAGTGTTCGCCACTATAATATCAGAAGAGCGTTTACAATATGGTGCACCAGGCCATCTGGCAAATGCACTCATGAAGCATATCTCTGAAGCATGCGATGCATCGATGACTATGACTAAGAGCGGATTTAAACATCGTCAATCTGTCTACTGGTGGACAAATGAAATTGCAGAATTGCGCAAACAATGTCATCGCGCACGTAGACTTGCCCAAAGAGCCCGCAGCCATCGTGATACGTTTAATAGTTTATTTAAAGAAGCACAAAGAGCGCTTGTCAAGGCCATTAAGGCAAGCAAGCGTCGATGCTGCCTTGAACTGTGTGCAGAGGCCAACAATCACTTATGGGGACGACCATCCAAAACAGTCATGGCACGATTGAGTAGGGCACCAATACAACCCACTAGCACGGTATTGATTGATAAGATTGTATCCGCTCTCTTTCCCAATGACACCCATGAGACTGTACTGCGCACGCAACACTCGGACGATATACCACCTATAACAGAAATGGAGCTACATAATGCTTATGCTAAGATTAGAGACAATGCTGCCCCTGTCCCTGATGGTATCCCTAATGGTGCAGTTAAATTGGCGATACAGAAGAATCCATCTTTATTTCTAAAAGTATATAATGCTTGTTTTCTTGAGGGTGTTTTTCCTGATTGCTGGAAAACTCAAAGGTTAGTCCTGTTACCTAAGGGCAATAAGCCACTTGATGATCCTTCATCATACAGGCCATTGTGTATGCTCGATACGGTAGGTTTAAATATTTGAGAAAATAATATGTAGCCGACTGGAAGCGTTCACTGAGGGATTGCACGGCTTATCCTCACGCCAAGATTTCGGAAATCAAAATCAACAGTCGATGCTATTCAACTGGTAGTGTATACTGCAAGAGATGCAATCAGTGGTAAGAAATGGAAAGGTGGCACTAAACAGTATTGTGCCATTGTCGCTTTAGATGTCAAGAATGCCTTTATTTCAGCGCGCTGGTCTTCTATTATGAATTCGCTTAAAGAGTTCGGAGTACCTGGTTATCTACAGAATGTCGTGGCCAGCTACTTTGAGAATAGGATAATATTATACCGAACGGATGAAGGCACTGTATCACATAAGGTTATTGCGGGAGTCCCCCAGGGCTCGGTTATGGGACCTATATTGTGGAATATTATGTATGATGGCGTGTTGAGGATTCCACAACCGCCTGGTTCAATAACAGTAGGGTACGCCGACGATATCGCTCTAGTAGTGACGGCTATGACCCTTGATGAACTCACTGAAAATGCCAATGACGCAATAAGCAACATCAATAGATGGATTAAGTCTTCTGGCCTTCAATTAGCGGAGCACAAGACAGAAGTAGTTCTTGTCAGCAGTCGTAAGAAGGTAGATAGTATTACTCTTAAAGTTGGTAGCTGCCGCATTAGTTCTGCGCCATCTTTACGATACTTGGGTGTACAGCTTGATGCCAGGTTAAACTTCAAAAAGCATCTAAAGATATCTGGCGAAAAAGCGCAACGAGTTTCAGCTGCCTTGTGTCGGCTCATGCCTAACATTGGTGGCCCACGCCCACCCCAGAGGAAGCTATTATCTTATGTTGTTAATTCTGTCAGCATGTATACAGCGCCAATCTGGCATCATGCATGTGGAATTAAATCGTATTGTGAGCTGGCCATTGCGACCCGTCACTGCTCCTGTATACGTATTATTAGTGGTTACAGGGCAGTATCCACTGACGCTGCTGAGGTACTTGCCGGAATTCTTCCTTTCGATTTAGCTGCAGATGAACTGGCTAGGCTGCACAACATATGTAAGGCCGCAGTGGATTCTCTACAAGGTGCTAAAAACGTGGAACGTCAGTGTTCGATAGAAATATGGCAAAAACGATGGAACGATTCTAGCGTGATACTAGTGTCATAAGAAGAGGAGTCGTATAGGCTAACTAACAGCCCTGCCGAAGTAATATTCCCGGATAGTTCCGGCGGGATGCTGGTTTCGAGAGGCCACTAGTGCAGAGCTTGCTTTGCCTACGCCTAATAAAAAAAAAAAAAAAAAAACACACACGCACACGCACACACGCACACACACAAACGTATTACATGCAACTTCTATGGGAAAAATTGTATTTTCGAGTTCGAGCGGTAGAAAAAGATGTCCAAGAGTTTCGAGAGTACGAAGAATATCATCTTCGGGCGATACAATATATGTCGGGACGATTCTTACTGGGACTGTGCGTGTTCGAATTATAGAATACGAATCTGTTGATAGAAGTCGTACTGATATACATGGACATTGTGGCCCACCAACTATAGACGAAATTTACCGTGGACGTCGTTTCAAATCATCTGGAAATCGCATTCTATCATCCGAACACGAAACTCCCTGTAGAAATTGTCCCGACATAGCTAAAAATCGTTTCCTATCAACTAAATACGATAGTTCCAGTAGAAGTCGTTCGAAATGGCCTAGATATCGTATTTTACCGTTCCAACACGAATCTTCCCATAGAAGTTGATTTTCTCATACCTGGACATCGTTGTCTATCAACTAAATATAATATTTCCCGTAGAAATCGCCCAGAGACACCTGGACATCGTATTCTATCATCCGAACACACAACTGCCTATAGAAATCGTCTTGAGGCTACGGGATATCGTAATCAACCGCCCGTACACGCCACTACAACATTTTTCAGTAGAAATTGTATTTAAAATGTGTATATATAATATGTACAATATAATATACATACAATATATATATATGTGTGTGTGTGTGTGTGTGTGATTCGTATAAACCCGTTTTTTAAATTAAATACCGTGAATATTTTAGTAGTGATGCCAACTAAATTCGATCAAAATGTTGGTATACGAATAGCGTATTTTTTAAGCCGACGATGGATATTGCCTTTTTATATATTATTATATATATTTTGTATATATTTTTATATATTTAATACTTTTATACTTTTCTATCATATCATATCATATCATATCATACTAATTACTAAAGACAAAGCGTGTTTTTATTTGTTCACGATAACCGAAAAAACTACTGAACCGATTGTTCTGACATTTGACATATAGATTCTATATGATCTTAGAAAGGACATAGGCTATGTTTTTTATTGAAAATCATTTTACTTTCATTAATAAATTAAGTTAATGGTATATATATATATATATATATATATATATATACTTTAATAATAATAAAATAATCCTCTTAAATATTCGAATAAATATTTCTTTATGTAACCGTTAATTTTCATCGCAGTTTTTAAAATAAAGAATATCTCAGAAACTCATGCATGCAATAGTTTCACTTAAAACAAAAAATAATCGGAATAACCATGAAATAAAAATTTTTTATGACAATATTTTTGAAATATTCGTGATTAAAGTATTCAATAATCAATATTTAAAAAATAATAATTCACAATATCGGTTAGCTAATTATATAATTATTTAAAAAATGAGCAGTACTATTTAATTATGAAGTGCGTTTAAAAAAACTTTATACTTATATAAAAATCAATATATACAAATAAGTTAGATGTGTGTGTGTGTGTTTGTTCGTACGTAATATTATCTCTCTCTCTCTCTCTCTCTCTCTCTCTCTCTCTCTTAAGTTAATGGTATATATATATATATATATATATATATATATATATACTTTAATAATAATAAAATAATCCTCTTTAATATTCGAATAAATATTTCTTTATGTAACCGGTAATTTTCATCGCAGTTTTTTTAATAAATAATATCTCAGAAACTTATGCATGCAATAATTTTACTTGCAATAGTTTTACATGATTCGAGTATTTAATAATCAATATTTAAAAAATAATATTAACAATATAACCTATATACACTCAAATACATATACAAAAAAAGAGAGAGAGACAGACAATATTGCTTACAAACACACATACACACATCTAACTTATTTGTATATATTGATTTTTGTGTTAAAAGCAATTAATCATTAGCAATTCATATTTATTAAATAAAATAATTATATATTACCTTTTTTAATACACTACACAGAAGCTAATCGTATTTACTAAGCAGGACACACATACAAAAACTTTAACTTATTCTAAAAATAAAAACTAAATATATTTTACAAAAATACTAACTGAATAAAATACTAAAAATATAATATATATAATTATAATATAATACAAAATATGTAATATATATCTATAATAATTATATGTAAATATAATTGTATTAGTAGCGTCCTCGTACAGCTAGAGATCGCATGTTATTACAGAAATTTTTCTATCTAGGCCTCCGAACATACATTGTATCTTATATGATCTTTCGAAGGAAAATTCTGAGTAAAGGTCTTTTCCATATATCATATAGTAGATAGAATATTACATGTATATATATATATATATATACATGTAATATATATATATATCTTCTATATATATAATATATATATATATCTATATATCTATATATATATATATATATATATATATATATATCTTCTATATATATAAGGACCTTTACTCAAATCTTTTCTTGGGAAAATTAAATATATATATATATATATATATATATATTTATATATATATATATATATATATCATTTAGCAACCTTGTCTAGGGTGGCGGGAGGGGGGAGAATAGGAACCCAAGGGTTTAACGTGGATTACCCGATTAGTGGGTGTTGCAGTTGTTTATAGCTATCAATAGCATGTGCGTCCGTGCGCTCTATACCTCTCTCTCTCTCTCTCTCTCTCTTTCTGACCTGACCATCTGCTTTGATGCTCTGCGGGGCCTAGCGCAGCAGTGTGTCTATAGTATATACATTACAAATCGTTGGTAAAGTGATTACCTAATTTGCCAAAAAAATAGCCTATAACCTATTCCTGACTGTGTAGAAGACGTGGTTAAATTTTGAACGCGATCGGTTCTGTAGTTTCGGAGTTTATCCAGGACAAACAAACACACATACATTCATTTTTATATATATATAGAAGATAGATAGATATAAGATATATATATATATATATATATATATATATATATATATGCCTTAGTTTTCTTTCTAACATTTTTAAGTGAGAAAGACCTAAATATTTATTTAACTGCTTTGTTATTTTAAATATAATTTTATTATTAGGAGTGTGAATAAGTCTTTCCCGTTTTTTGTAAGAGATGGCGCCACCAATACTGTGCGAGTATTCAATGGTTACATATGTCATAATCAAAGCTTATTTATATGTCAACAATTCCATACTAACACATTAGTTAAAATTTTTTCGCATCATAAATTTTTGATATCGTGAAAATGTCGAAATTTGAGCCGAGTCGACGTCATTTGCGGGAAGATTCACTTTATTGGTTCAATTTGAAGAAATCTGCTGCCGAGACGCATCGATTGCTTCAGGAGGCTTATGGAGAAGGTTGTGTCGATGATTCAAGTGTTTGCGGATGGTTTCGACGCTTCAAAAGCGGTGATTTCGACGTGGAAGACAAGGAGCGTTCCGGGCGGCCGCAAATCTTTGAAGATCGAGAATTGGCGACTTTGCTTGATGAAGATTCTTGTCAAACGCAAGAAGAACTTGCTGAAGCATTGGGAGTTGACCGAACAACCATTTCCAAGCGTTTGAAAGCCATGGGAATGATCCAAAAGCAAGGAAATTGGGTGCCGTACGAACTGAAGCTGAGAGACGTCGAACGGCGTTTTTTCACTTGCAAACAGCTGCTTCAGCGACATAAAAGAAAGGGTTTTCTGCATCGTATCGTGACTGGCGATGAAAAGTGGATACGTTACGATAATCCGAAGCGAAGAAAATCATGGGGACTACCCGGCCATGCATCATCATCGACGGCCAAGCCAAATATTCATGGCGCCAAGCTCATGCTCTGTATATGGTGGGACCAGCTAGGTGTGGTTTACTATGAGCTTCTGAAACCGAATGAAAGGATCACAGGCGAGGTCTATCGACGACAATTGATGTATTTGAGCCGCGCACTGCGAGAAAAACGGCCACAATACTCCGACAGGCACGACAAAGTCATTTTGCAACATGACAATGCTTGCCCACATGTTGCACCGCCGGTGAAAACATACTTAGAAACGCTCAAATGGGAAGTCCTACCCCACCCGCCGTATAGTCCAGACGTTGCTCCGTCTGATTACCATCTCTTCAGATCGATGACGCATGGCCTGGCTGACTAGCACTTCCATTCCTACGAGGAAGACAAAAAATGGGTGGATGACTGGATAGAGGCCAAACCGGTCGAATTTTTTCGCAACGGGATTGGTATGTTGCCAGAAAGATGGAAAAAAGTTGTAGCTAGCGATGGCTAATACTTTCAATAATTCATTTGTAACCATTTTTTCACAATAAAGGCTCAAAATTTGAAAAAAAAAACGGGAAAGACTTATTCACATACCTGATACTATTCTGTTTTTTTTTAAATTTATTTTAAGTTAATTATTTTTTTATATACTTTTATTTCTCTCATCATGTTACCTTACACATTTTATTAGTACATAAGTATGGACTATTGTGGGCCTTAAGTCCTTTGCTTATTAATCAATTGATCTATCTATCTGTCTCTCTCTCCCTGTATTAATTGGCTCTTGGTTAGAATTCAAATTCTTCTTCGAATGAATCTTTGTAAACACAAATAAAGAGGTTCTTCGTTCTTTTTATATGAGGTTTTGTTACAATTTCAATGATTAAAATCAAGATAAATTTTTCGTATATTTATATTAGAACTATATTAAATAACTATCAATGATATTTTGAATATATATAACACTTCGTTTAATCAATCCCGAGACTAACCGAGAAGTGGTGCTAGTAGTACCAAATTCGCCGCGTTTTCCTAGAGTATGAACCTTTACATTAAACGTGTAAAAATTTCACGTCGATCGAACCACAAACAACCGATTTATTGATATTAAAATCACTTTGTAATTTGTTTGAAAAATGGAAAAAAGCGAGTTTTGCGTGTTGATAGAACATTGTTTTTTAATAGGTAAAAACACTGTAGTAGCCCAGCAATGGCTTAAAAAACATCACCCGGACTTCTCTTCATCCAACCAACGATTTGTTGGTGGTATGCTGAGTTTAAACGTGGTCGTACGGACATAAACGATGCAAAACGTTTGCGTAGGCCATTGGAAGCCGTTACACCGGAAAATGTGAGTGAAGTGTTAAAAATCGTAAAAAAATATCGTAAAGTGAAGGTTCGTGAGATTACAGAAATAACACAGATATCATCTGGAAGAGTATTTACAATTCTTCATGAAACACTGAGCATAAAAAAAGGTTCTTCCGAGTGGGTGCCGCGATTGCTTTCAGTGGAATAAAAACCGTAACGAGTCGACGATTCAGAGAGTTGTTTATCGCTATTTACTCGCAATAAAAAGGATTTTCTGCGTCGATACGTGGCCATGGATGAAATATGGATACATCGTTTCACTGCAGAGGTGAATCGATAGTGGCTCATATCTAGTGAAAGCCGCCCAAAGCGTCAAAAAACGCAGCAGTCTGCTGGGAAAGTCATGGTGTCTGTTTTTTTAGGATACACATGGCATGATTTTCATTGACTACCTGGAAATAGGTAAATCGATTAACATTATTTATTATATTGACTTGTTGGTACGTTTGAAGGAGAAGATCGCAGCAAAACGACCACACATGTAGAAGAAAAAAATCCTTTTTCACCAAGACAATGCACCATGCCATAGGTCCTTGAAAACAATGGCAAAATTGAACGAATTGCGCTTTGATTTGCTTCTCCACTCCCCGTGTTTGCCAGATTTAGTCCCTACAGACTACTGGCTCTTTGCTGATCTCCGAAAAATGCTTCAGGGAAGAAAATTTGGCTAGAATGACGAGGTAATTGCCGAAACTGAAGCTTATTTTAAAGCAAAGGATAAATCCTCTTGTAACCATGTTATAGAAAAGTTGAAAAGGCGTTAGAACGATTGTATCACTCTAAAAGGATTATATTGATGAATAAAAATGATTTTTGAAAAAAAGTTGTTTTCCTTATTAGTCTCGGGACTTATTGAATGACGTGTTTACATATATATATATATATATATATATATATATATATATATATATAGATGCATTGTAATACGTACAGAGTAAAGTTAGCTGTACATGTTGTTCCGAAATTAATATTTGTAAATACTTATTTTGGAAATAGGAAAAAGGAAGGAAAATGGAAAAGAGAGATAGATAGAGAGAGAGAGAGAGAGAGAGAGAGAGAGAGATAGGAGATGGGGTATAGAAAGATATTTTTTATATAATATAATATATAGTATTATAATAAAGGTGTGACATTTTCCGTAACGAGCTCAGTTTCCTTTTTCGATTTTCAGTTTAAAGAAAAATGCTTATCCGAATCGTCTATCTCAATGGAATTTTTATTATCCATCATTTATGAATAAAAATATGACGTGAATCCACAATATTGAATTAAGTTCTCGAGCCGATCTGTTCGAAGTTCCATCAGCTCAACTAGTGAGAAAGGATTCATTCGCCAATCGTTGGGTTGTAAATTTCCAGCTTTGAATCAATTCGAGGTTCGTGTTCTAATTCATTTGAAATTACTTTATCTGCGTGATTCGTTATTTTCTCTATTCAATATGAAAATCAAAAGTCCGTGTACGGGTGAGAGGGATAGACTGGTGTATCTCTCTTATAATGGCTGCGCCACTTCGTTGTTTCGAAGTGTATAAGTCAAGTAGGACTTCAACACCTTCCAAGAGCAATATCGGTAAGTGTTCAGCGTGATTATGAGGTTTATAAACTAACGTTTCCGAATCAGTTTAAAGCATCACCGGCGAGCCTGGAGGGAATAGGTTAGTATGTTGATCCTACATTATCGCACGCTCGCATGAATATTGTAGTGCGGTAAAAACGCTCTAAGTTGTGCAAAACATTCTATCTCCTCGGCGGCAAGCGTCTAGATGACTTCAGACTATTCGAGTATCTCTCTCGCTGATCGGCTTTCGAACTGTACGGTGCGTTTTCTCGCGGAGAATATATTCGCTAAGCGTTAAATTCCGAAACTGTTTGCGTTCTGTGTGCGGCCTGTAACCTTCTTATAAATAAACTTGTACATATACCTTTAAGAATAAAATCGTTTAATCACACTCAAAATTCTTCAGTCACCTCGCGAATCTTTTCCAATTTAAACGTCGAATCTATTTCGAACATTTCTGGTAGCAGAGCGTGATTCATCTCAAGATTGCTTGATTATTCGCGAATTGAAAAGGTGAATTTTCGGAGTGTTTATTAAAAATAAAATTGAGTCAAGGCCTAGTCCAGCATATATATATATATATATATATATATATATATATATATATATTGGTGCTGAACCGGGCTACGATCGGACGGAACCTCGTCTCTCCTTCCTCAACTGCATTCGACGGAGCCGAACAGACGTTGTCTTAAGAGCTTATTCGAGGAGCTACTCAAATACTCCGCAGCTAGAATTTCAAGACGCTATCATTCTCAAATTAATCCCGCGAAAACAGTAAATTAATTAGAAGTATTTTCTGCGTTAAATTTGTATACTTTTAAGTCGAGTTTGTGTAAAATATTCGTGTGAGTTTTGTTTTGTTAATCTTTTCGAACTGTATAGCGATACTAGATTAAAATCTTGCGGTATTAACTGATATATGAATTTTTCAATTGCAAGCCGGTATATAATTGCGTATTTTCTGTAGTATTATTTTATTAATTTGGCGACGCGATTTATTTAAGAAACATCAGTATCATTTTTTCTGCGAACTTTGTGTGTTCAACATGGCTGAAGCGCTTATGCAGGCACAAATCCGTCTAGTAACGTTCATATCTAATTTTTTGAAAAATACAAAAGACAAGAAATCTTCTGGTACTCTTACGATTACCTAATATGAAGCACGTCTCAAACTATTAGAACGTTACTACAAAGAATTGTTCACGCGCCCTGATGAACTACTTTCTCATTCGATTGAGCTAAGAGAGCATGAATATTTTTCAAAAAATTATTTCACATGCGCGGAAAATTCGTACGTCGCTACGCTCACCAATATCAATGCGGAAATCGACCGCCTGCGTGCAGATTCTACTATGCAGCCTCGCCAGTTCCAAGGTATTAAGTCGAACGATTTATCAACCGCGACGCATTACGTAAAGGTTCCTCGCGTCTCGTTACCGAAATTCTCTGGAAATCAAAATGACTGGGAGTCATTTAAACTGTGTTTCGTATCACTTATTATAAGCAAGCGCGAATACTCCGATGTCGATAACCTACAGTATCTGCTTAGTACAGTTGAAGGGAAATCGGCAGCCCGACTTCGCGGCATAGAAGTAACTGACGCAAACTTCAAGGTCGCTTGGGATAAATTTACTAAACCTTACGACAATACTCGTAAGCGCCTTGCGAATTATCTTGAATCTGTGATACAGCTACCGACTGTTCGTTCACCAAACGCAGTAAGAGGACTCGAAACACTCGGTTGTCCCATTGCATCATACGATAATTGGTTTGTTCATTGTATCGTTAAAAAATTAGATGCGCATACACGCGAAACATGGAAAATCTCGCAGGAGGAAACACAAGGTTTTTACACTCACTTCGACTTAATGTCGTTTTTGGACCGTCGTCTGCAATCACTCAATCGAGCACACGGTAATGCGGAAAACCGTTCACCTCGCGTTTCTCACACTAAACAGTCTGGCTTAAAACCAAGAACGTTTGAATCAATCTCGGCTAACATAGCCGGTACAGCGGAGACCAACTCTCCGGCGATAATGCGTAATTTCGCATGCTATTTCTGCCAAGGGAAACACTCAGTTTACTCTTGTAATAAATTTAGGAGCATGACTCCACATGAGCGATTATACTTTTGCAAAAAGGCTAGTGCATTCTTAAATTGCCTAAGCAAATCACACGCAGCTAATAACTGCAATTCATGAGGCCTACGATGGCTCGATCGCTAGAGCGAAGGACTAGTAACTTGGTGATCCGAGTTCAAATCCCGGTCTCGGCCGATTGACTCAGGCACCGCTGCAATAATTTACATATGCTTTGTTTACAAACACATCGCAGACCTCCGTCGCTGATTAGCACCGATATTTGGAAGCATAAATAGAGCGACGTTAAATAACATAAAAAAAAAAAAAACTGCAATTCATCGCACCGTTGTCTTGTGTGCAAGCAGAAGTGTCACACAAAGCTGCATTTAGAAAGCAAATCGTCGGATTCAACAGCTCCTTCCTGTGTCGCTCCTCCCAGTGATAACGCTTCGAGCGATAAATTTCCAGTCGCATCTGATTCATCGGCGTCCTGTAGTGCATACATGGCTGCGACCAAATGCATGGTATTGCTTGCTACAGCTCGAATAATCGTGTGCGACAAATTTGGAAAGTCTCTTACAGTGCGTGCGTTAATCGACCCAGGTGCTCAAAGCCCGTTTGTCTCTGAACGATTAGCAGCACGGCTAACCGTAGACCGACGCTCGGTGTCCGTCGCCATTCTAGGCGTCGGTGGGCAGGCTACTGCAAAGGCGCGAAGCGAAATCACTGTCATACTTAAATCGCTTATAGATCACAACTTCAAGTGTCACTGTTCGGCGCTCGTCCTGCCAGAACTTACTTGTATGCTTCCGGCAACTAAACTGTCGATTAAAAATTGGTCAGATTTAGCCGAACTGCAATTAGCAGACCCCGAGTGCCACGTTCCAGTTAAAATTGATCTGATTTTGGGAGCAGATCTTTACGCTACCATACTGCAAGACGGATTCATTCGCGGTCTTATAGATGCGCCGTTCGCGCAAAATACTGTGTTCGGATGGATACTGACTGGCAGTATCGCAACACAGAATCTTGAACCTGATACGCGACACGCACCGCGCATCATGTGGTGACTCAATCTACTCTCATGCGAGCACTTTCTCGATTTTGGGAGATTGAAGAGTTGCCTCGTTGCAAAAAGCTTTAGCCAGAAGAAGAGTATTGTGATCAATACTTCAACGACTCATACTACCGCAACGATGGTGGACGATTTGTAGTACGCCTTCCTTTTAAACGCCAAGAAGTATTTCTCGATACGAGAAATATTGCCGTCGCGTGTCTTCTCCGTTCAGAAAAGCGCAGAAAACGCGACAATGATTTTCAACACGCCTATGCGAGATTCATGAAGGAATATCTTCAACTAGGTCACATGAAGGTCGCAATACCACCCCTCGATGATTTCAATTTCTACTTACCCCATCATGGAATTTATCGAGCGGATTCGAATAAAATCCGTGTAGTCTGCAATGCCTCACAAAAAGCTTCGAATGGAATCGCTCTTAATAATCTTCTGCTACCAGGACGGAAATTACAGTCAGATATCACACTGGTAATTTCGCGTTGGAGATTCGGTTGCATAGCTATTGTCACCGACATTGTAAAAATGTTCCGGCAATTTCTGGTGCATGAGGAAGACCAAAAATGGCAAAGGCTCGTTTGGAGAGAAACATCCAACGCCTTAATTGCCGATTACGTCACGGCTATAGTGACTTATGGAATGTCTTGTGCGCCGTACCTTGCGATGAAGGCAATCCTGCAATTAGCTGAGGATGGTCGTCATTCGCATCCTTTAGCGTCTATGATACTTATTAATCAAATTTACGTTGATGACATTTTTCTAGCTGCCCATGATGAGCAACATGCTGCAGCACAGCGCGATCAGCTGATTCAGCTTCTCGCCTCTGCAGGTATGCAGCTAGGAAAGTGATTAAGCAATCATCAGAAACTTCTTGAAGAAATTTCGGAAGGTGATTTTCACAAACTTTTATGTGTTTCAGGAGATGTTATCTCAATCCTTGGACTGAAGTGGGATACTGAAGCAGACGAGTTTCTATTTAATTCGTCACTGCCAGCTCCCACTCATCCTATTTCGAAAAGAACAGTATTATCTGATACTGCTAGATTTTACGATCCGTTAGGACTTATCGCGCCTGTTTTAATTCAAGCAAAAATTTTATTACAGGACTTATCGATCAATCAGTTGGATTGGGATATGCCGCTACCACACGAATTGCTAAATAAATGGCTCAACTTTCGTTCTTCGCTGAGTCATCTACCAGCCATCCGTATACCACGATGGATAGGAACCTCCGGTGACCAAACTTGGAGCTTTCATAGGTTTGCAGACGTATCGATGCGAGCCTATGTCACAGTCATTTACGCGGTCATCCCAGGATGCAATCCGGCACTGCTCATGGCAAAAACTCGGGTCGCCCCGGTAAAAGTTGAGACACTGTCTCGACTTGAACTTTGTGGTGCAATACTCCTGATGCGCTTAACTAAACATGTGCTGTCAGGCATAACTCGAGCTCCCTCGTCGATCAATCTTTGGAGCGACTCAAAGGTCGTACTCGATTGGCTTGATAGCCATCCATCCAGATGGCCAACCTTCGTAGCGAACCGCGTCAGCGAAATTAGTACCTCGTTTCCAGAAGTAACTTGGAAGCACGTCCACGGCAAGGACAATCCAGCAGATTGCGCTATCCGAGAATTGCCCCCTGAAGAACTGGCTCAATTTTCATTATGGTGGGAAGGATCGGACTGGCTCTCCCGCCCACCCTCCGAATGGCCTGTCAATACCACCTTACCTAGGAGCAGCGACATGCTCATCATATGACCGAGAGGCTAGCTCAATCGCCAATGGAGCGTGACGAACTTACGGTCTTTCAGAAGTTCTCCTCCTTCTTGAAGATCGTTCGAATTTTAGCATTCGTCCTTCGTTGGAAGCTAAAAGCTGATCAAAAACCTACATGTATTGCTGCTCAACTCACTGCTCAGGAACAAAACGCAGCTCAACTCGCTCTATTTCGTCTAATTCAACGACGACACTTCAATATTGAAATTATTTCGATTTCTGCAGGTAGACATCTCCAGAGACGCAGCCCTCTTGTAAGACTAACTCCGATCCTGGATGTCAACGACTTACTTTGAATCGGCGGAAGACTACAAAATGCTTTATTGTCTAAAGCGGAACGACATCCAATAATTCTGCCCGGGCGATCCAGCTTCGTTCGGCTTCTCGTCAACGATACTCACCGCCTCACTCTACATGGAGGAGTACAAATAATGAAAAGTATCCTGAATCGTCGATTTTGGATTGTCCGAGGTAATCGATTAGTTTCATCAGTATATCGACAATGTGTAACCTGCACCAGATATGGACATTCACCGGTTAGTCAACAGATGGCTCCGCTACCTGCTGAACGTGTAAGACAAGGGCGACCATTCGCAATCACCGGGTTAGACTATGCTGGGCCTATCTCAATACTTTTTTCAAAAAGACGAGGAGCTAAAACTACAAAAGGTTATGTAGCGATCTTTATTTTTCTCGTCGTGAAGGCGATCCATATCGAAATAGTCTCTGATTTATCTACGGATGCGTTTCTGGCAGTCTTCTCACGATTCACAGCTCGACGTGGGCTATGTAGCACCATTTACAGGCGCAGACGGAACGTTGCGCCACCTGTTCAAGAAGACTTCCGCTTTCTCTCAGGGCATTTTCACGCATCTCGCAAATCAGGGAACAGAGTGGAAGTTTATACCGCCTTGAGCACCGCATTTTGGCGGGCTCTGGGAGGCTGCCGTTCGAAGCTTCAAATACCACCTTCGTCGAGTGATTGAAACATTAAGCTTACGTTGGGAGAACTGTCTACGTTGTCTGCAAAGATAGAAGCCTGCCTTAATTCGAGACCACTCTGCCCTCTCAGTTGTGAAGCGTACGACCCAGTAGCATTTACTCCTGGCCACTTCCTGATCGGATCAACGCCCCTGACGATCCCGGACCCACTATTGGATTTGTAAACCAAAGTCTCATTCAAGTCAAGAAGGCAGTTCGTCAATCAAATGCGAGACTCTTTCTGGGTGCGTTGGGGTAAAGAGGTTCTATCGCAACTTCAACAACGGAATAAGTGGTTGAAGCCGCAAACGAACCTGAAAACAGTCAATATCGTCCTTGTTACCAACGAGCTTTTGCCGCCTGCTGCGTGGCCGCTAGCTATTATTGAAAAAACTCACCCAGGCAAGGATGGTTTAGTTCGGGTGGTGACGCTGCGGACTTCCAAATCAACTTTTATCCGTCCAGTTGTTAAGCTAATACAGCTACCCTCTGATGAAACCGCGAGCGCATTCCTTGCATACTTTAACCTTAGTATAGCTCAACTCAAGAATGAAGAATGAAGACGAACTGCGATTTTAGTTTTAAGTACTTCATTGTAATTGTATGCCAATACCATTTGTTTACTTGTTTTGCTTTAAGAGTTTATATGTGTGTGTATCAGAAAATTCGAGTACATTTATAATTGCGATTCCAATTAAAATCGTGTGCATTATTGCCCTTCCCTCCAGTCATGGCAAGGGGGACGGTATCTTCTACGTGATTATGAGGTTTATAAACCAACGTTTCCGAATCAGTTTAAAGCGTCACCGGCGAGCCGGGAGGGGATAGGGTAGTATGTTGATCCTACATTATCGTGCGCTCGCATGAATATCGTAGTGTAGTAAAAATGCTCTAAGTTGTTCAAAACATTCTATCTCCTCAACGGCAAGCGTCTAGATGACTTTAGACTATTCGAGCATTTCTCTCGCTGATCGGCTTTCGAACTGTATGGTGCGTTTTCTCGCGGAGAATATATTTGCTAAGCGTTAAATTTCGAAACTGTTTGCGTTCTGTGCAATTCTGTGTGCGGCCTGTAACCTTCTTGTAACTAAACTTGTACATATACGTTTAAGAATAAAATCATTTAATCACACTCAAAATTAATTCTCGTTCAGTCACCTCGCGAATATTTCCAATTTAAACGTCGAATCTATTTCGAACAGTAAGCTAAGTCGACTTCTCCAAGTCTATAATTCAATATACTCACCAGCAAGTAAAGTAAGGGAATTTAACAGCAATCTTGAAGCACTCTGAAAATCACTGCAAAATCTCTGCAAAATCTCTCGAGAATCTCAGCAAAATCTTTCGAAAATCGCGCCTCCAGCGCGGAAGCATGACTTGCTTATAGTTTTCAATGTCTAAACTTGGTTGCGGGTAGAAAGCTAAGGCATAAAAGGCCACTCATTATCTATAGTATTGGAACTTATATTGACATTTCGTTGTCTACTTCAGTAAGGCAAAACTGAATGCCAGTTACCAGGCGGATAAGACTTGAAACTTACCATTATAATGTAAGCAGCGCGAACATATATATATATATATATATATATATATATATATATATATATATATATAAGAGAGAAAACTATGTCCGCGGAATGACTATTAGATAGATCGCGGTACGCGTATATAATTCTGTGGAGGGAGCGCTTCTCGATTCATCCGTATGCTCGCGCTTCAATACTTTGCTCTCTACACCATTCTTCGCGTAAACGAGTCTGTTGCAGTGCTATCTGTGTAAATAGCGAGTGTTAGACGAACACAGTTACTGATATGTAGGAACAGTATTTAATAATTATTACAATTATTTATAATTAATAAATCAATTTTTCATATATTAAATTTATTTCAATTGGATTATTTATTCTAGAAAAATATTTAAATACATTTCCTTGTACATTTTGCCGTGGTAATAAACCGTCAGTTGCCTCCTTTTAGAGTTTTCCTTATTTAGGTTATTAATATATATATATATTGTAATAGGCCAAAGCAACGGTAAAATACACTCAAAAGTGGCCGATCCCATATGGTCTTGGAAATAAACTGGCTCACCTATCAGGGCCCTTACTTCTACCATGGTGCTATCTCGATACGCTGTTGCGTGCTGCTCGGTTGCAAAATATCAAAATTTTGGATGTTAAAGGTACTCCCAACGACGAGAACCACATCCGTTACAAAACGATATCCTTTACGAAAGAATGCAGTAGCTGATTCAAGTCGCATAGTGGATATTAACATCGCCGCGCCCTAAAAAGTGGATGGATCCATGCTTTTGAAAATCAGGAGAAAGAAAACAGGATATACCGAGGCGAGAAAATGAAAGACGAATCAAAGCTTGGAATTGCAAATTTATTTATCGTTATGAACTGACGACTAATAGGTTATGATTCACAAAACTTCAAAATAATGCTATATTTAAAACAAGGCTTTGAGATCAGCAGTTAACCAGCTCGTGTAAGCGACACCCATAAAGCACGAATTCCCGCTTTTGCTCCCTCTTTTTGAATATTTTTATGCATTTTTGACATAGAAGGGCGACCTGAGTATGAAAAATCTACAACATTTTTCCGGCCATTTTAAAAACGTTTAAATCATTGGAATACACGTGAATACGATAAAAATTCATTTTTTACTAGTTTTAATAAATTATAAATGTCAGTTGCAATTTTGCCAAGTTTCGTGTGAAATTTCTTGCTCTATCTATTAACGTCTTCAATATAAGATAGTCGTCCCGAAATAAGTTATTGCACTGACTTTGTGAACATATCATTCATCATAAAAGGTATCTCCTATCGAAAATGATGTAATATGGTCGATATACTACAGATCGTCGAGCGGATGTATACCTGCAGATTTCTTTTAGGCCTCCAGACATATTTTCTCCAGACATCTTTCCAAGCACGTGAGTACGCACGTAACATTACATTTAATTATATTTTTCAAAGAATAAATTTGCTATGGTTTTAATGGTAATCGACTCGCTGAGTTTTGCAGAGAACTTCCATCTCTCACGTGGTTACGAATAACTAAATGGTCTTTTCAACGTACGCTCGCAAGAGGTCTTGATATTTTCTAGCTTGCCGATGTTTACATCTTGTAGAGCGATCCAGAAGATACTTGAAAACTAGCCTCATTATATCATATATAAAATAAGTACTTCTAAATCTTTATTTATAAATAAATATCTTTATAAATAAATATCTTTATATCTTAATATATCTTTATAATTTTTTTATTTTTCACGCAACGTCTATGATATTATTTTGCCATTTTATTATTTCTTATACAACCGATTTCTTATTGCGTCTTTTATTTAGATAATACTTATGATTTACTGATGGATAGGTATTCTTAGACGTAAGATAACTATGCAATAGCATATTTTTTTCAAAACTAATCTACTATAGATATAAAAATGGTGGTCTATTATGTCTTGATCGCTAAAATGAAGGACTAATAATTCAATCGCCCAAGTTGAATACTTGATTTCAGCCGATTAACACACAAACAACTGTGCAATTTTATATATCATTTATTTACGAGCACATTATAGATTTCAATCACTGATTAGCGCCAATATTTTAAAGTATAAATATTGTTTCCTTAAATAATATAAATAGTGTTCCATTAAATAATATAAATAGTTAAATATAAATAGTGTTCCGTTAAATAATGTAAAAAAAATATATTAAAATGAAAAACAATGTCGCTACTGTAGTTAATTGTAAGTATTAGCTCTAATAAATATTCAATCAGTTCATTTCACTTTATACGTAGTGTTTCATTATATATGTATTTTACATCTTGAATCTATCCTAAAAATTCAATTCATTATTTTTCTGAAGAACTAATGAAAGAAAAAATAAAATGAATGAAAAAAATAAATGAGCAAATAAATAATCTTACCATTAAGAAAATATTTAAATTTAAATCCAGCACGGTTAACTGAACTATCTGTCTTAAATATTATTTCCATTCGTCCTTTTGCCATTCTTCTTCCTGGAGAGCCTATGCCACACCAAACATTAGTACCACGAATCCATTCTCCAGTAAATAATACAATGGTTACGTTGTCGTACGGGCATGTAGCACTATTTCCTAAATTCAAAACTATTAGTTAGTCAATTCGCTGTATAGTATATCAAGCATAATGTAATAATATTAATCCTTTAAGGTAATAAAAACACTAATTATTTTTCTATATTATACTATATTACTTTTGCACTCTAGTTTTTACAATAACACTATTAAATGAGCTAGAAAATTATCTTTAATCGTCACTTTATTTAATTAGCGATAATCTATACATAGCCTCCCCACTTTTCTTTTTTAGAAGTATGATTGGGCTTGCGTACGAGGATTCATTCAGATGAATGATTTTTCTATTCATAACATCATCCAATATTATCTGCAATTTATTTTTATCCGCAAATGCAAGCCTACGTGGTTTGAAAGTTATTGGCTGCTTATTTTTTCAATTTATTTTCATCTCGAAAGGTATATCATTTTTACAAAATTTCTTCTTTTTGATATAAACATTTTCATATAAACACTCTTTTTCATTTTAAATGTCTGTATTCAAATTCGGATTTAGTAGTAACAGAGTATCTTTTTCATTATTATTTATAATTTCAATATCATAATTACCGATACCGCTAAACTGAATTCATTTCCGCGTGTCCTAATTTCTTTTTCCCTAACTAGATTTCCTTCATCACTTAATAATTGGATGAGAAAAAAAATCGCGTCCCAGTATTGTAGCATATACCATAATATTCTCAGAAACAACATAAAAGTTAAAATTAATTGTAATGCCCTCGATTTCAATTTCACTTTTAAATAAACTCGAAATTTCCATTTGAGATTCATTAATGCCTACAGACTCTAATCTATTATTTGGTAAAGGAGATTGCACCTCTGGTGGAACATACTTTCTTTTAAAGCTAATAGACGAACCTGAGTCAAGCATCGCTTGCATTGAAAACATAATAGTTTGCTTAGTACTATCGGTAACCATATAAGAAAAAGATGTAAGGCACGAGGCTGGAAATGTCTGGATCTGTGCTACTGTCACTGTTGGCTCCTGGTTGCGACATCTCGTTCCATAGATTATTTTCTGGGCAGTTTCTCAGCTGTTTGCTCGTGGATCCACATTCAAAACACGACCCATATTCTCGCCTCGGCTTCGTACACATAGATGCATAGTGTCCACTTTTTTGATAGTTGAAATATCGTAGAGGTGTTCTCTTATGCATATACGTGTCCTCGTTTTTCCACTAAACATAACAAGGTTACTGGTACGCTCAAACCATGATTGTTCAATTTTTGCTTTTCTTCCTTCTAGCGTATTTTTTTCAAAAGCTTATAGAAGTTCCGTTGGTTTTCCAAAGACATCATGCGGACTTGATTTTGGAGTTGCATCTCGACAACACTGTCGATGATATAATCGACCATCTCATTCTTCGGACTCAGCACACGATTGCCTAATATTCTCTTATCGTGATAATAGTGGAAAATTTTTCTCCTCTCCTCCATATACGATGTTCAACATTTTTCTGTAGAAGCATCTGACATGGTATGATCGAACATTTGCTTCATTGCATCTAATAAAATATTTATTCCGGTCAAGTATTCTGGTTTTGAATGAATCCAATCTGCAGCGTGGCGTTTCAATTTCGACCTTATGAAAACTTTTGTTGCGTTATCGTCTAAACGTTAGTTACTCCAAAGAAGCCGCAACTGTTACTCTCAACTCCAAAAGGTATCATCTTTTCCAACAAAATTAGCCAGTAGATCACCGATCGCTCGTATACTCATGTGTGACGGTCTATCTCTGTTTACAATTTACGAATCTGTGATTGCGTTAGTTCGACACACTTGCTTTCGTCGAGAAACTTGAAGCTCGCGTTTCAATAACGCGTTCTCTCTGCGCACAAATTCCAGTTATTTGGCCAAATAATCGAAGAATGCTCCGCTGGGATATTCCATTCCTTCCAACTGAATCTAAAAATTACTTTGCAAATTATTTGGCGTTCTCCTCTGCTCCTCCTTTTCTCGTGCAAGTGTGATCCAAATATCTTCATCAAAGCCGAGCAATCGCTGTGCTAACTCAGTCTTTGTTCCTGAGGTTTGTAAGTTTCTATTTCGCAAAAATTTCTTCAACATGAACGGCGTGTAGTTAGCTTCCACTTTGTCGTACAACTTAGCGTACACAAACAAGGAACACAAACAAAAAAATCACCAACTATCACAAAATTCAGTAAATGAGTCACACAGCCCCTCATTGAAATAAAAATTGCTTTTCCACAAGACTTACTTGCTCTTAAATAAATCTCTCTGAGTCCCACTTCTAAAGTTGTAGGGCGATATCAGGAAATGAAAAAAGGTGAGAGCACATTTATTGTAGATACAAAGTGGAACTTTTTGGAGAACATACATTAGCGGAAAACAGCAAACAATAATATGATACGATAATGAGAGAGGAAGCCCATCAATACCAGTAGACCCTTGAAGTCGCTGGTTAAACTGGGACTGACTGCTGCTCTGTACGATTGAAAACAAATTACTTATTATTGCCGTTGCATTAAAGCGGGGGCACTGATAAGTACCGTTACATTATCGCATTGCTTGTACTTCGGCTCATCAGCGCTGACCATTGGTTACCTGATGGGATTTTCCCCGAGGTTTCCCCGTAGTATTCCACCGCTTGTCTATTTTTGATACCTAATATGCCTATAATATACCCCCACCGGCGGTTGTCACTTTATCGTATGCTCTATGGGTCGGTGTGGGGGCTTGTCTAGGGGTTCCGGACGGCTGACCCTGCAAAGGCTGTCGGCGATAGGAGGCTCGGCTTTTGGGCGGAGCATGGTAATGAAATTTGGCTGATGCGGTAAACTACCTCTCGGGATACAAAAGTAACCGCCCCAACAGGACCCTCAAAGAGGACCTGCTTTGATCTCTCTCTCTCTCTCTCTCTCTCTCTGAGCTAGAGTTGGACCTCGGGGCTTCCGAGGCTCAAAGGCTAAGGACAACCCCCCATTTCCTCTGGAAGGAGGCGGAATGGGTACTAAATGAAACTCCCAATCCTAAGGTAGCAGCCATCGTGTCGAGGGGATTAATTTAGCCGCTGGAGTAATAGCGGTCTTTGATTATGTCTCGGGGACACCGGGCGAACTCCCCGAGTATCTACCCTAACCGCTATATTTGAGGCTCTGTGCCGGTGGTCAGCATTTCTCTACCTTCTCGTGAGATCAAAATGGAGAATAAAAATTCCGAAGTAAAAGGCGAGGCCGGAGAGGCAGTACTGCCACTGGATCCGTCAAATACGTCAACTGGCCAGGAGGTCAAGGCGGACGCAGCTCCAGGCACTAAGCCTGGAGTGGTTATGAACCCTATACCTCGGGCCAGTGAAGATGGGGATAACAAATCTTCAGGTAAAGAGGCTGTACGGCGCAACCAGGAGAAAGTGAGCCTGACAGCGTAGAACTGCCGAGTCTGGCAACTCAGAGTCCGCTGCACAGATCAAGGTAGGGGTCAAGAGGCGACAAGGGTCTTATAAGATCCCACCCTTGGCCTCTAGAGAACTTAAAAAACCCAAGGACGGGGACGGTAAAGAACAGGATCAATGTCTGGCCCTCCGCCCCCCTCGGGGAAAGGCTGGCGGTGATGGGATCCTTTCGGATGCCCAAAGATCGAACGCCTTGATATGTGTCATGGTGCACGAGGATCACCCGAAGACACCCATCACCTCGGAAATGTTTTCAGCATTTCTCGAGGAGGTGATGTATAGTGTGCCACCTGATACATGGCCTAAGTTTGATGCCTTCTTCTATAAAGGGAGAGCAATAGTGTCGGTGGCCAAAAACCCAAAAGCAAAGGAGTGGCTAGCGTAAAAACTGACCACTTTGGATTTACCATGGGCGGGACCTACGCTGAAAATGAGGGGTACGGAGCTCTTTCAGGTCATACTGAAGGTGATAACGTGGGTCTGGAGTCCTTGGGTGAGCCCGATAACTGTCTTGGAACAGCTGGAGGAGCACAAACCCACCTGAAAGGAAGAGATGGCCGACGCGGGGGATAAACATCTCCTTGTGCTGACCATCCCGGAATCGCACGCTGGTTTGCTGGCGGCTCTTGACCACAGGTCCTAGTATGTCATGCATATATTTTCTAATCTTAGACTATTCAGATGAGTTATAAGAGTCAATAAGCTATTGATTTATCCATAATTGGAAGATGCACAAGTCACTGCACTTATAATATTTGGCAGTTAATTTCCATGTCATTTATTTTATTTTTCCAACTCTGTAAAAGAGTCAAAATTTATAACTGGTAATTTTGTTGACTACTCTTTGAATTTCATGTTTGCACATCACGTTTTGAATTAAAACTGTGAGAGTGGAGTACGAGGTTTGTTCAAATAATAAGGTGAGTTTTTGCTTTTGTCAAAAAATATTTATTTATTAATCAATATTTATGTTGTCTCCTACAAAGAAACCCTCCTCAGATTATAATACACGTGTGCCAATGCTTTTTCCAATCGACGAAGCACTTCTGATAATCATTTTTTGTATAGCCTTGAGTTCTTTCATAGATGTAATTTTAACTTCTCAATCGTTGAAAATCGATATTCTTTCATGGGTCTTTTCAGTTTTGGGAAAAGAAAAAAATCATCACTTCGCGTATCGCTTTTCGTAAACGGTGCATCACTTACAGGCAGTACTCCGTATGGACCATACGACCTTGTGGTAAGAATTTTTGATGCACTACGCCGTGGTAATCAAAGAAGACAGTGACCAAAAACTTGATATTTGATCGAACTTGACGTGCTTTTTTCGGTCTTAGTATTTCTGATCTCTTCCTTTGGGGCGAATGGGCTTTAATTTCGTCGTCATAACCATATACCCACGATTCATCACCCTTATATAATTAGAACCCTTTTAAGAAAATCAGCATGATTGTTGACTTCAATCAACATTTCCATAGCTACGGTCATGCGAAGGTTTTTTAATGAACATAAAGCAGTTTTGGAACGAATTTCACTGACACACGTCTCATGCCTAAAACATCCGAAAAATAACATGGTATAAGCCAATCGATATGCCAACATCTTCAGCAACTTCTCTTATAGTGATTTGATGATTTTTTAACACAATATCTTTCACTGTTTAAATGTATAATTATGAAAGATATCAAGATTATAATACATATATTTACTTTCATTATGCGTGCAATTTTATCTAAAGCCTATCTATCAGGCCTGGTCGATATTAAATGTCGGTTAGAAAGTGAAAATTAAAAAATGCTAGTGAATATTATTTAAATCAAACATTTTAAAAGAAATTGAATTCGCGTAAACGCGCCTCTTCATTGCAAACAGTGAAACAGTACAGTCACGTTCGTGCAGCTCTTTTATCGTTCCCGTTCTGTTCCTTCTTACCCCTAATCGCCTGGTCTTTATGCAGGAGGACGACGAACAACGCAAAGCTGGTTATTTGCCCTTTACATTATATGGCATTTAGTTTTCTAGATACAAAAATAGTAATATAATGGCCAGAAAAAATACAGAAGAAAAATCATTAGTTAAATTCTTAAGAAAATTAGCCGAAGCACAGACAAGAAAATAAAAATATATACATATTGTTCACGATAAAGTTGTTGGAATGTCGATTTGAGGGGAGATTAAAGAAGATTCCCTGAATGAGGTATAAGCAGGTACGTCTGAATTTTCTTTGGGCCCTCAAAAGGGCTGTTCGTCCCTGCCGCCTATAGAGAGTGATAGCGGGGAGAGGTCCTGTAGGCACAACGTAAGGGGGTTGCCGGAACGTTTGGGTAACCCGTCGCCGACTAGCTCTGCATCTCGATGAGGAGCGACCTTCTCCAGTAGCCTAATCGTAGTTGCAACTTCATGCATTTTAGGCGTTAATCGCCGCCTAATCTCTTAGGTATCCAAATACTCCATTAAAATAATATATATATATATATATATATATATATATATATATATATATATATACCTTGTATCGATCGGCAAGCTGCACCGCATTAGCAGCGTTTTATCCTCTGTGATCGCGCGGATGTAAACAAATTCGAGCTCAGCTTGGATTTGGAGGCACGAATGGGTCGCTCCGTGCGCACGTGTTTTTTTATTATAGCAAGTCAGTGGCTTGAGTAGAGAAAAACCGAGCAGACGAACATTTAAGATCTTTTATCACAGCCATGGACAACTTGCGTAACCACAGACAAACCCCGTCGCCTCCAGACGCGACTGAGCAGGAGCTCGAAGTACATCGCCAACTTAGCTAGTGCTCAGCAAGCACGCGTACCAGAGTGCACGCACGCGAGGTGTTCCCCATTGCCTTTAAGCAGTATTGCGGATAAATTGGGCCAATTGAGTAGTAGCGGTTATTTTAGCCGAATCAAACGAGGTATTCCTCATTGGCTTTAAGCAGTATTGCGGATAAATTGGGTTAATTCAGTGATAGCAGTCATTTTAACGGAATCAAAAGAAACATATTCATGAATTTTTGCTTATTGATAAAAAATTTATTGTCAAGTAAATAAATTGATTGTTATGGCCAGATCACAAAAAATTTTATAAAAAGAAATAAATTAGCAAAAAATTCGAAGGCAGGCTCTCCGTATTTCTACCTCAGTCACTATGTTCAAAGCAAAATACGGCGCTGCAGAATTAATTTCAATATCGGCAGCTATTTTATAAGCCCATTGAATAAGGTATGGAGTAATTTTGTAATAAAAACTGATTGCGAAAATTTAAATAAATGGGAAATCGTAATATTCCAGAATATTGTAAAGAAGCAGTCGATCAATAAGATAGCAGATAAGAACCATTTTTTTCCGACAGATTGATATGTAATCTTTGCAAATAGGAAGACTTATTTTTCGTCATTTTATATTAGATTTCTCTATTCCTATTACAGTAATATATATTAAAATTATATATTGTTATCATTATTATAATTTTAAATAAAAATAATAGAGCTGTAAATGAATAATATTTTAAAAATATAATAATTATATTATCCTAATAATTATTAACATGCGTTTACCTTCTAAAGAAAAGTGGGTGAAATCAATAATGATTTCCTGATCATCTGGAACAGAGATAGTATAATTGCAAAACGTATTTGGTGGATAAGCAGATGGGAAATTAGGCGATTCAATATATTGTGGAGCATTCAGGGCTTCATAAATTCCTCCACAGTTTGAATACCAAATGGCTTTAAATCCTTCTCCTTCTATTTTGTCATTTGAAATAAATTTAACCAACATTTTATTCGTTGTGGTATTAAATGAATCCTGAGGTGGTGTACGTCCACAAACCCTTATTAATTTCTTCCAGTTACCTGTGTCATTTTGAATATTCAATTGCCATTCAGAAATCTAAGAAAGTTAATTTTCATTTTATAATTTTGTAAATTAAATATCTTTAATGAATTAATATTCTTACAATCTAGTGACGTACCTCAACATAATCATTCTGACAATTTTTACTAGTTTCCAGATTGAATCTATCAATAAAAGTAAGACCTATATGATATCCAGGATTTGCTATGATTTCCCAAATACATTCAGTATTATTTGTATAGCGACTTGGAAATCTAATAAACCAAAAGAATACATTTTTAAGTATAACCATCTTATAGTAAATGATTAATTAAATCCCACGGTGTACTTTGTGAAACTAAATTTAAATAAAAAATATATAGAATTCAACCATTTTATAAGTTTTATAAGGCCGATTACATCGAAAATTGAACCTTATATTTTATACTAAATACGAAAGAACACTTTCTTTTACGTTAGAAATAAATAAAAGTAAAAGAAGTTGATGAAACGCATACCTTTTTTAAAACTTATGATTTTCCAATTTTTTTACTTAACTATTTTACGTTATATAAATCAAATAGAAATTATTCTTCAATAATATCATGTTATCATACTTCATATCATAACATCATCATAAGACTATTATATAAAGAGAACCATGCTACTGTTCGTTTCACTTGAATACAAAAACTATTGAACCAAATGCTCTGAAATTTCAAATATAGATTCGATTTGATCGTCCGACGAATATAGACTATAATTTTTCTTCAAGTTAACCACAAACAATGACGGTAAAATAGAAAGATACTGTACCAAAAATCCTAAGACTATGTATGTGTATATATATTAGGTTGTCAAATATCTCGCTTCCGCCTATTTGTCTTATGAATTTCGCGGCTATGTACAAAGCGCTATAGATCTCGTATCTGGCAATACTATACATCATTTGAAAGGTCTTGACATACGTACAAAACAACGCTATGCATAATTACTTTGGATATTGCGTTCGAAAGTTATAGACGTGTAAACATGGAGTTCACTAATGCCGAAATTCAGGCTATTTTAAAGTTCTCCTTCGTCAAAGGCAAATCCGCTAGAGAAACGTTCTGTGAGATTAATGGTGTTTTGGGGAATGGCACGCTTTCACTTCGAACCGCAGAGGAATGATTTCTACGATTCAGAGCTGGTGAAAACGACACCATGGATTAACCAGCCGGCGGAATACCTGTAACGATGAATACCGATCAAATCATGGAATTCATCGAGTAAGATTGGCATGTGGTATCTCGTGACATCGCCCAGGAGATGAGAGTTAGTCACCAAACCATTTTACACCATCTGCAGAAGGCTGGATACAAAAAAGTTTGATGTTTGGGTGCTGTATGATTTGACGCAAAAAAATCTTCTGGATCGAATCAACGCCTGCGATGTGCTGCTGAAACGGAACGAACTCGACCCATTTTTGAAGCGGATAGTGACTGGCGATGAAAAATGGATCACATACGACAATATCAAGCGAAAATGGTCGTGGTCCAATACTGGTGGACCGTCCCAAACAGTGACCAAGCCGAGATTGACGGCCAGGAAGGTTTTTCTGTGTTTGGTGGGATTAGAAGGAAATCATCCACTATGGGCTGCTCCCATATGGCCAGTCGCTGAATTCTACCATCTACTGTGAACAACTGGACCGCTTGAAGCAGGCTATCGACCAGAAGCGTGCACAATTGGCAAACAGGAAGGGAGTAGTATTCCACCAGGACAACGCCAGACCACGCACTTCGTTGATGACTCGTCAGAAGTTACGGGAAGTCGAATGGCAGGTTTTATCGCATCCACCATATAGCCCGGACATAGAGCCAAGTAATTACCACCTGTTTCTGTCCATGTCAAACGCCCTTGATGGTGTAAAGTTGGACTTAAAAGAGGCTTGTGAAATGTGACTGTCCGCGTTCTTCGCAAATAAGGAGGTGTATCTACGAGAGGGGTATTATGAAGTTGCTGTCTAGATGGAGACAGATTATCGATTAAAACTGCGCATATTTAAAGTAAAACCGACCACTGTAAGACTTTTTATACAGCATTGAATGAAGAGCAAAAAAGTGGAATGGAGATATTTGACATCCCAATATGTATACAGGGTGTCCAAAAAGTCCCAGAACACCTTAATAATTTGCCAGGTAAACTGATTTTGGACAAGGTTAAGATCAATTTAGAGGTAATTTTTGTCAAGAAATTTAATAGTTGCCTTGGATTTGATCTTGGGTTTGACTTTCACGGTTATTTCAAGGTCAACTTGTTTTTGCAAAGGGGAGCCCCTATTTTTGACATCGGAAATTGAAAGAGCAGAAAATTTTACGTCCAAACATGTTCTCAAGTCATGGGTCAAGGATGACTTTGATGGTCACACAAGGTCATTTAACTTCGATGAAGGTCTGGAAATCTGTTGGCATAGTAAATTCTCAATTTTTGTACCACAGAAGCTATTACCTTTATCAAGGTGCATGCAACGGTGACCCTCTTCACGGCCTTGATGATGCCCTTCAAGGACATTTTACTTGTATTTTCTTATTTACTTTTAGTATTACCCAGGAACAATGACGTGAATGTAGTAAAATCTGCTTCCTTTGGGGTACTTGATTAGCGTGAGTCCCCTTGCTCTTACATTTGATCATAAGCATTATACACTGCAAGTTTTTACTTTAACTGTGCAAATTGAGCTCCATTTACATCTTGACAGTAAGCTAATCGGTGGCAAAAAGCATCGACTGCGTTTTGAATAATTTCCGTAGGAATAAAAGCTGATTCATCAATAATTCTTTGCCGTAATTCGTCTATATTTTCAGGTTTTTGGTTTGAATACCCTATCTTCTAAGTAAGCCCAACAAAAATCAAGAGGTGTTAAGTCAGCTGATCTAGCTAACCATTCTATAGTAGTTCTCCGCTCTATCCATCGATTGATAAAAACTTCATCTAGGAAATTACGAACGTGTCGTGCAGAGTGGGGTCCCACATCATCCTGCTGAATCAATGTATTCACAAAGTTGGCCCCAGCTTTTTCTCTAATTGCAGGAACTATTTGGTTTCGTATCATATCTCCAAATTTTTATCTATTTAAGTTACCAACAATAAAAAAGATTCTATGATTCTGTTGTTGAGAGATCCAGCCCAAACATTGAATTCTTCTGGATATTGTGATTTCTCTCTCTAGTACAATAAGGATTATTATCTGACCAATATCTGCAGTTATGCATATTTAAGATTCCATGAAGTTGAAAGGTCGCCTCATCTGAGAATGCTATATTGTATGAAAATTCAGGATTTTCAATTATGTGTTCCATCATGTCTTCACGAAATTCAAGACGACGATCGAAATAATCTCCATTCCACTTATGAACCAGATTAACTTTAAATGGATGGAACCTGACTTTTTAAATATCTTATGTACTGACGATTTGATAACGTCATTTTCTTGACTGATCCTACGAATGAAATTATATGGAGCTGCAATGATTGATAGCATAACGTTTAATGAAGTCATTTGATGCTGAATTTGGTTTGCCTGGTCTATGTAAATAATGGATAGTACCGTGATCATTAAACCTTCCAATGGTTCTTAACATCGTTGAAAATGCTTTTGGAGTTCTAGCAACTCTAAAAGTTGCATTGAAAGGATTCATTACTCCCTTAACAGATATGAAGTAATAATAAGAAGTGATATTCGTTCTCTTTCAGTAAGTCGATTCATTTTGACTAATTAACAAATTAAAACTTACTCAAACGCCGATCACAGTGATCAAGATTTCAATAATTTTAATACGATCAAATGTAAAAACTATCCGATCCTATTATCACAGTGATGAGTGCAAACTTAGAACGGAGAAAAATGTTTTAAAAAAAATTAAAATAGTAATTTATATTAAAGCTCTACTGCTTATTTACTTATGAATGGTATTTTAAATTAATAGAAATATTTCGTATGTAAAATAAATTCTAAATTTAATATTTGTTTAAGTTCCAGTTCAAAATCACGTTCAAATTTATAAAGCTTCAATTTATCAATTTTAATTAAATTTTTAAAGAAAAGAATGATTTTTATTTATTTTTTATTAATTTTTTATGAATTAAAGATTTACATGTTGTGCTATTTTTATTTTTTAGTTTATTTTTAGTTTTAGTTTATAAGGCAAGGATAATCGCCCTAATCAAGCACCCTAAAGGGTACAGATGTTACTACGTCCACGTTGTTGTTCCCGGATAATACTAAAAGTAAATAAGAAAATTCAAAGTAAAATGACTTGTTGCGTGACGACCTATGATGCAACAAGTTCTTCTTGAAGCTGACATGAATACTTATTCAGCAAAGCGTCTAATTCCTCGCTTTCAAAACTTTTTGACTTTTCGTAATGGATTTATAGAAATATAGATTTATACATATATAAGTTTTTCGTAGACATTTATTGTTTAACAAATCGGTTACATTACATCGATCGGTTATATTAAATCGATTTCAGGGGAAGCTGAAATGCTGGATGCTAATTAGAAAATGAAGCAACACTACTGTTTTTGTTTCTATTTTATATGTGAAATTCTAATATTCAAAAAGCTTTAAAGATGGTTATTAGAAAAATTTTAGATAGAAACTATTAGATTTACTTAAGTAACTTTATAGTTAAATAATGCAAAAATTGAGTATGTAAAGATCACTCTATGGTCAATTTGTTGTTATATAGTATAAATCAAAATCTTCAAAAGTCACAAATATCTACAAGCAGTGATATAAGTCTTATATATTACCAACAAACAGAGGATGCACATATATAGATATTATTGCGTATCTAGATATAAGAAAACTATAAAATGAAAACAACATACAATAAAGTGAAATCTTGTATGATAAATATTGTAAATGAATTACTTTGAACCACGAAACTTCTCTTTCTCTCCCTTTCTATCCCTCTCTCCCTTCTTTCCCGATGAAGCTTCATACATTGTAGTTGTGCCGTCTTCGTATATGATGCTGACAGGTGAAAGCCCTGGAAAGAGGGGGGGAGTGAGAGAGAGCCTCAAATAAACAACTACACTCCTGTTCCTTCGTAGGCACCGCGTGCGCTGTAGACGTGCCGTCTGCGTTCATGACGCCAGAAGGTGGGAGAACGCATGGAACAGAGAAGGAAAAATCCTCGTAAGAGCGCTGTTGCGTCCGCCTTTCTCGCTGGACTTCCCCGTATGTTTTGTAGGCAGGCCGTCTGTATATGCCAAACCGGATGGTGAGGAGCCGCGAAAGAAGGGAGTATATGAATGAAGAGGTCTCATAGACGTTGATCACATGGGAAACATGCCAATAGTCAACATGCGAGTGGACCGAAAACGCGGGAGCTCCGAAAAAATGCGCAGAACAATATGGTGCCGCTATCTTCGCTATCGGAGTTTTCCGCGCAGCACCTCTGCGAGAAGTAGGGATTTCATAGGCTTCTTCTACGTGGTTATTAATGACTTATTATAGGCTACCTAGTTATGAGTAGGGAGCGCATGCGAAACTTCGTTTCGGACGTATAAAAGTGGAGTGAGGGTGCACTTGCCAGTCCTTTTTGTTAATCGAGCGAGTTCATTTGTGAATCGAGCCAGTTCATTTTGTTAATCGAAGCAGTCATTTTATTAATTTGTCACAATGAACAGTCAAAAAACCGTCATATTAATGGAGTTTGTGACGGTATTTCAAGGAAAGGTGTTTCAAACAGATTCGCAGATGCAAGAAAAAAGGGCTTTCTTTGTCTGTGGCATCGTCGGCTCTGAGTATTATAAAATGTAGTGATTACGTGATGAAAAAGTGTGAGAGGCGTACGCAGATTGGCAGGCTCGCGCCGTCAAAACGATATTTCAAGCGCCGAGAATGCGCGGAAAAGGTTTTGCTGTAGTGCTATGTGGAGTGTGGTACCGAACAATCAAGAAGTGAGAGATTGGGTCTTATGAAGAATCGTGGGTAGAGCTGTTAGTGGGTAAAAATGTGTTTTGTTTTGCACACCGGGCGGGTTTAAGGAAGAATATTCTTTGTGTGTGACAGCGAGTGTCAAGTCGAGGGTGCCTTCGCGAGTGAGCGAAATCCAGTGGCCACGTTATCACGAACTATTCGTGGTAGCGTCGAAGAATAAAATCCCCATCGAGTTGATCTCCAGATCTAGAAGGGAGTTCGTGGACGTCAAGTAAACCGAGTCCTGGGAAAGCCGGGTCCATTCCATTGTCCGGGACAAGGCCCACTTCGTAGAGTCTCATCGGCATCAGGGATAACGAATATAGTAAGACCCGGTTTCTGTCTTTTAGTCGCGTTTAGTGTAGGCTAGCGGGTTGGCGTCGATATAGTGTGTGAGAGCGCGTATAGAGATCGGTTGAGCCAAGGGTTCTCGAGATTTTAGTAGTAGAAGCGAGAAAGCGAGAAAGGGAGTTAGCGCGCATGTTAAAGTGTAATCGCGGTGAATATCGTGCCAATTTCCAATCGCGATCGCTAGACGCAATTCACAGACGCGCGTCTGACTATTCTTTTAATTTTCAATTAATTATGTATTCATATGTATTAATATTGATATAAAAACATATTGATATTATTATGTATTAATTTAATTTATTTAATTGTACTGTAAGACCAATAGAACTATTTATTAAATTATTAAAGTCAGATAATGATAACATGAAAGAATCCTATAGGGATTCAGCTATTTCATGTGCTAAAAAATCATTAGAAATAATGTAAATGAAAATTATAGTAGTAAATTCGATCGACAAAATAAACAAAATAAGTTGGAGTTTTCTGTGAAAAAATTTGTTTAGAACAAATTTAAAAATTTTAAGAACGAAACTACATATTAATAGTTTGTTTACAATATTAATTACTATATAAGTATTTGAAAGATAAAATTCAAATTATTTTTGTCTTAATGAATTTTGTGAGAATTCAATATAATAATTCAATATTCAATATCGAATAGGTAAAAGAGTGAGAAAGAGAGAGATGGAAAGAGAGAGAGAGAGAATATTTCTTCTTATGCTGAAAGACTGGGATAGATTAATGTTCGTTTGACTGCCGGAGTCAAAAAGAGCGATTTTATTTAGAAAAATTTGCTCTTCAATTTCAAAAGACCTTTTGTCAAAAGACCTTTAAGGTCATTTCCAAGGTTAAAATATAAATCACTACCGAATTGTTCTTTGAAAATCCTGTTTCTATAGGTTGTATTTTAAACTTCTTCAAAATTTAATATACGAGGTGTGTTAAAAAAAAACGGCAATTTTCGTTTTATGAAAAAAATATTTATTTATTCATCAATATCTATTTTTTCCCCTTCAAAGTAATCCCCTTCGGAAATACGAGGGTGGATTGATAAGTTTCTGACCTAACGAAGAGATGGCGCCACTAGACCTACCTTGAGGTGGCGTTCTATAGTACCGTCCTTAGATAGCTTGTAGCTATAGTTTCAATCTGATCGCCATGTTAGTTTAGGTTTGAGAGCACGCTGAACAAGACGCCTCTGTATTTTTCGTAAAAATGGAAAAGCTGGAAAATCGTGCTGTCATCAGATACTTTTATTTGAAGGGGTTAACGCCGAAGGAAATTAAAGAAGAGATGTACTCAACAGTGGGGACATCCTCCCCATCATATTCCTCCGTTAAGCAGTGGATTTCCGAGTTTAAGAAAGATCGTGTGAGCAGCTCTGATGAACCTCGCTCAGACGCCCCATTGAGGTCACAACTCCAGATATGATCGAAAAAATCCATCAAATAGTGCTGAAAGACCGCAGATGAAAAGTGCGTGTGATAGCTGAGACCTGTAAGATGTCATATGAACGTATACAAAATATTGGGCACCAACATTTGTATATGGAAAAGCTCTGTGCAAGATAGGTGCCGTGTTTGCTAACAGTCGACCAAAAATTGATTCGAAAGAACATTTCTACCGCTAATTTGGCGTTGTATAATTGTAATCCAAGCGAATTTTTACGTCGATTCGTAACCGTCGACGAAATTTGGGTCCACCACTACTCTCCTGAAACCAAACAACAAGCTAAACAGTGGTTTGGACTAGGGGAACCAACTCCAAAGAAGGCAAAAACAAATTTTTTCGTCGAACAAGGTTATGGCTACTGTTTTTTGGGATGTCCGAGGTATTATATACATTGGTTACCTTGAAAAGGGTCAAACTATCACTGGTCAATAGTACGCAGACTAATTGCAACGTTTGAGCCACGAAGTGAAAATTAAACGACCTCATCTGGTGAAGAAAAAAATCTTGTTTCATCACGATAACGCACCAGCGCACGCGTTAATCGTTGCGATGGTTAAAATCAACGATCTGAAGTTTGAATTGATGCCTCACATTCCTTACTCTCCAGACTCAGCCCCAAGTGACTATTATCTGCTTCCTAACCTCGAAAAATGGCTTGGCGGTAAGAGATTTGTGGACAATGAAGAAGTAATCGAAGCTGTAAATGGGTATTTTGAGAAGCTTGACGAATCAGTCTATAGAGATGGCATTACTAGATTAGAACATCGCTATGAGAAATGTATCAACCTTAAAGGAGATTATGTTGAAAAATAAAAAAAAAATCTTAAAAACATTGTTTTTCTTGGTCAGGCCGGAAACTTATCAATCCATCCTCACAATGCACTTGTGCCAACGCATTTTCCAATCCTTAAAACACTTTTGAAACTCGATCTTTGAAATAGCTTTTAGCTCTTTCAGCGATTCGCTTTTAATGTCATTTATGCTTGTAAAACGACGGCGTTTTAATGTTTTCTTTATTTTCGGAAATAGAAAAGAGTCAGATAGAGCCATATGTGCTGAATATGGAGGCCGGAGCATCGTTAAAGTTTTGTTTTAGGCCAAAAATTCACGACCAAGCAATGAAGTGTGAGCACGTGCATTATCGTGATGCAAAAGCCATGAATTGTTTTGGTACCAATCCGGGCGATTTTTTCGGATTGCTTCACGCAAACGGCGTTGAACTTGTAGGCAGTACTTCTTCTTGATCGTTTGACCTTGTGGCAAAAATTCATGATGCACTATGCCATTAAAATCGATGAACACAGTAAGCATAATTTTCATATTCGACCGTACTTATCGAGCCTTTTTCGATCTTACCGGACCAGAATGTCTCTACTGGGACGATTAAGCCTTAGTTTCGTCATCATATCTGTAAACCCATGTTTTATCACCTGTTAGAACACGTTTTTGTAGTTCTGCATCGTTATTAACTTGATTTAGCGTTTCCTTAGCAACTTCCATTCGTCGCTGTTTTTGTTCGAATTTCTACAATTTTGAAACAAATTTTGCTGCCACACGTTTTATATCCAAAACATTTTTGTGTTATAAAGTTGCTCTATTTATGCTTCCATATATCTGTACTAATCAGCGACGGAGGTCTACGATGTGTTTGTAAACAAAGCACATGTAGAAAATTACAGCGGTGGTCGTGTCAATCGGCCGAGACCGGGATTTGAACTCGAATCACCGAGTTACTAATCTTTCGCTCTAACGATCGAGCCATCTTAGGCCTCTTCAACGTTTTCACGGCCATCTTGAAAACGCTTATACCACTCGTAAATCCTTCCTTTACTCATAGCAGACGCACCATATTGATATTATTATATATGCCTTTGTTAACATTTTAGAAACTTAACTACACTTTACTTTATTCTTTACGCAAAATTGAATACAAATTCTTTGCTCCATTTTTTTTCACAAACGAAAATCGATGAGCTCAAAAATACGTCTAACGTTAGCGGCTGCCACTTCCTTCTTCGATTTAACTTTCATTTTTTCAATCGAATCCAAACTTTGTCTCCGAGTTGGTCTATTGAGATTGCTGAATAGCTAAAAGTCACATGGTCCTAAATCAGGCGAGTACGGTGGTTGAATTCACAGTGGAACGATATTTGTTAAATTTTCAGCGAAAAATGCAGTGTTAGCTGGTGTATTATTGTGATTCAAAAACCAACAGTTGTCTTTTCATAAATCTGGTCTTTTGAGAGGAATAGCTTCACGCAAACGACGAATAACACTCAAATAATATTTATTACTTTGTTAACCGTTTGGCTGGTTGGAAGGAATTCATAATGCACCATACCATGATAATGAAAGAAAACAGCGAGCATAACCTTGATTTTTGAGCGACTTTGGCGTGATTTTTTCGGTCTCTGATCTCCTTTGGCACGATATTCCTTCGATTGATCGGTTGTTTCTGCATAAGAAGCGTAGATCCAAATCTCATCGCCAGTTATTCTACGTTCCAGCTTGTCCTGACAGTCCGAAAGCGTCGTTTCACAGACCTCTAGGCGACGCTGTTTTTCTCAAAAGTTGAGTGTTTTTGGTACCAATAGAGATTTCACTCTTTTCAGGCACAAATTGTCTTTTTAAATAGTGTTGACTGGCCGATTTAAATTTCCAACGATGTCAGCAAGCGCTCTAATAGTCAATCAACGATTTTGCAGGAACAATTGTTTGATTTTATCGATGTGTAACCCATCAGTAGATGTTCTTGGTCGTCTTTGATGTGATTCATCTTCAACGCCTTCTCGACGGCGTTGAAAAAAGACTGGCTCTTGACATTGACTTCTTAGCTAAGGCCTTCTGCAACATTATAAACGTTTCGACGGACGATATTTCATTTCGTGCACAAAATTTAATGCTACTTCTTTGTTGAATAATTCCAGACATTATAAAAACCTATAAAACAAATTTTCTTTGTTCACAAAACACAAGCGTAACTTTATGACAAATGAAGATTATTGCCTGACATTTAGCATTGAATTGAAAAGTCTTACTCACACTTAGATACAGTAGTAGATGATACTCACTAGGACTAAATCTGGTGAATGTGACGGGTGAGGAAGAAATTTGAATCCTAATTCGTTAATGTAGCCATCATAACAACCGAGATACAACCCTTATCATATTGAAACAAACTTTTTTTCTTTTCATGTGAGGTCCTTTTTTTTTAAGTTCATCTTTCAAACTTTGCAATAATTCTTCATAGTAATGACCATAAATAGTTTTACCTTTTCCTAAATAATCAATGAAGATAATTTTTTTGGCATCTCAAAAGATAGTCAAGAGAACAATGTTGGCCGATAAAATTATTTTGCCATTGTTGGTTCACTTGTTTCCATCTATTTTTTCGACAGTCTTGTGCTTTCAGGAGTACAGTCGTCAATCCAAGTTTTACCTATAGATATAAAGTGATGCAAATATGGTCGGATATGATTTTGGATATATCAAGGCTCTTTGAATCACTGCAACACATGATCTCACGTTATATGGATTTTCTAGTGTATAACATCAGGTAAATGAACATTTATAACGAACTTCGATCAACTAACATGTTTGAATAAATAAATTATTGACGAAATAACACTTTCCCTTTTGTCAGACCTTATTACCGTCTCAATCTTCAAAAGGAACTGTGTAATAGTAATTTATACAATACTATATCGAAATTTTTTACATTTCAAAAAATGATAAATTTCTGATTTTGACGCCGAATTCTAATTTGATAAATATATTTAACAGCTTATATCTTTAATATACTAGTTTAGTATTTTCATTAGTTTTAATTTGAATAACGAAAGTAAGTAACGATTTTCCTATAATATGTTAAAATGTTTCCTATAATTTGTATTAAATAGAATTAAATCTAATCCAGTGCGGAAAACTTGGCGCGTAGAGAGAGAGAGAGAGAGAGAGAGAGAGAGAGAGAGAGAGAAAACTGAAAGCACGAAGGCGCTCGAACGCCTGCTCTCTCTCTCTCTCTCTCTCTCTCTCTCTCTCTACGAACCGACACGAGGTCCGCGGCTAACATAGACCGCGCGCCTGTAGGCGCAGCGCGGCGTAGTAAGGACGGAGCATCGAAGCTTGACGGTGCGGTGCGGCGTGGTGAGGTGGAAGAGGAACAATCTCGGAGTGGGAGACCGTTCATCTCAAACTTAAATAAGCAGCACTCTGACTGTAGTTTTCACTGTGCTACCAGTGTTGAAAGCGGCTTTCCGTGGGGGGCCTATCGTCGGCGCGATAGCGGGCGACAAATCTCAGGCACACTCGGCGCGCGCGATTTTATAATAATAATTTGTAATAATACATTAATGTAAAGTCCAAGCCAGGACCAAAGTAAACGCAAGAAAAATATAAATTCTATTTAGACTTTAAGTCTCATGACTTACTTCTTTCTTTTTGTATTTTTATTATAGATTAAAACAACGGCAGCCGTGAAAATATGTAGTAGCGTGGCGTACCCCGTAAATAGTAATTTTAGTTTATTTCTTTCTTATATTTTTGTAAAATTTATTTAATAAATTTTCTATCATAAATGTAAAAAACAAATACTTTCTGATAATAAGAGTAATTTAAAAAACCTTATCCAAATACATTTAATAAAGATTTAATATACTATCTTGCTCTGGCGTGCTGAATGAGAGTAAGAAGTATATTTTGAAATAAATAAGTAAATAAAAAAATTAAAGATATTGTCTTGCTCTGGCGTATTGAGCGAGAGCGAGAAATATATTTGTCTTATTTATTGGAATGGTCTGCTAGATAGCAACTTGGTGTCGTGCTGAGCCGAAGCCATTGCTTTCTGGTGTAAGAACTACACAATAAATCACCGCTATACGAGCAAAACTGGTGGCGTGTTGAGCTACCAGTGGCCGAAACGTGTTAAGCTGGAGCCGTGCTCATACAACGGATACGAAAATAGAGCAGGTGTGTCGGGGAGTCCGCGAAAAGAACCTGGTGGCGTGTTGAGCGACCAGGGGCCGAGGCGTGTTGAACCGAAGCCACGAATTAATGGATAATCGGCCATACACTGTTACAAATATGTTGTTGCATATTCTGTTTATATTAGTTTCAAACTTTTCTATTGAAATCTGAAGCATGTCTAAATTTAAAGATAAATGCATAGTATTTTAGTGTAATTTTAAAGGATCTATGTTCTTTCCTTTGAAAAATGAAATCTGTATTTATCTTTCTAAATTATTCTATCATCGCTAGGATTTAGAAATAATTGATTCTACAAATAAAATTATATTGTATATACGAGGTGTGTTCAAATAATTAAGTGCCTTTGAAAATATCGAGGGCCACGTCTGTTTGATTATCGATTTTTTTTTCATTTTGTGTTGGTACAGGTGTATCGAGCATATATTCACGGCTTTAGCTCTATACTATTATTTGTTTGTGACAGGAATACAATGTTATAAGTATTTTATGTGCTCGGAAATTTTCTTTTATCAAAAAAATGGAGCAATGAGTTTGCGTTAAATCTTGTGTCAAAAATAAAATCCAGTGTTTTAAAACTCTTGAAATATTGATAGTTGCATACGCTGAGTCTGCTTTGAGTAAAAAGAATTTGTATAAGTGTATAAACTGTTTAGAGAAGGCCGAGAGGATTTTGAAGACGAACCTCGCTCTGAACGTCCTAGCATATCAACAACAGATGAAAATGTACAAGCAGTAAAAGATACTGTGTTAAAAAATGGTCGAATCACTATCAGAGAAGTTGTTAAAGATGTTAGCATATCGATTGGCTCATGTCATGTTATTTATTCAGTTGTTTGGAGCATTAGATGTGATAATAATAATTTTGATCAAAAGAAACATCGTTGTTTGAAGTCAATAATGATGCTGATTTTCTCAAAAGGGTTATAACTGGTGATAAATGATGTGGTTATGTCGTCGAAACTAAAGCTCAATCGCCCGAATAGAAGAGCACAGAAGCACGAAGACCGAAGAAAGTACATCAAGATTGATCAAATGTTAAGGTTTTGCTCACTGTTTCTTTGATTACCATTACGAAAGGCGATACGCGAAAAACGTCCGAAATTTTGGAAAAAAAATTGTTTGCATCAAATTAATGAACCTGCTGATTCATCATTGCTTGTGAGAGATGTTTAAACCAAAACAAATACTATAGTTATGTTTCAGCCACCATATTTACCAGATTTGGCACCCAGTGATTTTTTTCTTTTTCCAAAACTGAAAAGACCCATGCAAGGACATCGATTTTCAACGATTCAAAAGATAAAAACTGCATCACAGAAAGAAGTATGCTATACCAAAAAATGATTATCGGAAGTGCTGCGATGATTGGAAAAAGCGTTGTCACAAGTGTATTATATCTGAGAGGGATTACTTTGAAGAGGACAACATAAGTATTGATTAATAAATAAATATTTTTTGAAAAAACCAAAATGTTACCTTATTTCTTATTATCGAACACACCTCGTACTTGTATAAGTGTTCGTATGCTAAAGGTGCCATTTTGGATTTAAGAAATAAACTACTTTCGTGTATTTTTATAAAATTGAGATGATTTATATAGTTTTCTCATACATGTATGAAAATATAATAGAGAGCTATAACAAATACTTACCCAGGTGATCTTATTTCTGATCGTTTGCCTTTTACTATTCCACCGCAAGCATAATTTGCAGGTGTAATTTGAAGTTCAAAATTAGAGAAACCTTTGGAAGCATAGTATTCTATCATAATTTCATTTGTGGAACTTTCGATTGGTGAAGGAATTTCATTTCCACAAACTTTACCTAATACTGGAGACTGATAAGTTTTGCCTCTGCAAGTAATAAAATTATTTATTTATTTATATATATATATATATATATATATATATATATATATATATGATCTCATTCATAATCAATATTAAAATGGCATAGTAATTGACTGTAAATAATTTTATTATTTAAATGAACTAGGTAGATATAATACATATAAATTAAGGTAATTATTGAATATTAAACTGTGCTGATTTATGATATTAATTTAGAAATTATTCACTACTTAGTATTGTCTTTGAAATATCTTTGATAAATACTTTTTTGAGGATGTTTTTTATAATTTATTTTACTACTGCTATATGTCAACCACTCTATATATATAATTTATAGAACATGCTAAATAAAGTAAGAAACCTACTTGATTTGTAAATAAGCATTGTCACAGGAGCCGAGATTTATTTTCTTGAATGTTATTATTATTCCCTCATCGATATTAGGAAGCCTTATTTTCCAAGCACAATATGCTGGATAAGATATATTATCTGGTGCATGAATTGTATGTAACGATCCAACTAAAATTCCACCACATTTATGCCATTTATATTTTATTATAAAGCTTACAGTTGCTGAGTTTGTTCCATTTAAAGCCTTGAAAATTAAATTTACAGAATTAAATTTACAAGGAAGATTGAGGTTAATCATTAGTTGAGTTTTCTGGACATTAATGTCATTAGATGTAGTAATAATAAAGTGAAACTTAATTGGTACAGAAAACCTACTTGGTCAGGTAGGTTTTTAGATTTTAATTCACACCGCCAATTCGGAAACAAAATTGGAGCATTGAAAGTTGTCATTGACAGAGCAATACAATTGTCACATAAGGATTTTAGACAAAATGATTTACAGATAGTAGGAGAAACTTTCATTAATAATGGATATCCAATTGAATTTAATAATACATTAATTGCTGAGAGATTATTTAACATTTATAATACCGAAAATAGACATAATGCACGAGTTGATGTTAACAGAGGCAAAATTATTGTCTTACAATATGTTAGAGGATTATCTGAAAGAATGAAAATAAATTTTTGGAAATATAACATTCAAATTTTCTTTACAAATAGCAATAATTTCAGAAAGTTGTATAATAATTGCAAAGATAGAGATGATTTATCTTTAAAAACTAGAGTTGTTTAGAAAATTAATTGTATGGATTGTAACAAATACTATATTGGACAAACAGGTAGATATTTAAAATGAGAATTTATGAACATAAATATAGTTTTCGTAACTCACATATTACTTCCGGTTTAAAGGAGCTGTTACGGAACGGCGATATATAATATGTTATACGATAGAGAGTATTACGTAATTAAATAGTTGATGAGTAGATATAATATGCGTTAGTAATAATTATAAAATAAAATACTTTGTTTAGATTATTGTAAGTATAAAAGAAAAAGGTATCGAATCAGGCGAAGAAAATTCTTAGGATCGTAATGTGATCAATATAAACTGATAGCTTGGCTGTAAGCTATAAGATAGAATATGGTTAATATAAGTTGTTAAAATTAGTTTCATTTTTCATTTGTATTTATATTATGTGGTTTTGTCTTTTTAGAATTCATCGAATGTACTATGTTATTTCGTTTTTTAATATTATCCGATATTTTAGATGTCTACGTTAAATGTACTTCGTAAGATAAATACACTTATAATACACAATAATTTATATAAAATAAATATATTGAATATTCCTTTGTTTTAGAAATCAAAATCGTGATTTAAGTAAATTGAATGCGTTATGATTAATAATTACGTTGTTGTAAAAATATGTGAAGAAAAGCCAGTAACATATGGAAATGCAGGTATGAGTTATTTGAATATTTTGTAAGGGCGCGAAGAATAGTGTACATGTAGTAAATTAAAGTTTATGATAATAATCATGTGTTGCTAAATGAATTATAAAGATATAAAAATCTCTCGGGGAATTTCAAGTTATCAGTGCTGTGACTGGAAAATGCCATTTTTTCCTATTGGCAAGTTGTATATTTAAAATCCATCGGTGTCGTGACCGGAAAACCATTAGGTTTTCGAAAGCTGTATTTTTTAAATATATAACTTGCTTTAAGGAAAAAATGGATACTATTTTCGAAAGCTGTAAGTCATACTTCAAAATAAGTATGACGAAATACCATCTTTTACCTCGTATAAAGTATAAATTCGGATCAATCGGTGCCGTGACCGGAAAACCATTTGGTTTTCGAAAGCTGTAGATTTGAAATTTATGCTTTATTTTAGCAAAATTTGGGAATTTTCAATATGAAAGTTTCTATAAAAGGATAGAAACTAATGGCTTTAAAACAAAGCTTTTATATCCGGGCCAATAAGGCTGCGAGGCGAAACTTCTCGAGAGATCGACACTCTGCCGTTTGTGGCTTATCGCTAAATTTGAGAAACCTGATAGCTAAGGGAAGGGCGAGCCTATAAAAGGTCGAGCGCATGCGTTCATGATTCATTATGTTACTGGTTCTTCTACGAGGTGCGTTTGTAACAGTTTCCAATTTATTAAAAATTATTATAAAATTTATATCTTATCTGTTTATTATTTGTGGCTAAATTTATTAAATTGAATCCCATTTGTCTGTTGGTTAAAGGAGCATTGTTTAAAGATTTTACATTCTTTTGATTTTGTGAGTGTCCATATTTTAGAATATGATATTAGTAATAAGTATAAAATCGAGTCTTGAAAGTATTGATATTTCCAGGAATCGGAATAATGTGAATTTAATCTGAGAGTTTAGTAAATTGTACAACATTTATCATTCCTTATTAAATTGATTGGTTTTGAACAATTTGTGTAGAAGGGGAATTTAGATTTAATTTAATAAATTTAGTAGTGGGGATAGGGTATATATAGATTAGAATATAAGGTTTCGTTTAGTCCCTGATGAGGAGTCGTAGCGAGTTCGAAACGTTGGACTGAATCTTCAATTAGGTAAGAGTGTTGGGGACAGTCAGATTGCACTTTACTAACAAAATTTTTTCAGCAAATATTTTCTTTTCAGATTAGTCTACGGAGGTGACTCTATAGAAGGGCAGTCTGACTGCTTTTATAATTTTGAATTTTTATTTTTATTTTTATTATTTTTGTGTATTGATGTATTTATGTTAATGTAGATATGTATTGATATTGTTACGTATAGTTTTCGATTGATTTGATGGGACTGTAGGACCAATGAAAAAATATTTATTCATTTGTTAATTAATTAACCTTTAGGACACTAACATTTTGTAATTTTGATAAAAAAATAGGTAATTAAAAGTAAGATCTCATATCATAGATTGATTATAGGGAAAGACTGATTATAGTTTGACTGCATATATTAATTTATATGAACGGAATGAAGCGTGCATTAAATTTTCCCATTTTAAATAAATCGGATTTATGTACATGAATTAAAACAAAAGGATAAGTCCTTTGTGCTATACTCTGCATAAAAAAATTATTAAGCTCTCAAAACAAAATGACGAATTTCAAATGGTGATTAGACATTTGTAGTAATTAAAAAGGAAAACCCTTCCAAATACTCAATTGAATTTATTTAAAGGGAATATTTAGTAAAAAATTAGTACATTATATTTTATAACTATGATGGGATATTCAAAATGATCATTACGATATCAGGATAAATGAATCATAGTTTATATGATTATATTACTGAATATTGTCTAACATTTTTGTCCAACATTTTAAATTTAGAAAATCTAATTACAGATTCGTAAAGAGTAACCACAAATATCTTCAGCTAACTTCTTTGGATTAACATAAAACAAATTATTTTGAAGCCAATATATTGATTTACTGGTGAAATTGAAAGTGCATAGGATCATACTTAACATATTCTCTAAAAAAAATTGAAGAAAAATATCAGTTCGGCATATCTGAGTTTTTTCTCAATAATAATTTATATAGAATTTAGTATATACAACCGCGTGGTGAAAAGATTGTGACTGGTTGAAGAGAAATAAGTTATTTCAGCTTTTCCTTCGTTTCTTTCTCAATATGTTCAATAGAACTAGTGTTTTCATGACGGTGTTCTAATGTAGTTATACTATTTGTATATTCCGATTTGTGAAGTTCTTGAAAATACTGATTCACATCATCAATGACTTGTTGCTTCCAAATGTTTTATCTCCGAGACAATGTTTTAGAATGGGAAACAGATGATAGTTACTGGAGGCTAAATCTGGTGAATATTGTCGGCGATGAATTAATTGGAATGCTAATTCGTTGATTTTAGCTATCACAACAACCGATATATGGATAGGTGTGTTATTCTGGCCAAACAATTTTTTTTTCTGTCAAGTGAAGTCATTTATTTTTTATTACTTCATCCTTCAGACGTAGCAATAACTCTACATAGTATTAAACATTGATGGTTTTATACATTTCCAGATAATCAATTAAGATTATGCCTTTCACATCCCTAAAAAAACATTGTCCAGAATCATATTTCTCGAAAAAATTGTATTTGCCTTTTTTGAGCGTGATTCAACGGGTTCAATTCATTGTTTTGACTGTTTTTTGTCTTTAGGAGTGAAGTGATGAATCCAAAGTTTCCTTGTACAGAGCTAAGTTCTGAATAAAAACAGTTTTTCGCGTCAATTTTTGATCTAGTGCTAGAAAATGTGGCATACACTTAGTACAGAGCTTTTCCATGCTCAAATATTCATCTAATATATTGAGTATGTATTCTATTGATATTCTCGTAATCTCAGATATCTCACTCACCTTTCATCTACGGTTCTATATTACCATTTTCTGCATTTTTTCAATCGTTTTTGGAGTTGTGACCTCAACGGGACGTTCTGAACGAAATCCATCAGTAGTCCTCGTGCGACATGTCTTAATTTCAGAAACGTACTGTTTATTCGCCGAATATTATGTTTCAATGTAGACTTTAGTTTTTCCTTAATTTGAAATGGATTTAGTCATTCTAACAGAAGTATGCATCTTTCATTTTTACGTAAGCAATAGATGCACGATGTTTATTAGGCTATTACTTCTATACTAAAAGAGCAGTTATTCTGTTAGTTACAAATTATATACAATTTAGTGAGTTCTACTACTATAAAATACAAATCAGAAATTACTCTTGTCGACATCGTATATAGGTTAGACCGAAAACTTTTCATACCACTCTTATATATGCAATAATTCCATGATTCTTAGATATTCTGAACAAATATTAATTACTTTCAATGATTTATGGCAATCAAATCATTTAGTTTTATACAAAAATTTTCGAAGGATGTAAATGAAATGTCTATAATGAAGAAGATACGTCAACACATCAATTATTCATTTAAAATAATCAGATACGTTTAAAAAATTATTTTAACGAGAAAGGACTAAAATACAAAGAATTACAAACAATATTGAGTAGCCGAGTTTATGCAGTTTTCAAATAATGAAGTACGAACATGGAAAAATAATCATATGTTTGAATCCTTGATTTTGTTCTATTACACAGATTTTTGTTTAATTTATACAACTAAAACTTCTGTGCAGTCATCTTTTACTACGCCTTCCTGATTTTAAGAAATTTAAAAAAATAATTTATAATAATTGTAAATAATGCGTGAGATATTACACACACACACACACACACACACACACACACACTAGTGTGGAGTTTTGTTGCTTTCTCCCATCTGGCGCCTCCCCAGGTTGCGGATAGGGGATGGCTCGCTACAATTTGTAGAGGGCACTGAGGAAATAAAATACTCAGGGCGGACAGAATAAGCTAATAGGGAGGGCCTCCCGAACGTAAGGCCAATTATGACTAATGTTTGGTATAAACAAGGATATACCCCAGGGAGTAACTCCGGCAAGACCGGTCAATCTCCTCACCGATTCCGATAGAGTGCAAGCCTCTATGGTCGGTGGTAGCCCCTCGGATTCTGGGGAGGGCAAATCAAACATAATCATAGATAGTACACTGGGTACTAAAGGAGATGTCATGATGGATCAAGAAACAACGGATCGAGAAATCTCCATCACGCGCAGAAACAATCATCTGGAACGACTTGGTGAGAAGATCAGCCAATTGTTGGATTTTGTCAAAGATAGGCATAACGTACACAAGACCATTAAGGATCTTGCTCGTTCCATTAATGCCTCATATAAATGCATCAGTATGGCAGAGGATGATCTATTACAGTATCAACGTCCTGGTATACATGAAGTGGTGACTCAGACTACGCCGAGTCTACGCTCTGACACCAAACGAAGCGCAGCAGAAGCGATGGTTTCCACTCCTAAAACCATAGGTGGCAAAAGGACGAAAGAACCACCATTGAGCTCAAGGAGACCACTAGAGTCGGTCGGAGTACCTACAGGCAAGTCTGAAGCCAAAGAAAATCAATGGCAGACCATCAAGCGTAAGAAGCCCAAAGGCAAAGATAAAGAATTATCTAGTACACGCAGGCTTAATGGACGAAATAGGCCTAACTCCATTTTGATTAAGGCCAATGAAGGAGTTACATACGCGGAGGTACTGCGACAAATAAAGAATGACCCGGAGTTATCTCATGTCAAGAATGAGGTTAACAGGATACGTAGAAATGCAAGCGGTGCCCTTGTACTTCAGTTGGAACGGACAGCCAAAGATGCACGTGAGTTGGCACGCATTGTTGAATCTAAGGTTGGCCATAGCGCATCCACTTCGGTCCTGAGTAATCTCATTACATTGGAGATTAAAGATATAGATGAGGTCACTTCAAAGGATGAAGTATTAGAGGCTCTGAGAACACACCTCGAGCTAAAGGAGACTAACCTACTAATTGCTCGTTCCTTGCGGCAAGCTTATGGGGGTACTCAGACGGCGGTGGTGTCTGTACCATATAGCCACGCAGCTGAGCTACTACGTGTAGGGCATGTTCGAATCGGATGGGTCAGCTGCAGAGTTCGAAAAAAAACAGAAATAAAGCGCTGCTTCAGGTGTTGGCAGATTGGCCATTTAGCGTCCGTGTGCTCGGGCCCTGACAGAACTAAACTTTGCAGGCACTGCGGTGGAAAAGACCATCTATCCAAGCTGTGTGTAAACGGGCCATGTTGTTTACTCTGTAAATGTGAAGGAAAAAAGCAGATTAACCATCCAGCATACAGCTATAAGTGCCCGATTACCGTGGAGTTTTTAAACAGACATAAAACATGAAAATACTCCAACTGAATACCAACCATTGCGTAGCAGCTCATGACCTGCTGAAACAGACAATAAAGGAGCTAAGAATAGACATTGCTGTAATCTCCGAACCATATTGTGACAGGGTCAGACCACAGCGCTGGATAAGTGACACAAGCAATAGAGCTGCCCTCTGGATTGGTCAAAATAGGCAGGTACTAAAGCAGTCGAGTCATCGGAGCGAATTGATATCCTGGGCTAAAATACAAGAAATATACGTCTTTAGTGTATATGCTCCTCCAAGCTTGACGGACAAGCAGTTTGAAATCCTTGTAGCTAAATTAGTTGATGAAGCCATGGACAAGAAACCATTATTAATCGGTGGCGATTTTAACGCGTGGTCCACAGCCTGGGGAAGCGCTTCAACAAATAACAGAGGTAGTATGCTGCTTGATGGCCTTAATTCTCTTCAACTCCACGTGGTTAATAAGGGATCTGAATCCACTTTCATTAGGGGTGATAAACAATCAGTCATTGATGTAACATTCGCCAGTGATGACTTGATTCAGCGGATCCTTAATTGGAGATTAAGCGACCTTTACACCCACAGTGATCACAGAGCGATCTTGTATGAGATTGCAGAGAAGAAAGTAAAGAACAAGTGCAATGAGTGGATGCCCACGCGGAAATGGAACATCAGATCGCTAGACTGTGCAGTGTTCGCCACTATAATATCAGAAGAGCGTTTAGAATATGGTGCACCAGGCCATCTGGCAAATGCACTCATGAATCATATCTCTGAAGCATGTGATGCATCGATGACTAGGACTAAGAGCGGATTTAAACATCGTCAATCTGTCTACTGGTGGACAAATGAAATTGCAGAATTGCGCAAACAATGTCATCGCGCACGTAGACTTGCCCAGAGAGCCCGCACCCATCGTGATACGTTTAATAGTTTATTTAAAGAAGCACAGAGAGTGCTTGCCAAGGCCATTAAGGCAAGCAAGCGTCGATGCTGGCTTGAACGGTGTGCAGAGGCCAACAATGACTTATGGGGACGACCATACAAAACAGTCATGGCACGATTGAGTAGGGCACCAATACAACCCACTAGCACGGTATTGATTGATAAGATTGTTTCCGCTCTCTTTCCCAATGACATTCATGGGACTGTACTGCGCACGCAACACTCGGACGATATACCTCCTATAACAGAAATGGAACTACATAATGCTTACGCTAAGACTAGAGACAATGCTGCACCTGGCCCTGATGGTATCCCTAATGCGGCAGTTAAGTTGGCGATACAGAAGAATCCAGCTATATTTCTAAAAGTATATAATGCTTGTCTTCTTGAGGGTATTTTTCCTGATTGCTGGAAAACTCAAAGGTTAGTCCTGTTACCTAAGGGCAATAAGCCACTTGATGATTGTGTATGCTCGACACGGTAGGTAAAATATTTGAAAAAATAATATGTAGCCGACTGGAAGCATTCACTGAAGGATTGCACGGCTTATCCTCACGCCAATTTGGATTTCGGAAATCAAAATCAACAGTCGATGCCATTAAACTGGTAGTGTGTACCGCAAGAAATGCAATCAGTGGTAAGAGATGGAAAGGTGGCACTAAACAGTATTGTGCGATTGTCGCTCTAGATGTCAAGAATGCCTTTAATTCAGCGCGCTGGTCTTCTATTATGAGTTCTCTTAAAGAGTTCGGAGTACCTGGTTATTTACAGAATGTCGTGGCCAGCTACTTTGAGAATAGGATAATATTATACCGAACGGATGAAGGCACTGTATCGCATAAGGTTACTGCGGGAGTCCCCCAGGGCTCAGTTATGGGACCTATATTGTGGAATATTATGTATGATGGCGTGTTGAGGATTCCACAACCGCCTGGTTCAATAACAGTAGGGTACGCCGACGATATCGCTCTAGTAGTGACGGCTAAGACCCTTGATGAACTTACTGAAAATGCCAATGAGGCAATCAGCAACATCAGTAGATGGATTAAGACGGTTGGTCTACAATTAGCGGAGCGCAAGACAGAAGTAGTTCTTGTCAGCAGTCGTAAGAAGGTAGATAGTATTACTCTTAAAGTTGGTAGCTCCCGCATTAGTTCTGCGCCATCTTTACGATACTTGGGTGTCCAGCTTGATGCCAGGTTAAATTTCAAAGAACATCTAAAGATATCTGGTGAAAAAGCGCAACGAGTTTCAGCTGCCTTGTGTCGGCTCATGCCTAACATTGGTGGCCCACGTCCACCCCAGAGGAAACTATTAGCTTATGTTGTTAATTCTGTCAGCATGTATGCAGCGCCAATCTGGCATCATGCATGTGGAATTCAATCGTATTGTGAGCTGGCCATTGCGACCCGTCACTGCTCCTGTATACGTATTATTAGTGGTTACAGGACGGTATCCACCGAGGCAGCTGAGGTACTTGCCGGAATTCTTCCTTTCGATTTAGCTGTAGATGAACTGGCTAGGCTGCATAACATATGTAAGGCCGCAGTGGATTCCCTACAAGGTGCTAAAAATGTGGAACGTCATCGTTCTATAGAAATATTGCAAAAACGATGGACCGATTCTAGCAAAGGCCGATGGACTTATCGTATCCTCCCAGACATACACAGATGGATCAACAGGAAACACGGGGAATTAGATTCCCACCTAACTCAGTTGTTGACTGGACATGGTTGTTTTAGGTCCTATTTCCACCGCTTTCACCTGGATAATAATGATCTCTGCCCCATCTGTCCGACTTTGGTCGAGGATGCTGAGCATATATTGGTGAGCTGTCCTCGTTTTAGAACACAACGTGAGCACTTGATGAACATCATCAATAAGCCAATAAGACCAGAGAGCATCCTATCAATAATGCTGGAATCTTCTGAAAACTGGAAGGCAGTAGCCAGTTTCGCAAAAGAGGTGATGACCAAACTTAGATATGCCGATAGAACTAGGCGAATGGCCCAGGATGAACCAGGCCAACTGATCCTATTTTAAGATACAAAGGACGAACACCGAACCCCTGATCACCTGTGTGGATGGGGGACGTAGGATAGTGTCATAAGAAGAGGAGTCGTATAGGCTAATAAACAGCCCCACCGAAGTAATATTCTCGGATAGTTCCGGCGGGATGCTGGTTTCGAGAGGCCACTAGTGCAGAGCTTGCTCTGCCTACGCCTAATAAAACACACACACACACACACACACACACACACACACACACACACACACACACATACATATATATATATATATATATATATATATATATATATATATGTATATACATAATAACGGGGCACACCTACTTGTATGGCTGTCGAGATACGCGGCTGTAATACGCCAGCCGTCTATGTCCAGTGCGGCCTTATTCTCTGCCGACGGGCAGATTCCCTGGTTCGCACGTAAAATGCTAGGCGCTCTGTTACAAGATATGCGCAGTGCTCAACCGGTGCAACACTGTACTCGCGAGCACAACCTCTTTCATAGCGCGACGAGCTGCTAATCAGTCGCTCCCGCGAAGGCAGTGAGGATCGTGCAAAATCCTTATGTACGGGGCACAGGCCTGGCGAGTAGCTAGGAATCCAACAAATGAATATCAGGCGGGATGAGAAGAAAGGAACAGGAAATAAAAGCACGCCATCCAATTATCAATCAAATAAAATATTTTTTAATTAAGAAATATGACACCACAAATTTACTTCAGGTGATAGAGGGAAAGCGCACGCAGTGTGCGACCTTAGGCGCGATGCAGATCGTGCATTCTCTCTGTCTCTTTCTCTCTCGATGAAAACTAATCGTACACGCACAGATACGAAGCTGCGTTTAGCCATTATCAGTAATTATAAATTAACTTAAACCGTTTGAGCCATCCTATACCTACTGTTAACGGGTACCTATTACTCTGAACAAGGAATATGATATATAGGGGTATTATTTATATATATATTTCCAATAACGTATCTTTGGATTCCTATGAAGCCCGTTACAACATATAATTGCATATTTAATTTTCAATAAATGTTTATTGCAAACGTAGATTTAATGATAATTTTAAGGAAGTAGGAAAGAGCAGATGGGCTAATTAAATATAACACAACGATTTCGCGGAAAATAAAAATCACGCTTGATTGGGCGTAAAAACCCCTTTGGAGTAAGGGGGAAAAGCTGAATCAAGTGATACTTGGTAATTATTTATTGATTAACAAATTATACCTTGACAGATAGTCTTTAACAAATGAATACAAAAGGACTATATTAATTTAACCGTTCTCCTTAAGGGCACTACGCAACGCTTTTAAAACACATACCTTTGATGCTGCAGCATATAAGCACACCTTTAAAAAATATACACTTAAATATACGGTTCTAATGCACTAGCGCGGATCACACCGCGACAGCCGACCTCTGTATCGGCGGTGACCCCACCTACCGCTGGAATTCAGGCGAGCTGATTGTGAGGGAAGCGGGTCACCAAAATCGACACGACACAATGCTCCGACGTCTCGGATATCGGTACAGCCCTCGCCCCGTGTGTGTCCGGATATCCGGCACACAAATATACGTATATATGATTACAAATACGCATATCCACACGTACATATATACACGTACACACAAGTATATGTAAAAACAAGTATGTAAACGCATGGACACACAAAATACGTGAAAACACAAACACGTATTTCTACACGGATACACAAATACGCGTACACACACATATACGCAAGTAATCGTACCCATAAGCGCGTATACACAGGAATACGCGGACGTGCGAACACAGATACGTGTAGATTTATATATGATCACACAAATACGCGAACACAAATGTATATATAAGCGGGTGCACAAATACGCGTAAATACAAGCCTGTATATATACACGATTTCACAAATACGCGTACACATATACACGTACGTATATACACGCACACACAAGCACACGTACTTACAAGTACAAATATCACAAGTACACGTATACACAAGTACACGCACTCACAAATACACGTAAACACACGAACGCACAAAATACGCTAAAAAACAAACACGTATTTATACACAATTACACAAATATGCGTACACGAATACACGGCGGCACACACTCAGAACTGCACGGGATTGAACAGAATCACGCAAGACGACTCCCACACTATCAACCGGCAAGCGAAAATCAAGATTTGTCAGCACTACGCGCAATACTTTATTCACGATCAGGTTGCTAGCTGCAGACTGACTGCCTGCTTCAGTCGAGCTGACCGTCGGGCTTCCGAGGAGCCCGGTCACAGGTACCGGACCGACGCAAATGTGCAAGGCCCTAATTTACAATTTGACATTTCCCCGCATTACGGCAGGGCTCTTGCACATTCGCCCGTACCTATCAGGTAAGCAAAGCTCCCGAAGGACAACTGCAACTTGGCAGTCTTGCTCTCTCTATACACGCATACATATATACATACATATATACATACATATATATATATATATATATATATATATATATATATATATATACATATACATACATATATACATACATATATATATATATATATATATATATATATATATATATCTATATATATATACATACATATATACATACATATATATTCATACAGATAGACACACATACATAATCATTTTCTTTATTTCTTTTCTTCTTCTGTTTGAGACTGATGCGCGAACAATAAACATATTTTAAATTAAAAAATATTTTTATAGGTCTAGCACTTGTATGAAATAAAATATCTTGAAACAATGATAATCATACTATTTTAAATAAAAGGATAATTTTAGATCCGCTATATCTTTTAGTCGAATTGAATTAAATAATTAAAGTTTATTGCTAGGAATATATAATATTTTAAACATTTAAATAATTCCACAAGTTTTGCGATGTAAAACACCGACAATATTTATCTCAACAAAGTCAAATGTGAGATTTTCTTTCTAAGACATGTGTAATAATGTTTAATTTGGAAGAATAAGTTAAAATTATTAGCTGAAGTAAATACTATTTATACGTTTCGCCCTCAGTTACATGTTGGGCTCGTGAATAGGACGGCAGGTAACCAATTCCTAGACGTTCGATGCTTGCTAAAATCCATGAGAAGTTATAATATAAATACGATAAAATTATCTATGGGAGAAGAATATTGTGTTAAAATGCGCGATTTCAAATCATTAATTGTACATATCTTAGAAAGTTATATAGCGATTTTTTGCTTATTCAGCTATTAACAAAAGTATAATTTTGCATTTATTGCATAGCGCTATTAAGAACAGGTGTCCGATAATGTTTGGGGGTATTCCTAGACGAGACGAAGGGTACCATAAAATCCCAGGTAACGGACTAGGCGTCTGAAAATGAAGAGTCCGCGCGAATAGTACGAAATTTAGTACTAATGCGTTTATGTGATTGGACCTAGCGTCAATATCCTGTTTGTTTATAGGTTTCAGGCATTCTCATAGAATCACGGAGATGTTTTGAAGCAAGAATGCTTGATAAGCTCGGTTAGAGCTTACGTATAGAGGCACAGAAGATTAGTAGTTGTTGAAAGGTCGTCCCACTAGGTCGATACTTTTCGTCCGCAAAAGTATATACACCGTGCTATACTTTGTTAGTATAGTCTGTTGCGTGCATATTCGATTCAGGAGCTAGGCAGTTGGAACCTATATGCAGTGTTGTTATCTCTAGTATCATCGCTAGCCAGCGATGCTGGTCCAGGAAATATTCGTCACACTATTTCCTATGGTAATCGAGACAGCGCTAACACGCTTCAAGGTATCTCCGAGACATCGGATCTGTGGTATGCGTGTCTGTGTATATGTGCTGTGGGCAACACCTTCTTCTTGATCCTTGTGATCCTTGTGTGCAAGCGTCAGCTGGTAAGAATTTTGCGCTCTTTTTTTGAATGGCCATTCATCTATTGTAGTTTACTGTAAGTGACACCCGGGTATATTTTATTCCTTTTCTATGTTCTAAATTGTAGTATTTATAGTGATAAGCTTGTACAGAGACATTGTGATTTAGCATTTTATAACTACCATTTCATTATAATTATTTAAGGGTGAATACATTTACGGCTTTTCTCCCACCTGTGACTGGTGTTTTATATGCCTTCGATGTGTCAACTTATCTCTTAATTAAAGGTTTTTATTTCAATTATATTCTGATTTTTTAATTTACACTCTACGCACAGTCCATTATAATTTCACTTCATCAACTGTATATTACATATGATACTTACAAAGATAAACTAATAGACAGATTTATCGACCAGCTTAAAAAGTGATCCTTGTATTTTCACAAAAAAATTTTTCCAAAATTGTGTAAATTTAGTTGGGCCGAGTACTTTTAAGAATATCGTCTTAAAATTTATAGATTTAATCATTTTTATCAAAAAATAGTGAAGTTCAAATATGTAAAGTTTATATAATTATTTCTTTATCGATAATGATATTAAAATAAAATAATTATATAAATAAAAATACGTTTAAATACATAAATATTACCTTAATCGTATATGACTTAAATGGGCTTACTACAGTTATTGAATCTTTTGTATAATTTCCACAAATTTTAGCAACTATTTCGTCACCTGTAATAGATAAATAGTTTAATATATTTTATTCTTAAAATATAATTAATATCAATTGGACTGACAAAAAAGTAAAAACATTTTTACGTAAAAACATCAATATATTAAAACAATGACAGATTACAACATTCTAAAAACTTACATGTACTATTTATTAAGTTTATCGATCATCCAAAAATGGTTTCTAAGCTCGTTAAAAATGTTTGGGGCTTAGATAACTTGTTCGAGGACAACGGTGACAATGCTTAGAAGAATATTTTGATTATTTCTTCATTCTTATACTTTAGGGCTTTTATTCTTCACTTTTATTATTATAGGGCATTAATTTTGTGACGATTTAGTTTAAAATAATATTGCTTATTTGTTTAAGTATTCGCGGTTGTGTAATTTAAAATACTAAAATCCAGAGAAATTTGAATATAACAGAAGTGATATTCATTATTATTATTAAGAACTCAACTGTTTAGTTTCCTAGGACGAATCGTAGAGCTTCTAATCGTCGGATGGCAGAGGAGAAGTTAAATTTAAGGTGGTGGGGCACTCGGGTAGTCCTTTACGAACATAGAATATAGTTTTTTATTTTTTATTTATATTATTTTGAATTTTTAATATAATGTATTTTTAAGTAATAAGTTTGATTACAATCTTTCGGGTTAAAATAAACAAGGACAGTTTGACTGTCATTAATTTAGTTTACTGTCTTATAGTATAAAAACTGTAAGACCGATAAGAATATTTATTAATTTAATTTATTTTTAGTAATAAGTTTTATTTCAGATTCTTTAGGGGCGATAATAAACAAGGAAAATCTGACTGTCATTATTTTAGTACAATTTTTAATTTTAATAGACTAGTGAGACAAAACTTTTCTTTACAGTTGATTAAAAATAACATTCTTAATAAACTTAATATTAGGGAAGTACGCTATTCAGTTTTAAAATTTACATGTAAAGTCTAGTATTACAATTTACATGTATACTAATTCTGCTATAGAGATATTATATTTTATAAAAGAAAAACAGTTTTCAACAGAATCAATTTTATAATAAAGAAATTTGAAGTCAAAATATATATGATAGGAAGGAAACTGAAAAAGTACAATACAAAAACATTCCGCTAGCGGTCACCTTTAGTATATATATATATATATATATTGTAACATGTATAGGTTAGTTCGACCTATACATGTTAATATTTTCAACAAATAGTAAAAAGGGAGGGAAAAAGGGAAAGAGAGAGAGAGAGAGAGAGAGAGAGAGAGAGAGAGAGAGACAGAGAGAGAAGGAGAATAAAAATTAATATAATATAGAAAAATTGATATCATAAAGATACCTTGCTGTTATTGAAGTTGATAAAAGTTTTTCTTGAGGATAAAATCGTGGCCATTTTCATATAAAAAAATTATTATCGATCGGTTAAAGTAGTGAAGTAAAGTGAAATCTATTCTATTCGAATGACAATCAAAATATTAAAAAAAGAAGATTCTCGCCGAGTGAAAGGTACAACTAGCGGGCCGGTACTTCGAATACTAAGCTCACGCCAAAGACATCGTTTGGTCGTTTTATTTTCAGCATCGAGTTATAAAAGTTGGCGAATTTTCCCTTATTTATTGTATTTTCGAATTTGAGTAGAGTGTTATATATCTCTACTCTTTTCTTCAATTCTTTCGATTAACAATATTAAATATTATAAGTTAGCTTTAGAAGTGTGAGAGACAGAGAGATATAGTCATAGAGTAAGAACCGTAAGAGTAACAAGCGCGCACTCAGTTTTCATTGGTAGTACACCTTGTTCTTCGTAAGGTGACGCTCTTGTTGCTCTATCTTTCTACTATACTTACAGATTTATCTCTCTCACACCCTGTGTGAGCGGATTCAAATGTTAGTCGATCACGGGTGCGTATTAAGTAGGGTTAGGATAAAAATTATTATAATTTTGTATAATTTAATAAATATAAAACTTATTTTCTTATTTAATTAAATAAATTTTCTTTTTATTTTTTATTAGTAGAAGAAAATATAGAAATATTTTCCACCCCGTGTACCTGATCATTAATCCGTCATTTCCTGGATTACCAATAATTTATTAATATATATGATCACTTGTAGCATTTCCAGGATAAACAAAGGTAAGTCTGAGGAAGAAATATCTGTAGAGAACCTACGGTCCAAAAAGATTGTTTTAAATAATTTAATCCGTTCGGGGTTCTTTGCAACTCAGTTAACAGATACTTCGACCGGGTGTTTAATAATTAAGTACCCCGTTACAATATGTACTGTTGGAATATACCACTAAGCGTGGACACTACATTATATATATATATATATATATATATATATATATATATATATATATATATATAGAATGCGTACATACGAGCACCGACCTTATGTGAAGTCAGCCTGTACTGAGCCCTTGTTATAGCTAGACGCGTTTATTAAAGTATTGAAGTATTAAGCCACTTCTTGTTCTTTTATTTGCAAACATTTAATCTGCTAATTAACTTATTATTTACATAATTTATATTAACCAACTCTAACAGGTTATGGGCACCGCCCATTACCACTGAGCGGGTTTGTGATTTTTAACGTTTTATATTTTGTGAAGGTTTAGTGAAGTGAAAATCTTTTGTTTCTAAGCGAAAGGTCAAGCCCCGCGTGAGCGCTCCCATTGTCTCCCATTGTCTCTCCCATTTTCCTGAAAGAAAATTACAACAAAGATATTTCTACAAAGATTTTTGAAGTTTTTCCATTTTACTGGTTGATTTTCCTATAGAGATGGAAAAACGTGATCGTAAGCAGAAATACTGATAAGCGTAAATGCCTATCAGATAAAATATAATCAACTAAGAATTAGCTAAGTAGAGAGTTTTAATTAACTAAAATTAAAATTTATTACATATACTTTTATGCATGTGAAATTGTTAAAATTAAAATACAATAGATTCTCAAACATGAAGGTTAATGGTATTTCGTATTAATTTTCGAGTGATTGAATTGTATGATATAAAGAAAAATGCTTTCTGATTTGAAATTAATAAATATTTCAAGTTTAGAAAATTTATGCATTATAAATTCAATTTAACAAAGATTTCAGATTGTCTATTTGAAATGCTTCATATTCAAGATTGGAAGTTTGAAATTTAAATTTTGAAATCTAAATTTTGAAATCTAAATTTTGAAATAATGGATCTTATTGGTTAAAAGTAAAAATTATGAATTAATTTAAATTTAACATTAACATAATTGTTAATAATTATTAATAATGTTAATAATTAATTGTCAATAATGAACTAAGAGCCGTTTGTTAATAACTAATTATTAATAAATTTCAAAGTTTATAAAAATTATAAAAGTGACTTATTGTTGATATTCGCGGATAGAATTCTCGCGAATATGCGATATAATGTTCGTTATGTCGATTTTGATTTTTAATATAAAAGTTTTAAACATTTCTTGGAAAAAGTTTTTAACAGTCGGAAGTGCGTCGTGCCAGAAAAGTGAAAGTGCGTATGCACTGGGTGCACATGCGTGGCGTACACGCGGTGGTGTGGTAGCTGAGGCTCTCTTCTGGGCGTACGGTCTAGTCCGGACGGAGTCCGATCGTTAAATCATATAAAGAGGCGTTCTACAAGGCTGGAGACGCATTTTCTATAATCGCCGTGCAAATAACATTGCTTGTCGTGAGAAAAATCGCCTTAACGTATTTTATATGGGAGAATTTCGTATATACGTTCTATACGGTATATATATATATATATATATATATATATATACACACGCTGATGCTTGCTATCCCACGTCCCTATGCTCTCTCTCCCGTCGACGCCTGTGTAAATATGTGTATATAATATCTGTTGTTCATATGTAAATAGTTAGCATGTAGTTTGTTGCAGGCCGAGGCACCGATACACTGGCGAGGTGGTAATTGAGAGAGAGCGAGAGAGCGGGGAGTGGGGAGAGTTAATCCCGCGCGAAGTTTTTGAGTAGAGAGAGAACTGCCGTGCTACGCACAAGTAAAGTTTTGAGCAAGAGATGACGTTCCTCGAGTTCCGCTGTTGCCTTGATTCTTGAGATTCTTTTTCGGGCTTTCTTTTGTACCGTTTGCGTTCTTTGCCGTCCTCCAGACTGAGATTCGCGAAGTCCGTCTCGCGAACGTAGCTGCAGGGCTCGAACTAATGAGCCGGCCGCCCGGCCCCCGCTTGTGCGGAGTGACCGCCCCATCTCGGGGCTAACGACGAGCAGGAACACGGCCTCACACGTCTGCCGAGAGCGCGCTGTCGTAAGTGCAGGACTTGCCGCCGTAGCCGCCTTCTGTCACCAGCGGACATCAACGACGACTTCGGCGCCCCGATTGTAAGTGGCAACCCGCTATTCTCTCTCTCTCTCTCTCTCTCTCTCTCTCTTCCCTGACTCTCCGCGCACCGTCGCATCGACGGCCCTCGAGCCCACACCGCGCCTTGCGACTCCGCGGACCAACATTAAAGAGCTGTTATTTTATTTTACTTGTTTCTCTTTTCATTCGTTTCCTTGACCTCACGCGTCTCCTTGCATGCGACGTTTCGCCTTTCACGGACCGCCTTCTCCCTCGCCGAATCTATTCGGGACCTAGCTGGGCACATCTTCTGCAATGGCCATATATATATATATATATATATATATACAATTTACAATATACGGCAATAGTATATACGCGCACGCATGTATTCCGAGTATAGAGTCTAGTCCTAGACTGTAGCGGGGAGCCTGGATTCCGGCCAGGCCCGTGCCTACATATAGGGCCTCGTGATCCGGCCAGGGCCATAACAATAGACCAAAGAGGGCCCGGTGCCTCAAGTGGGATACGTAAAAATACGTGCGTGTGCGCGGTATAGCAGCGCGTGTACCTTTTTCCGTTTGTACATAACCGCCGGGTTCCAGTTGTAGAATCCGTGGATAAGAGGGAGATGTGCACCGTAATCTATACGGGGCAACAGTGTAGGTGATCGCGTTCCCCAGGCGTATTCTGGACAGTATATGTTTGACTGGTTCGCTGAGCGCCTATATTCCTGTGTTCGCATGATTTAAGGGCTTGTCTGAATTCCACACCTGTTGAACAGGGGGGTGAGGCATTTTGCCGCCGTCCACTCGACGTTTTAGCTGACGACGGGCTTCAAAGCTCTTAATTCCTCCTTAGGAGCTTCGACGTTAAGAACGGGGCTCTTTTCCGAGAAGTAAAATCGAATTGGTAATGAAGAGAATTGAGTGTGTGACGAGTAATGTGTGTGTAGAGATCACTAATTAATGTAGTTTTAATCACACCACTTGAAGTAAATCTAGCTAGTATTTAGGATTATGTTTAATTCCTATAGGTACTGAAGTCGCCGGAAGCGCTGCCTTGGAAAGAAGGTATAGCGGTCGATCAAGAAGGTATGGAGGAGACATGGCCACGAGCGATACTATCAAGGTCAAAGGGCGTACCTTTATCGCTCGAGTGAGAAGAATCTTACCACTTCTATTGTTTTCTCCGATACGAAGATGGAGAGAATCAGGCATTTATTGCGCCCTGAGGAACTTGAAGCTCTCGACTGAGTCTAGCCCAAAGGATATGTCTTAATAGGATTCGTTCCCGAAAAAGAGAAAGAAGTTTCTAGGAGGAAGGAGTTTGAGATTGGGCGCAGTTTGAGTAGGACAGCGCGTGACATTCATTCAACTACGCGCGAGGCAAATGAGAGCATGGAGAAATGGGCTGAATCCATGAAAAATCAGGTCGAGAGAAGTGCGAAGGTTCAGAAGAACCACGACAGTCAATTGACTAACTGGTTTTCGGTTGATAAGTTAGAGTCAGCCATGATGACAATGGATGAAAAATTAGTGCCTGCAATTATGCATGTAGCTGCTACGCTGCTACGTACAGCCAGTTAATTTTAAACCAAAAATTAAGTCTAATGTGTCGGTGGGAAATACATCCCAACTTGATGCGAGGTCATTGACTGAGAGTGTTTCCAAAGCAATGGAAAAGATAAAGAAACTCGAGGTCGAATGGCAATACTCGCGGAGTTCTAGTTAAAGTTCTAATATGTTATTGCCATTACAGGTTCTTGAAAGTTCTCAAGAGCTCGAGCACGAGGAAGCGTAGGTAATCAACGAGAAGGTTCCATTCTCTCTGGATGATCGGAATTTCAATCCATATGGTGAGCTTACAGCAGGCATGCGAGATACTCTTGTTAAGAGCCTGGAGGCTCGAGTGTCCAAACAAGATAAACAAAATGATGTAAGGCCATCGATCGACTACATGGACTACGAATATAATCCGTCCATTTCACAGAATCAAGATTCTGATTCTCATGTAAGATTACCAGACTGCAGTTATATGAAAAATTCTAATGTTTCTAACTTTGAGCAGAAAACAGCAGATTTGCATGATAATTTGCTTCATTCGAAAGCACATTCGAGCTGCTCGTTGGCTGAGTATCAGCCTGTTATCACCAGTCACAACGTGAATAATGAAACTATTGAATATGGTATCGATGAGAGTAAAAATATTTCTAATAACTTGCATAACGACACTGATAGTAATAAGGATAAATCTGCATCTGATAGTGCAAATTCTAATATTTTATTTGAAAAACTGGTTAAAAAATTTGTTTCTTGTTCTAATAAAGAGAATAATTTTTTCAGAAAGTATATGTTAACTAATGATTTGTGACTTGATATCTTTGAGCAGTATTTGAAATTAGAATTAAGAGGTTAGACTACGTACTGCCTATAGGGAAGGGCGATGTCGTTGGCCAGAAAGCTCGCGACGACATGTTCAAAGTCCGTGATATAATCATCAATCATATTCAATTGGCGTACTATCAAAAGATAGTTAATATAGAATCTCCTAGGGAGATACTAGAAAGTTTAAGAGAGCATAAAAATTAGAAACTAAGACCACACGCATGTTAGCGCGAAGAGCGCTGTATGCATTGAAGTATAATCCTGCAAAAGAACGTGCACTTGAGTTCTGGGATAAATTCGAGTATAAAATTCGAATTTATGAGAGCGTTCCTAATGCTGAAAAATTGTCAGATAAAGGGAAAAGAGATATGCTTGTACAAGCAATTACAAATGCTGTACCTGAAGTGACATTCGCTGAGGTGTTGAGCCTCGAGTCAACAGGCAAAGATAAATGGAAAGAGAAGATTGCCACGAGCAAATAGTCTCGCGAAAATAATATTATATATTGTATTCAAGTCGCGAAGTCGCGAGCGATGCGGCGCGGCGAAGGGGGAGCGCCGAGGGCTTCGTGGCGCGGCGCGGCGCGGGGGGGAAATAAGAAATAAAATTGTAATTACGCTCACGCGGAGCGCTAATTTTAAGTTAAATAAATTGTAAATTTTTTATAAATCATAAAATAAATATATTTTATGATTTTACTGTTTCAGCGGAAAATGGCGCGACTACACAAGTCGAAAACAGCGGCTAGTTCTGTACTAGTTCTCTGCGACTAGTGCCGAAATAAACTAATTAAGTATTTGTAAATTTTTTTAATTATTTTTTTTATTTTTTTGTTAATAAATTTTCTTGTTGTTTTCTCTAATAAATAAGAAGAATTTATTTGAGTCCGAACATCCAGCAAAGTCGGGAAAAATAAATAAAAAAAATAATAAAATAAATCCAATTCGAACTATGGCGAGTTGAGCGAGAGTGAGAATTGGATTTCGTGGTACAGTGCGTAGTTGAACAAACTTGGTGGCGTGTTGAGCGACCAAGGGCCTAGGCGTTTTGAGCGTAGGCCAAAGTACAGTACGTACCGTAAATAAGTAAAATTAATAATAAATAAATTGAGCTTGCACAAGCGAACCTAGTGGCGTGTTGAGCGACTAGGGGGCCGAGGCGGGTTGAACCAGAGCCACTCGCTTATACAAGTAAAACAAACAGGACATAGCCTTTGGTGGGGTAAAAAGAACCTGATGGCGTGCTGAGCGATCGGGGCCGAGACGCGTTGAGCCGGAACACGAATTAGCTCTCACCAAAGCACTATGTTACAAGATAAAGAGAAATGGTGTATGAAGACTGAAACATTTTATTCTGTAGAAGGAAGCCATGAAGCCGATAGCCGAAAGAAGAGGCGATTAGCTGATTGCTGATCGTGGCTCACAGCGTAAGCCATGGATTCAGTCTGGCTAGAATCGCAGGAGCGGTGGCCACTCTGGTCGACGAACAGATAACCGTGTCTCTAAATGCCGAGCATATGGCAGAAATGATTACGTGTAGAAAGAATGTCCAACGCCGGCACTTATTCAATGTTACAATTGCAACGAGCTTGGGAAGCACATAGCTCGCGATTGTCTGGGCAAGCAAAACCAGCCTAGGAAACGAACAATCAGCTAAGGTCGTCCTGATGCTAAAAGAGGCCACTCGTTCAACACAGGTGCTCGAAAGAGGGGTCGAACGGCCTATAATGTTGAAATGAGGTCGGTAATGAAGACAACCACGGAGGTTGTGGTGAGTTGACCAAATTTAGTAATCATAATGAATTATTATTGTGTGATTTTATTGCTGATTTCGGTACTACTGAACATATTGCTGGTTCAAAATTAATGTTGATAAATGTTCAATCGGTCGATTATCGAATGCGTTGCGCGAATAACAACAAGTTTTTGAATATTAATACAGAGGGAACAGTAGAAACTCGCGTGTTGAATGGAAAAATAATTCGCTTGTCAGAAACTTTATATTTAAAGGACGTGGCGAGAAATTTATTATCACTTAGGAAATTCCCAGAAAGCGGAATGGAAATCTATCTGAATAATGAAAGAATAGATGTTGTAGAGACTCGAACGAAAGAAAGAATCCTTACCGGAAATTATAAATCACCATTCTGGACTATTTCTCTGGAAATACCTAAGCGGAAAATCGGTAGCGGGTTGATAACAGAAAATTCAAGCTTAGCTATGAACACTCGCAGAAAACTGGTTCGAACAACTCGGAATAAAATCAGCTGGCAACTCCGTTGGAAAATATACAAGTCGAGTCAAAATATGCCGATGAGACAAGTAAACTAAGCAAAATTGTATATAACACTAGGTCGGTACACTACGTTAGGACACGCATCAATAAACTATCTTAAACAGTTTGCAATGACCAATCCAGATTTAATAAGTGACAGAGATCTTTCTGACGTCTCAGAAATAGAGAACTACGAAGTTTGTTTGTTAACTAAAAGTGTTAAATTACCGTTTCGTAAAACTAGAACTAAAGCAGACAAACCTCTGCAAATTATTCACGGTGACACCATAGGTCCAATAAAACCGGTTTTGCAGAATGATTCAATAGAACGTGGGAATTAAAAGTTTGAGTTATGATGTTTGACTTGGGTTTACCTTTGAATAATTGGGACTTAGCCGTAGAAGCAGCCATATATACTTATAATAAAAGTCCTCACAAGGCACTACATAGGAATATTCCGTTAACTAAATTACGAAGCAGCTTTAACTTAAATCTAGGTCAGCTGTGAAGATTCGGTAGCCTAGGTTTCTTTAAAAGGCCAAGAAACACTGACCATAAATTCAGCATGCAGGGTATTCGAGGATTCATGGTAGGTTACACTCCTACCGGCTACAAAATATTAGTACCAGAGGAAAAGAAACTGTTTGAGATGCGAAATCTTCGATCTCTAGAACACACGGTGTACGGCGATGTATTTGACACAGAAACGAATAGGTTGATTTTTAGGAAGACCGAATCGGAAACGTTAAGACTCAGAGGGAGAAAATCAGATTAGCCCGGAAATCGAAAATACTAACAAAGCTAGGCGAGGTAGACCTAAGAAAACGAGATCTGCCTTAGATATAATGTATTTCGACAACGAATGCTCCACCAAATCACAGGGTAGCGCGATGCATGTTCTAATACTATCGTGACGCAGGCAGCTCTCCTGACAGTAAATGCTGGTTGGGTGCAATAGACAAGGAAATCAAATCCCTGGTAGAAAAGCAAGTATTCGAAACAATTGACAAAAACGCGATGCAGGAAGTTGACAAAAATCTTAACATTCGAGATTCAAGATGGGTGTTTAAAACAAAACAGCACGACAAAAATGAGATTAGACATAAGGCGCGATTAGTTATACGCAGATTCAAACATAGAAATAAATATGCTATTAGCGCAACGTATGCGTCTGTTTTCGTCTTTCGTTAGTGAGGGAATGCTTGTCGTTAGCAAACCGCTGCGAATGGGAAATCCGGCAATTAGATGTAGAAACAGCTTTCTTATATAGTGAGGTAGATGAGGATATTTGCATGCACGTACCAGAGGGAGTAAAAACTGTTAATAATAATAAAAAATAGTAAAAAAACCTTTACTCTGCTAATTAACTTATTATTTACATAATTTATAATAACTAATTCTAACACACACACACACACACACACACACACACACACACACACACACATATATATATATATATATATATAACTGTTTAGTTCCTGAGGATGAACTGTAGCGGTTCGAAACATCGGACAAAAAGGTAATTCTAAATTGAAGGTGGTGGGGGCAGTCAGGTTGTCCTTTACTAACATAGAATAGTACTTTTATTATTTTTATTTTACTTATTATTGTATTTTTATTTTTATTTTATTATTAATTGTATTTTATTTTTATTTTATATTTTTATTTTTAATTTTTTGATATAATTTATTGTAGTAAGAAGTTTTATTTCAAATTCTACGGGGGTGAACATAAAAAAGGACAGCCTGACTAACATTATTTTAGCTAATATATGATATTATAAAGACTGTAAGACCGATAAAAATAATAATTATGAATTTAATTCAGACCAGTCGCCATAAGTACAATTTTTAATTTTAATTCTAATTTATATATATATATATATATATATATATATATATATATATATGATAAATATTATAGCATAAATATACCTATTATATCAAGAAATTACTTATAATGTGTAATTAAATTATTAGTATCTTTCATAATAATTATAGATGTATCATTTTATTTTGCATATGGTGATTAATAACATATTTTTTATTATCGTCACCTACTGTTTTTTATTACAAATAGTTACATATTCCTTTATATGTATATTTAATTTAATACATTTTCCAATGTATTTCTTATATACTCTCTTTATATCCCTAAATCAAAAATATTTTCAAAAGTTCAGCATTGCGATCATTTTATAATTTAAACAATCAATTTTATAATTTTATTAAACAAGGTAAGGACTAGAAAATTTTGAGAAAGAAAGCAAATTAGTTTACAGATCGACTGACTGATTATAACAAGGTTTATGGAGATTAAAATAGTAAATAATTACGAAGATGCATCTGTGGACTCAAGAAATCTGTTGAAAGTTTAGATGAAACATTTGTTATTAAAAATGATAGCCGTTTCTAGAATCATATCTTTCTTTTCGAAACTATTGAAATTTTTAATTATAATTAATTCTAATATAAACGCAAATAAGTTAATATAAAAGCGACCATTAAAAATTTAATTGTATTCGCAGAATTAAAATAACAGGAATTTGAATCAGTTTTCGCTGTTTCTACAAAAGACGGTTTGAGTAGTACTCATACAAAGAATCTCGATTGTCAATGTATATGCAAGATTGAAACTAAAATTTCATATATGCCAGTTCACTTTAGTGTAAATAAATTAATTTCTTTGTAGTTTAAAAATGTCTACTTTTGTGTCAAACAAAATATATTAGCGAGACTTTTTATGGAACTACATTATTGAAAAGAAATCTGCAGCTTAAGTACGAAGAATTGTTCCTTAGACTTATGGCGATAATGCTCTCTCGGATAAGACATGCAGAAACTGGTTTCAACGTATCAAAATAATAATTTTGATCTTGAGATAAAAATGTGATGGTGCACTGAAAAACGTAATGAAGAAACTAACTTGGAAAGTTAGGAAAAGTAAACAGAATTTGGAAAAGCATTACAATTGAAAAGCGTATCAATTGAAACTAGATCATAACCGGTGATGAAATTTACATCATAACGTAATCCACGATTATGGTTAAGTTCCACACGCCATAATCGTGGTGCCACAATCAAGCTGGAACTCGATGTACGTACTGGTTTCCTGCAGTTCTTAATAGTGGTAATATGATTTAAGTAGTATTGAATTTAAATTAAGTTGGAATTTGAATTAAGTAATATCTATTTAAATATTTTTTTATTATTTTTCATTAATGATATTCAGTGATAACTACAATTATTTTAATTACGTAAATGGTAAATAATTTCTAAATAAATACGATATTTATCAAACTATCATGAATTCGAGGTGATTAAGATTAAGTGATTTATTATATAATGAGGCAATTATCACTACCCTTTAAAATCCTAAACCTTGGCTAATAAATGAAATCGAACACATATCAATGTTATGGTTTATGATCACTCTTTCGATTTCTTCTCAAATAACTAAATACGAAATTTGACTGTGCTTAATTAGATGATTTAAATTAGTAATTATTTTGGACTATGGCGAGGAGAGTAATACCAGTTAATTCGAGCTCGTGGAATAAGAATCAGAAACCATACTTTATTTTTATTTTGTCATCGAATTTCGAGTTATCTGGATCGATAAAATTTCTTTTATCCAAAAAACGTTATGTATAAAATGTTATCTTCAAATATTTCGGCTGGAAATAATCATTATAACGTGCGTATTATAAATCAGAATACTAAATACCAAATGTATACTGATATTAAGTAGAAAATAATAAATCATGCATTGGAATTAACTATAGAATCTACATTATTTTAGGTCCTTTTAATAAGAATATTCAGTTAAATTTACGAACCCTTTATCATCACATAAGTCAAATAGCTTCGGCAAGATATAGATCCTTTTCCTTTATTTATTAAACCTGAAATAGTTATAGCTACTGACATTCCTGTGTTATTTTCTGTTTCCAGTATATCTGGCCTCTGTATTTTCCATTGACAATAAAATGAAGATTCATTAAAAGGTGCAAAAGATGGATTTGTGAAAGTACCTTCGACTGTGTTTGTGATGTTGCCACAAGCTATGAAAGTTAATTTGTAATTATATAATATTTATATTTTTAAATAAACTGATATATACTATAACTATACATTTGGTGAAATGTAATTAATAATTGATAAATATGTCATTATTTAAGTTGTCGGAATACCTCCTTTCAGGATGAAGCTGTATTGAAATATAGATGGAAAGTGAAAGCGAACATATTTGAGTGAAGAACATGACTATTATTTGTGCCTAAACTATATGTGTAGAATATAATAATGCGAAAACCTTAGTTAGTACAACCTTTTTGCAACATGTAATCATGATGTTTTAACAATCCATCTAACAAAATTCTTTGCTGCTCTTTTCAGACTATGGTATTCGGGCTTTGGTTCATACAACCGCAATCCACGATTATGGTGAAGTTCCACACGCCTCGTTCGAGATGTTTTTCACTGGATATTATACTATGATCTAAGAGTTCAAGCTACTTTAGCCTTTGCTATTCAATGCATGATGAAGGCTATTGTCATTTAAACCGTTTATCGTTGTCAGGCTTATAAACCCCCTCTACTATATGACTCATACCAGCAAAAGTTCGAGAGACGCATCGTCTGCAAATTTGAGTTTTTGGACTGAGATAGATTCGGAACGGACTGCTCAGATTCGGTTGGTATATAAATAAATTATCGTAATAACGCTTAAAAAATAAACGATTTATTAAAAAAATATATAAGAAAAGCCTACGTCATAAAATAACAACTAACTAAAAGTAGTGGAGTTGGATATTTAGGCTAACTTCAATTGTTATTCTCATCTGGAGGTCTTCCACACAACTACTTAAAATCAGTTCTCATAAATAAAAATTTTCTGTGCAAATTTATTAATTAAATTTATGACAAACTTATTGTATGCTTGAATATATTACTTTCACATACGAGGGTGGATTGATAAGTTTTCGGTCTGACCAAGAAAAACAACGTTTTTAAGAATTTTTTTTATTTCTCAACATAATTTCCTCCAAGGCTGATATATTTCTCATAGCGGTGGTCTATTCTAGTAATGCCATCTCTATAAACTGATTCGTCATGCTCCTCAAAATACCCATTTATAGCTTCAAATACTTCTTCATTGTCTGCAAATCTCTTACCGCCAAGCCACTTTTTGAGGTTAGGAAACAGATAATAGTCACTCGGGGCTAGGTCTGGAAGGTAAGAAGGGTGCGGCATCAATTCCAACTTCAGATCGTTGATTTTAGTCATCGCAACGATACCATGTGCGCTGGTGCATTATCGTGATGAAACAAGATTTTTTTATTCGCCAGATGAGGTCCTTTAATTTTCACTTCGGGGCTCAAACGTTGCAATAAGTCTGCATGCGGCCGACAAGCCGTGGCAATCCACGACTGCCCTGACTCCTGACTCCGCCTCCATCTGCGCGAATTTGGGAAACGAGAGAACGGGGGGATGCAACTGTTCGGCAACCCCCCGTTCACCCTCGGGACGTCGTTTTGACCGAATACCGCGCAAGGATCGAAGGGGACTATCCCGAAGAGAAGAGAGCCATTAGACGATGAGGCCCCAAAGCGAACCAAGCATGGACCGATAGGGAACGAGTAGGAACCGAGGAAACCTGCGCGCGAGGTAGCAGATCAGCTGAAAGATCCGATGTGGAGGTTAGATGTGCGAGAAGCGAGCACCGGAGTCCGGTGTGGAGAACAAGATACCGGTGAAACTGAGGATTATTGAGCAGGTCGGGTACAGATCGGGGAGTCCCCAAGGAAGAGTCAGACCGAGGGAGCGATATGTTATGGGGAGAAGAGATCAGGTATCGTAAGGTCGCTCCACTCAACGAGAGATGCGAGAGAATCAGTGGAGGGGTCCGAAGCGAAGGGACCCTCGGGAAAGGCTCACCGGAGGCTAAACGAGGTTTTGAAGAGAATAGAGTTTCCGCCTTCAAGGTGGCCCAGAGGTACGCTCCGGCCTGGCTAATACCGGAACCTCCACATACCAACGTTGAGGGGGGAAGTGGAGTTGTGGCGGAGTCTGAGCAAACACCAGGACCTGTGGAGAACCAATACCTGGGGAAAACGGATCAGGCTGAGGAGACAGGCTCGGACCAAGAGAGGCCCGAAGTAGCCCGTGCAACGTTGGAAAATCGATTGTTTTTTCCCATAAGAATCAACGGGCAGGGTTATCGTGCACTGTTTGACCCCGGAGCCGTAGTTTCGATCGGCAGACCTCCAAATGCCGAGCGATTTAAAGATCGACTACGACCGACCTCGACGAGGCTTAAGAGTGCCCTCGGCAGAGGAACAACCATGCTAGGCGAGTTACCGTTGATATTAGAGGTGGATGGAGTTGTCGGAGAGTGGTCGGCAAAGGTAGCTAGTTTGTTGGACCATGACATCATTCATGGTATGGACTTTTGCCGGGTTTGGGAGATAGAAGCCCCTCCAGGACCTCGACAGTGGCGTATACGAAGCGGTAGATAGAGAGAATTTAACCGCACGGAATAAGAGGTGAAGATGGAAGAGCTAGCTATATCAGCCGAATACGCGGATATCGTCGAAGCCAGTGAGGACCAGAGAACCTTAGTCGAGGACCTCGTGAGTAGACTGTTGCCTAAGGCAGCTGGACAACTGGGAGAGGCCACCCTGACCGAGCGTAAAATAGAGGTACAGGACGCGGCTTCATGACCAGCTGAGACGCGTGTCGTCGATGATGATGCAAGTAGCCTAGGATGAGGTGAAGATGTTCGAGAAAGGAGTTATCGAGCGCTCGGCCAGTAAGTGGATCAGCGCGCCGATTATCGTGAAGAAGTCCAACGGTTCGTTCCATTTCTGTGTGGACTACAGAGATCTGAACGCTGTCACCATTCAGGACGCCTATCCGCTATCTAGTATGGACTCTATCTTGGATAAGCTGCGTAAGGCCAGATACTTATCGACGGTCAACCTAAAGGAAGCGTACTTCCAGATACCAATGGACGGCAAGAGCAGGAATTTCACGGTTTTCGTAGTACCCGGATCAGATCTTTGGCAGCTCACCAGAATGCCGTTCGGCCTAATGAACGCTCCCATGACCTTCCAGCCACTCAATGACGCATTGTTCGGATCAGAGTACGAACCTAACGTATCTGGATATCTGGATGATATTATCGATGTGACGGAGTCATTTGAGGACTATGCGGTTGAGCTAGAGCGCGTGTTGGAACGACTTAGAGGTGCAGAATTATGCGTAAATAGGAAGAAATACGAGTTTTGCTGTTCTCAAGTGCCGTACCGTGAAGGTCTCAGACCGGACCCAGAGAAAGCGCGACAATCGCTAGAGTATTTAGCTTCAAGGACCGTGAAGCAGCTGCATCCTTTCCTAGCATGGTTGGCTGGTACTCGAGGTTCATTGATAAAGATTGGGAGTTGAAAATCCCGCTAGCTAAGTTATTACGGAAAGGCCAACCATAGAATTGGGACACCGATCAAGAAGAGCGTTTAACAAACTAAAGGAGGCGTTGACGACTGCACCGGTACTCGCACGGCCGGACTTTTTGAAGTCCTTCTCGGTCCAGTGCGATGCGAGTAATTATGCGATAGTGGCAGTATTGACACAAGAGAGGGAGGATGGCGAGTATCCGATAGTATACTTGAATCGCGTGTTGACCGCGGCAGAGCGCAATAATGCGACCTCAGAGAAAGAGTTTTTAGCATTGTTGTGGTCAATAAAGAAGTTGAGACCATACCTGGAAGGCTATAAGTTTACGGCAATTACGGACCACAGTGCACTTGGCTGGTTCCGGAACTTGATAGAACCTACCGGCTGCCTGTCCCGCTGAGCCTTAGAGATGCAGCCATGGAACTTTGAGAGAATGCATAGGCGCGGAGCCATTCACCACGTCCCGGACGCATTGTCCCGGCTGTTCGAAAACGAGTTCGAAGAGATTGCTGCATTCCAACCCTGCGAGGAGGATTTAGGAGGCCATAGAATTCTCATAAAAATTCCCAGGGTGGCGGGTGCGTGATGGTATGTTATATAGGCGCAGGGTGGATCCCATTTTGGAAAGCGTGACAGAGGACCAAGAGAATTGAAAACTCGTAGTAACAATGGACCACCGAGGTAGTGTTACGTGAGGCACATGACGAACTGTCAGCTAGCCAACTAGGCGTCAAGAAGATGAATGAAAGAATCACGAGAAATTACGACTGGCCGGGGATCTACCACGATACGAACACCTACGTTCACCTGTGCCTCGAATGCCAGCGACAGAAGTCCACTCAAATAGGACCACAAGGACTGATGGGTCACCGCATTGTGGAGAAACCATGGGTCGTGGTGGCCGCCGATGTCGTCGAGCTTCCCCCGAGCAAGGGGCAATACAATTATATCTTGGTGTTCCAGGATCTCTTAACACGCTGGCTCGAGTTAATGGCCGTTGAAGAGAGCCGATGGAAAGTTTGATAATCAAGTACTGAAAGGGATCTTAAAAGAATAACACGTTACAATGCCACCTTACCACCCGCAGGCCAATCTGGTAGAGTGGAGCAACCGGACCTTGAAGAACATGATTTCCATATTCATAGGACCGGACCACGAGGATTGGAACCTGCATTTGCGCGAGCTTCGACACACGATGAATACGGCGACTCAAACATTAACTATTTCACCAGCGTTTTTGAACTTCGGCCGGTACTCGCAACCGCTAAAAAGCTTGAGAAGAGATGTTCAGGTACGCGATCTGGTTTTGAGAATCGATCCCGAAATATAAAAGGACCATATGCGGCGGTTAGACGCGTTGAGAGACCTTGTCGTCCGCCACATCGAGGGAGCACGGGCCACTCAAGAGAGATATTATAACCGGAGTACACGAGATGTCTGTTTCAGGGTGGGAGAACAAGTACTGCGCAGGGTGCGTGTTTTGTCGAGTGGAAGCCAGGGTCTCCCCTCCAAGTTGGCTCCTAGATACGAGGGTCGCTTTCGAATCTCCGATCAACTTTTCCCGACGATTTACGTGCTCGAGACGGACTCGAGTCGGTGACACGCGAAGGTGCACGTATCGGAATTAAAACAGTACGTCCCCTCCCCTCGCGATCTTGTCAGTCACAGGCTCGGCTTTTAGATTCGTGACCAGATGTTTTTCTTTCTCTTTTCCTTTCTTCTTCCTTTTCTATTGTAGGTAGACCGGACCGTTATTATTAACATCCAATAACCTTCCACTTTCTTATTTTAGTGATGATCCAGATGCAGAGATATCGCCGCTCAGGCCTCACGGCCTGTCCGTCGAGGGTCTCGACGGGTATCAGTAAGGGCGTTGGTCCGACTGTTGCTGGAGGCGGTCGCTGACTATTAAGGGGGGCGCCTGGGGCGCGGAGGACCGTGAAGATTGAGCCAAGGGAGGATGAGATTGATCAGGAGATCATCAAGGGGTAAGGCAGGAGCTTGTCGTCGGCAGCCATCGTCGCGCAGGATGGTCGTTATTCGGAGGTAAGCTAGCGGCACGACACACACTCCGCAAAGGCGAACGAAGAAAGAAGAGGAGTCGGAAGAAGATGACATCCAGGGATCGGCTTAGAAGTCCGGTTCAGGAGGGGTGATTTGTAACGAGTGTTACAAGGCACCCACGCCGACTTGTCCAGAGAGAGCGAAGATGACGCGCGCGCGAGGAAAACCTCATGGCGCTCCCGCGCACCGTCGCGCCTTGTGCTCGACACCGTCTCCCGTCCCCTTACCTCCCCGTTCCACGAGTTAAGCGTAATCGTCTACTGAGGGATGGCGAAGTTATGTCCTAACTAATGCCACCGCATGGACTGAGTGCCGATACACACTTTCGCAAAAGAAAAAAATAATAATAAGAAATAATAAAGATAAAGTGAAGTTAATGACTAAGTTAAGTTAAGAGTTAAGTGAAATTGAAACAAAAAAAACAAGGAACAAGAAGAAATAAATAAATAAATAGGTAACCTATACAATAATAGTGAAATTTGCAAAATCTAGACAGTGGCAAAAAATGAAATAAAAGCGACGGTAAATAATTGTGCGCGTATAATAATCGAAAAATTAATTAATCTAAAAGAGTACGAATAAACTAATAATACTAATAATGAAGTTAAAGAATCTGAAAAAAAACAAACCATTATAGATAATATGAATACTATTAGAAATAAAAACAATGAATCTAAAACAATTATAATAAGTCATTGAATATAATAACAATTATAATAAGACGTTGGGGTTCGCCCCGCGAACCGTACGTTTGTTGGCAAATCACTTCGGACGCCCTGGCTTCGGCTCAGTCACATCGCCCGTATCTTCGCTCGCACGCTCAGTGGCCTGGCGCACCACTGTTACAGTTTTTCGCGGTCGACCGCGTTTCGTTGCTTGGGGCGTAGATCCGGTGCGCACTACATTTGTCTCGACGCGCCGAGGACTTTGTGGCTCGCTTCGTACGCGAAGCGGGTCGCCTTGTTCCCTACGTCGTCTATCGGTGACTGGGATTCTGCGCCCTCGTCATGGTATTCATCAGCTTGAAAGTATTTTTTCAGGTGCTCGGCGTGGATTGGCTTCTCGATCTCGCCAGCAGGGCCGAGAAACTCGTAAGTATTCGAGCCGAGCCAACGTTTATGTCGTGCTCGACCCATGTCGTGCAGCCGTGAGGCTATGTTGCGTCTGGCAACATACGAGCTAACAGCTAATCGGGCTGTTCTCGCTGAAGTCAGCAAATCGGCGATTCCGACAGCGCCAGAGCGAGGACATGCCTGCTACCTCGAGCACTATCGCTCGATCGGCATCTTTATTAAATAATTTGTTGCTGCACGGGTCGAGGATTGCTTTAAATGCACGGAGAACTCTTCGGAGAATTAAAAAGTGGAATATTTCTTTTCGTCTCATCCGTATTCGAAGAATCATGTTGTAAGTGTGACGAGGTCGACAAAGTCGAGTTTATTTTCGTCGTGTTCGCGGGAGCGTATATTGTGTGACCGCGGCATTGTGAGCGAGCATGGCTTTGTTTTGACAAAGCTATCTAGTGTGTGTAAGTGAGACGGAGAATTGTAAATAAATTAAAACAGCCCTCCGAGTATATTAAGGTGAATTTTTTTTCTAAGGCTTTCGATTTAAAATAGATAAAGAAACACAATTTTGTCTTTTATTTTTCACCCGAAATTTATAAAGTCTCTCGTTTTCTTTTTTTTCGGAGAAAAACTCACACACACTAAGAACTGAGAAATAGCGCTAGGTAGGATAAGTTCACGTAGCATTGAGTTTTTATGTCTCTGTGTATCATTACATTTATTTATTAATATAACGCGATAAATAAAATAAAATATACCTATCCCTCTCTGTATCAAAATACATCGAACGTTAAGTAAGCGAGCGCTACTGCTCTCAGTCCAGCGGCAAATATAAGTTTCAGCTCGAAAATGGAGCAAAACAGCACTCGAGTCGACCACGTGCACGAGATCGAGGATTGGATCACTTCTCTAAGCACGGAGGAGCTAAACGCCATCCTCCACTTCACAGAGTTGAGAGCTGACAGCTCACAACTCCGTAAATGTAATCGCTTATGCCTCTGGCTGCTTGGCGAGCAGAGACCTAGCTAGTTCATTCCCGCGGCGAAGACGTAGCAACAACCTTCGCCCGTCGGGCCGAGCTCAGACGCATTCTCATAGCCGAGAGGTGCCCACTCGCGACACCCGCTCGCACCGTTAGGCACCATAGAACCGTCCATTACGGAACGGCAAGCCGCACAAACTGCGGATCACCACGACGAGTCCCAACTGACGGATTCGAACACGAACGATATTGACGCGCCGGCGACAATCCTCGACGCGTGCAGCAAGAAATTATTTATTAAAGATGCCGATCGAGCGATAGTGCTCGAGGTAGCAGGCATGTCCTCGGCGCTCTCGACGGCTCTGGCGTCCATCGGAATCGCCGATTTGCTGACTTCAGAGAGAACAGCTCGATTAGCTGTATAACGCGAAAAAAAGCAGGATAAATTAGGTTGTTACCGTGACTAGAATTATTATAATTATAACATTATTATATATAAATTATTATAACAGCTAGATATATGCACGAAACGATTTCTATAGCTAATAAACAAACAAACACAAACATAGAGTAGAATAGATAGAATAAATTAATCGTATATTAGTTTAACCAATAGAAACAATATTACCGTATTTTAAAATAAACACTAACCAATCAGATTTTTGTTAACGTACTTTTACCATGTACAAAAGTGCGCTAAATTTTGCCAAGAACACGGTTCAGCACTCGTCGAGGATGGATACCTGCGGAGTGACGAAGGGATCTGTCATCTACCGACCGACAAATACTGTATTTTCTTGGGTGAAAACTCTTTCACGAGGCCAAAGGAAAAACACCTTTACGCGTAAGAAAAGGGTAAAAGATTACCGACCCAGAAGAACGGGCGCTCCCGACTTCTGAACAAGTAATTCTTTTTCACCTAGGAAATAATACAGAAAACCGGAGGGAGACAAAATTATAATCGAGCTAATTTAATTCGGGAAAAGGCGCTCCTTTTCGCCGAATTAAACTACCAGACGGTTATTAATCACGTGGCGCACCTCGGATTAATACCAGACCGACCGGCGACCGAAAATTTGCAAGTCATCATAACGTTGATCGACTTACTATTATAAATATAGGAATTAAAGGCTGTAGAATAAATCGAAAGAAATCGGAGTCTTGCTAAGGAATAATAAACGCTTATTCCTAAGTAAAATACCGAACTTTTTTATATCACTAGCTAAGGCGCACCTGATCGTGATATAAAAGAGAGAAAAAGATTTATTGCGATAGTGCGGCAGAAACTCCGTGTAAATAGACGGGCCGCTTATATAAATATAATAAATAGAAAGAGGAACCGTTTAAGTAAATGTAGTAAATAAAGCGAGAAAATTACTGGGTCAAGGCCGTGTGAATTCGTAGAAATTTAGATAAGCCAATTAACTAATAGACATAATATAAAATCAATTGAAAGCGCGAGTAATTAGTTCGCGAATCATTATTTTTTGTTGCAGGGTATCTACAGTGAGATCCCAATAAAATAAGTTGTATAAATTATAAGACAATATATTTTGTTATTTTTTTTAAAACATAAAAAAACGAGTCTCAAGTTATTCACCCGAAAACCTGTCCTAATAAGTTCCTCCCTCGAAATTACGTACCCTAAAACCCTCACAAATTTCCAGTAATAATAAAATAAAAACCGAAAAAAAATAAGACGGAAGGAGACGAAACGTTACAGCTGTTAGCTCGTATGTTGCCAGACGCAACAGAGCCTCCCGGCTGCACGATATGGGTCGAGCACGACATAAACGTTGGCTCGTCTCGAATACTTACGAGTTGCTCGGCCCTGCTGACGAGACCGAGAAGCCAATCCACGCCGAATCTTCACTCCCCCCTCTTCCCGCTCTTCTCACGCGGCCGACTCCGGATCGAGGTCGCACGGTGTTTACATCTACGTACATGCCGCGGGTAGCGAGACGCATTTCGAATGCGGCCTCGTGACAATATATATATATATATATATATATATATATATATATATATATACAGGGTGGGCCATTTTTATGTATACACCCGAATTTCGTCGTTCCTGAGAGGTGAAACGAAAAAATGGTTTAGACAAAAGTTGTTCATGACAAAGGGGGTCAAATAATGATGACCTTGAATTTGATCCTGAAATCTATTTTGAAGGTTATTTGAAGGTCAAAGTGTTTTTTTAAATGGGAATCCCTATTTTTGATACTAGATTCGGAAAGAGCGGGGAATTCTACGTTCGAAACGATATATCAAAATTTTTTTTATTTTCCTTAAAAGGTCATTTCAATGTCAAATTCCAGCAAAACCCGTGTTTTCAAGACTATCTGGAGGATAGAGTGTTCTTTCCAATGGGAACCCTTTTTTGACACTAGATTTGAAAAGAGCGGAAAATTTCACGGCAGCACGAAACAGTAAATAAAAATTTTTATGACCCTTAAAAGGTCATTTCAAGGTCAAATGTTCAAAAATTCTGTAGTTGCTATTTGATTACGTTTTCTGATAGAATAATTGTCGTTAATGTACTTTTATAAGCACTTTTCAATCTCAATGTGACAAATAACTTGAAAATATTGATCTTGAACAGGTTGTCCTTACTTTTAGCGTTACCCAGAAACAACTACGTGGACGTAGTAAGTTCTGTTTCCTTCGGGGTGCTTGATTAACGTGAGTCCCCTTGCCTCTTACGATGGGCTTCTTGATTAAAATGAGTCCCCTTGCCTCTCACTGTTTTAACCACGAAGCAAATGTTCAAAGTTACCTTCATTTGCTTGTAGGCACAAAGTTAAGTGTCGTTGAAAATGGCGTAAAGTGTTCAGTAGAGTCTGTCTCGGAATTGCTGCACATGCTTGACGAATGCGATCTTGCATGTTTTCTCTAGTTTTGGGCCGCTCTTCAAAAACAACATTCTTTATGAAACCCCACAAATAGAAGTCCAGAGATGTGTGATGAGGTGAATTAGGAGGCCAATTAACTGGTCTTTCTCTACCGATCCATCTTCCATGATAATTCTGATTCAAAAATTGACGGACAGTCCGTGCAAAGTGTGGTGCTGCATCATCCTGCTGAAACCACATTCTTCGTCTGGTTTCTAAATCAACATCTTCTAATAATTCTGGTAACTGGTCTCTAATTAAGTGCAAATAGCTCTCTCTATCAACGTTCCGTTCAAAAAAGTAAGGGCCAATCAAATATTCATTTACAATTCGACACCATACCATAAGGCTCAAACGATGCTGATAGTCTGCAGTTCTGTGCCAGTAACAATTCTCATTTGACCAATAATGATAATTATGCCTATTTAAATGTCCATCGGTATAAAATTTTGCTTCATCAGAGAAAAGGGTATAGTTGAAAAAATTGGGATTATTTTCTATAGTCCGTAAAGCTCATTGGCAATATTCAATCCTCATTTGAATGTGATTTATTCTCAATTCCTGTACGAGAGTGATATGGTAAGCATGGTAATTAAGCCGATTTAGAATTTTATATATGTTTTCCTTGGAATACCGACTTCCCTTTCAACTTGACGACTGCTGATATGAGGATTAAGATAAATAACTGCAAGAATAGTTATGACACGTGCATCATCTTCATTGTGCTCGCGACGCCTGCGTTGGTGAATAAGATGCCCTTGACGAGCTTTAGCAGTTACACTTTGTATTGTCACATTAGTAGGATGTCTTCTATTTGGAAAACGTCCAGCGTATAGTGTTGCTGCAGCAGGATAATTATTATTACACACTCCTAAAATCATTATCATATCAACAATCTCATTGGGCGCGTAGTCAGCCTTTTTTAAAGCAAAAGACAAGCTATAGTAATGTTTTTTTATAGGAAAACTAGTATACAGATATTGTGTTCTTTTTTTATACTATTAAAAAAAAACTTTATTGGGAAAAGCAGTAAATGAAATTAACGAAATACACAATGATTTGTACATATCGTAAGAACATCTTAAACGCTTTATCCAGAAAACTAGAAAATTTATTTCAAAATAATTTTTTCCAAAAAAACTTCTCATGAATGATAAAAGATTAGAGTATCTCAAATTTTTGGAATAGTAAAAAAAATTCTAGAACTTGCATTATCCCTACAAATTCGATTGTGGCATTACCGTAAATTTTATAGCGATGGACATTTAAATAGGCACAATTGCCATTAATGGTCAAATGAGAATTGTCACTGGCGCACAACTGTAGACCATCAGTGTCGTTGGAGCCTTATGGTATGGTGTGGAATTGTAAATGGAACTTACTACGTCCATGTCGTTGTTTCTCGTACTCACGCATACTCAGACTGTCCGTTTTATGTGCAAGAAAATTAGCGCTGATCGCTGATACTTACCGTCGGGACGCGTCTCTCTTCGATAGTTGGTCGACGGGCGATCTGGGATGACGAGGCACGATGCACACATCCGCGATGGAGGAAGTAGCGCACGTCGTGCACTTCCTCGATTAAGTCGGACGACACGTGCGTCACCCATGGCGCATCAAGAATTGAGCCCCCGACTCGGTGCTGCAAACTGCCGACGGTACGCGAGTGACAGTACTGGTCTAGAATACCGCTGGATGCGTCTAATGGTGTGAAAACAGAGTTTTCACGCGAGCTATCTACGGCTACGAAACAAGAGCACGAACGTATGGCCACGTCGTATTTTTTTGCTTAAGCTACTAACTCACAGTCGTGAGAAGAACCTTTTTCTTTTATGTCCGCACGCAGCGGCCGATGCATGCCCCTGAATTCGAGGAAACATACTGGAGCCCGGTACGGGTTGTTCAGCGCGCCTACCATTCCAATATATATATATATATTGAGTGTACAAGTAAGTTTTCGGTGCTTTTTTCCAAAATGTGAGGTTTTTTTATGAAAACATGGTGACATTTCTTTTATTCAAAGTTTGGCCCATCGGAATCTATAACTTTTTCCTATATTTCTGGCAATTTATGAATTTTGCATCAAAAAAATTTCTTGTCTTTGGAGCCCAAGAACGTATCTAGCCAATTTTTGATTCTTTGCACTGAACTGAAGAGCATTCTGCATTGATCGAAACAAGTGGTAGTCATATGAATTTTTGAACGTTTTGAATCACTCGTGGCACGTCGATTTACCAATACATTCCGCACCATAACTTTCCGAAAGCAAACGTTAGACGTCAGCCGCATTTTTCCTCATATAAAAGAATAGAAGCAGTGCTTTCCGCAACTGATGTCTACTTGGCTGAAAACTTGCCATGTTTTTGTTCAATAAAATAAATGACACCGAAAGAACTGCTTAAATATAATGCTGTAAAGTTGTTGACAGATACACAACCTACAAATATAATACATGAGATCTGACATTTCTGTCCGGAATCTACTGGTGACGCTATCTTTTGACAAATGCTCGAAAACTTATTTATACACCGAAAGTATACATATGTATGTACATACTCATTTGCACACCCAAAATATCTATGAAAAAAATAGGTAAAATTATGTAAATATAATTATAGAAATAACAATTCCGTACATGATTCAGCAGTACATATCAATAATATTAAATAAATGAGGCCTACGATGGGTCGATCACTAGAGCGAAGGACTAGTAACTTGGTGATCCGAAGCAAATTCAAATCTTGGTCTCGACCGATTGACATAAGCACCGTTGTAATAATTTACATGTGCTTTGTTTATAAACACATCGTAGACCTCCGTCGCTGATTAGCACCGATATTTGAAAGCATAAATAGAGCGAATTTAAATAACATAAAAAAACATTAAATAAACGATTTATATATCATAAATAATAACTATCTAAAAAATATTAATTTTTAACTTCTTTGAAGATATTTTGAATCAAATTATTTACTTATTTTAAGTAATCATTTCCTTCAAGTAATATTCAAAATTTAATATTTACTTAAAATAAGATGATATTTTCTTAGTTTTAAATTATAATCTGTTAAATATATACATTTTGAACTAAATATTTACTTAGTCTAAATAAATATTTTCTGAAACTATAAATCGATTGATTTAAGCCAAATTTTGATTTTTTAATATCAAAAAAACATTTTCTAATCAAAAGATGATATTTTTTTAGTTTTAGACTCAGATTAGATGAAATTATGAGTTTTTAAGTAAATATTTAATTTAAATTTAGAAAATATTATTTTGTTTTTAGTATAAATGATTTTAGTTTTAAATTAGATTTACTATATTGAAGTAAATAATTTATTTTATCCTAACAATTATTTTTCACATTTGTAACACGTTGAGCACCACGTCGCTCAAGTATCCTGCCGATCCCGTCAACATTACATCTACATACACGTTCGAGGTGGAGTACACCTGCAAAGAGCAGAACAGAATTAGTAACTTTGCCATCATTTCAGGACAGCCAGTAGATATTATTTTTGGCATGGCCGAAATAATGAAGATAGGCTATCGAATCTTATTTAACCAGCGAAGTCCGGCAACCCAGGAACGGCGCCGGGAAAATAGTCAGCTACATTGTCGAGTAGCTAGAAGAGTCACAGCTAGGTTAGACGATGAGGGGATGTATAGCGCAACCGACTCCGTAAATCCCATGGATGAAAACTGTAAGAAAAGAAAGAAATATATAAATATTTTGTTAAATAATGGTTATATTATATTTCTTTGTTGTTATATTTACTTATTATGTTTATTCCTATCATATATTTTGCAAGAAAATATATGAAATAAATGGATATATAAGATAAATAAATATATGAAAATAAATAAATGTAAAAATAAATGAATTTATTTTTTTTAATTTTTAAAATTTATTTCAATTAATATTTTATAGTAATAGATTCATTTACTTCACCGAAAAATTTGATCATTTATATTCGTGTCGCAATAACGACATTATAAAAATCGACCGACGACAAATGTATATATATATATATATATATATATATATATATATATATATATAATACGAAAATTAAAAACGAACAGGGTTGATGCCCACTTAAAGAAAATAGAGAATTAACCCCCGAAAGGTTAAATCAAAATTAAAATTTAAATTATTATGCTAAAAGTCCAGTCCTAGTTTAACAGTTCGTGCGAACACATCGTGTTAAATTTAACAAATTTAAATTTTTTTTAAAAAATGTACAAAAAACAATTAACTCGGGCACAGCGCGACCTGTTCGTTGCCGAGCAGGAATTGAACAACATGTTAAGGATACCTGTGCGTCCGCGCTTAGTCGTACCTCCGGCGCCGACCACCTCGTCTGCAGTTAGAGGGTCGAAGACCATCTAGAACACCAGAGGTCGATCCAAAGCCTGCAGCCATCCCAGAACCGCCGCGGATCGACGAGGCGGACGTAACTCCAGCCGGCGGCAGGCAGCCCGCGCTGCCGATAAACGCCCAAACACGAGGGCCATCACAACCGGCACCACCACTGCTTCCCACGGATATCTCCGCTCCCATAGGAATGCCGGCGGTTCCGGCCCCCGAGTACAAACTGCACGGCCGCACTCCCAGCGACGATACACGCCCGTGGCGGGCGTGTATCTATGACGAAAACGCCACATTGTTCTTCCGGCTGGCAGCCGTGCAGCACTGACAGTGAGTCGGAAACCGACGGTTCCACATGAGATTGGACCCGAAACCGATGCATCACCTGCTCGGAAAAGAAACTATGTATGTACATATATACACAATTATATACACACATTATTTTTTAGATACACAATTTTATATACACACCTTATTTTTTAGATACACATAATTATATACACACCTTATTTTTTAGATACACAATTTTATACGCCCTCGCTCCGCGCTCCCGAAAAAGGAGGGAGATGCGACAGCCAAATACCTGGCCGCGCAAATGTATCACAAACGACACGCAAATTCACTACACACATATATCGCGCATACACAAAAGAAACGTAAAATATTACTTAACTCTGCCGCTACGTCTATTTTCCTGGATGTATTCTATATATATGTACGAAATTAGTTGTATAACCCTTTAATATTAGATTAAACACTTGATATTTAAGCTAGAGGTATAAAACTAAATTAAAAGTTACATATTATATTAAATATCACGCGATAAACATACCGAAAACAGGCAAAGGCCGCGACGACTACTGAAGAAGGTAATCGACGCAAGTGCCGAAAATCGAACAAGTAGAGAGAGAACGCAATATCTAGCCTCTATCTCTACTACTAAGCTAAGCCAGAAGTATACGATAGAGGGTATACACTGCGCGCGGCAAGAGAGAGCACGTCAAGTGTATTAGATCGGCGGCCGCTATCCCCTCTAATACGCGCCGCACACAAACACTACTATACGCTCTCACCGAACAGCGCGAGCCAGCAACGAATATTGCGGTAGGCGAACGCGCGCATTCCAATATATACAACGGGTGTCCGAAAACAAATACAACCGCTGTATTTAATTAAAATAATTAAATCACATTACTCAATGTACTTACGATATATATATATATATATATATATATATATGTATATAATCACTGTGCGTAGCACACCAGCTGCAAATACAAAGACCAAATTGTAAATAATAATTATTATAATTATTATTAAATATCATTATTATTAATTATTATTATTATTAATATAATTATTATAATTCGGCGCCTCGTCCGAAATTAAACGAGCGGCGACGGCATTATACGAGTATTTTACTATAAAAGGGCCTGCAAAAGGCAAAATCGAGAGTTCGCCCGGTGAACCGACTGCCCTGAAGTCGATTCACACGAACTCTCCCCAGAGCTAAAACTCTTCCAGAGCTCATTAAAATTCGTGCTTGAAAAATCCTGTCCGAAACTAATAGTTTGATCTCTTTTGCGAGGCGCTCCTCAAAAGACAGACGACTAATAGCTTTACCTGTTCCTAAGTAAACGTGATCCTGGTTGCGAGGCACTCCTCAAAAGACCAGCCGTTTACTTATCCTTTACATTTACTTACTTTCCGAAATTATGAGCTTGATCTCTGTTGCGAGGCGCTCCTCAAAAAACAGACGGCTAAGAATTTTACCTGTCCTGAAGTAAACGTGATCCTGGTTGCAAGGCGCTCCTCAAAAGACCAGCCGTTTACTTATCCCAACTAGTCAATTTTCCCTTAACTCTTGATCCTGGTTGCGAAGCGCTTCTCAAAAGACCAGCGGAGTTAAGCGTACCTTATTTCATCCTATTTAAAATCTACCTGTCACGTTTTGTAAATTTCCCGCGTGGAAAAGAACACCGAATCCGTACGGTAAATAGCGCCGGATATTATAGGCATCGCGGAAAATAACGCGAACTTAGTATAAGTAATTATATATATAGATCTAGCTTTAAATTACCTTTTATTAATTATTTTGTTAATAATTTATTTGTTTCAGAATTTTGTAAATAGAAGATTCCACCAAGGTTTTTCTTGAATAAATCTATTTTTATTGTTATAAAAATATATTGTGTTCTTATAAAATTAATTTCCTGATCCGTCGTCCGATTCCGAAATACTTTCTCCCCTCTCAAACTACCTTAAGAAAATACCGCGTAGGGTCTCTCGAGGGGGATAGGAACGTTACAGATTTAGCAAATATTTGTTTGAATTGAAAAATAGTACATTGTGACACAAGGGAGTAAAATAGCTTCGCTCGGGCGGCAAACATACCCTCGTCGGAAAACGCCTTTGCTCCCGTGTGTCACATACTATTTTCCCATACGAGGGCGCTTTTCTTTCTCAAAGAAATGCACAAAAAATTGAACGGCAAACTCACAGAATTAAAGAATGTTAAACACCCCTCCCCCCATTTGTTAGCCATGCTTAAATAGAGCAAGCAGGTATAAAATCTAAAGGTCCAAATGCTCTGAAATAATTTGCCCTAACATAAAATGTAATTCGTTGGGTTTAAGAAAAATATAATATTATCGGTTTTTTCTTCAGGTTATACGTGCAATTTACTTGAATTGAATAAAATTAAATTAAATAATTTCCTCTTATTTGGAAATTAATATAGTATGTTAAGAAGAGATGTAGGATTGGGTGGTGGGGGTGCAGGGGGTGAAACCCCCGCCGGGGGTTGGGGGCGGAGCCCCCCTTTCCTATAAATAAATAAGACTAATCAATTGAAGATTATAAGTTTATTAATAATCTACGCTCAAATTAAAATTTTAAAATATTTAATAGCATAATAAATAGAATTTTAAATTAAAACTAATTACAAAAAAGATATAAATAATTTTTAATACTTAAAAAACATAAAAATTTTTATAATAAATTTTAGATAGAATAAAAATCTTATTTCATTTTAAAATCTTGAATACCTAACTCAAAATGCAAAAAAAAGGTCGAACCCGCGGTCGACTGGCGCATATACTCGTAAGTTTAAACATCGTAAATGCCAGATGTTGCACAGGCAGGGAAAACTGAGAATCCTACCGGACTACACGATTCCGTTCATTCACTTTTCCTCCCAAGGGAGGAAAAGTAAAATTCTATTTTCTGATTGGTCGGGAATCGGCCATAAGCACTTTTCCTCCCTACGGAGGAAAAGTAGTATTTTGCTTCCTCTAAACAGCTGCAGAAAATCGTATTTTGCGCTCCGAATGAGGGAAAATAATTATTTGGATTCAAGTAAATTTTTTTTCAGAGTATTGTAGATTTTTGCTTTGAATTTATTAAATAATAATTTGTTGAAAAAGAAATATGTTTGATGATGAAGATGTGTTTTTAGCATAATAAAATCTTCAAATACATCTTCTCATATACTTTGAAAGAAATTTCTATAAAATACTTTTCGAAAGTTCGAAATATATTAACGCAAAAAATATTCTATAAATAAATTAAAAAACAATTCACTGATATAGCTAGATGCCCTACTTACTGTGATAAAGGGAAACAATAATATATGTTCTTATCATATTAAGAAATTTACAACTTACAAATCTTATATATATTTTACAAAAACTTTATATAAAATATTTTTCTAAATTTAATAATATATATAAAGCAAAACTACAAACATAATAATATATTTAAGTATTTGTGAATCTTTTCATAGTAAAATAAAAAAATCTTCATATACCAGAATAATATTTATACAAAATATTTTTCTAAAACACTTAAAAAGAAATAAATTAAAAAAAGTAAATTATATAACACAATAATAATTTAAAACAATAGACTATTAAAAGAAATCCCTAAATCTATTTTATAGGCATCCTTATAAATAACATCATGTATATCAATTCCAAAGAATATATGTAAAAGTCTAAAAAATAATAAGAAATAAATAGTTTTAACGGAAATAGTTTTAAATAAAGTAATGAAATCATTCACAAAGGGCCGAGTTCATTTGCACATCATTTTATACATCAGGGACAAATGGCATATTTTTTGGAGTTTTAAAAATGTTAATAAAAATATAATAAGTAGATAAATAATAAATATTAAAATTATTACTGATAAATCATAATAATATATTTTACAAATAAAGATTATCTTCGCGTGGACTCATAAAAAAAATTAATTATCTTGAATCATCGATGTTTTTAAGTAAACATTCTTTTGCTATGTATTCTGATTATTTATCATTCGAACTTTTGGAAAGTATTTTATATAAATTTTTTATAAAGTATATGAAAAGATGTATTTAAAGTTCTTATTATGCTAAGAACACATCAAACTCGCCTAACAATTTTACTTTTGTTAAAAATATTTTGTTTTGGGAATCGTATAATGCGCTCGAAAAAATTCTGAACAATTTGTATACAATAATACATTTTAAAAGCATGAACAGGATGAGAGGATGCAAAATACTAGAATAATGAATTTTTGAAAAAATTAGAAATTTAGATGATAATACTCCGAAAATGCAATCAATGAATATCATTAGAATGAAGAGCAAATAAACTTTTATTCTCATTAAAAATTTATTATTTTTGTTGTTATTTTGATTTATTAATCCTTAGAGTATCATCATACCAATACTATTTTACTATAAATATTTCTATTTTATGTGAAGATTTAGAAGAAAAAAGTCAAAAATATGATTATTTTGTTTTATACTTGTAAATTTTTTTGGTCAACGGAAAAATTCATAATTATATTTAATTTTTGATTAGCTATCTCAACGGTCGGCAGGGGGCAATTATTTAATGGATAACTTTAAAGTATATATATATCTATATATATATATATATATATATATATATATATATATATATATGTCTCAAAAATATCAAGTCATTAAAGATTGTAATACTTCTGTTTTTGTAAAAATGATTTGATTCAATAATGAAGAACTGACATGAATCTGATTAAAATTATTTAACATAATTTTTCTAACAATTTCTGATTAAATTATAGTAAATTATAGTTAAATACAAATTTAATGAATTTGAAAAATAATTACTGAGGATTGAATTAACGAAAATCTAATCCTGAATTTAAATCTCTTTTACGCCCCATGATCATCAGAGTGCAAAGGAGTTGATCTATTTCAATATAAATAATAATGCACATAAATATTATAATTTATCATAGAATATACTATTTTAATATAATTAATGCGCATTATACTACGCTATTAACTTATCAAAAACATAGATGTAAGAAAATGAAGACACATACATTGAATATAAATTATTCAAAAATGTCATAAAACAGACACAGTAAAAGGCTTTTAATCGCGATTAGAAAAAACTGTATATGATACCAAGATTCGGTAATGATACATAATGTAGAAGATTTAACCTTTAGAGTACCGGTATGACGCATATATGCGTCAGAAAATAAACCATTGTAAAACACCTATTTTGCACTGAATAATGATTAAGAATGATGGATAATTGTTAATAATAATTAGCAATAAATAATAATGATTATTATAAGAATTAATTAATTAATTTATATTGTGACGAGGAACGCAAGCACTGCGTGCGCTTGCTTTCCCCGTCCCGTTGCTCTCTCTCTAGCCGTAGCATGTACATATGTATTTGTATATTTGTATGTAGAAATGTTTATCTGTTACAGGCCGACGCACAACCACCGGCGGAGAGGTAAGTGAGAGAGAGAGCGGGGAGTGGGGAGAGACAGCCACGCGCGCGAAGAAGCAGAAAGAAAGAGAGCCGCGAGCGAAGACAACGCGTCGTTACCGGCCTTCTACGCACGTCGTCCATTTCTTTTTTTTTCGGTTGCTACCGCCGTGCCGCGACTAATCGCGTGTGGGAACCTGCCTTGTGCTCCAAGGTCCCCCTCCGCCTCGTACCTCGTCTTCGGGGAGAGTGCCCGATTTGACGCGCTTGCTGTGCCACAGTGGTGTGAGGGTGTGCAGTGCACACGCGCCGAACACGAGCTCGAGCGGACGAATTGTCGTCCGCCCCATCTACGCGGAATAACCGCCCCATCCCGGGGTTCCCGGAGGCCAACGTCACCGCCGCCCCCGGCAAAGGAAGGCGCTACTGCCGGGCGAGTGTACTGCATTGTATTTGTATGTTTAGCACCGCGCCATTAAAACGTATTTAAATTTTAATTATTTTTATTATTTTATTATTTCAAGAGTGCCCCATTGGCCGCCCTATTCCACGCACAGTCCCGAACGCGGTATTTCGCCCTTCGCGGACCGCCCCTCTCCCTCGCCGGAATCCTTCGGGGCTAAGCCAAGCCGGGCATAGATTTGCAACGGCCGTGCCCACCGTCCTCGTGCTCGAGGCGGACACGCGCACCGTTACAATATTAAATAATAAATCCATAAGGATTTATCATATTTGAGATTTTATCTGAATTGACAATTTATCTGAATAAAATAAAAATATATTTTATTGATATTTATCATATTTGAGATATGGATTTGAAATAAGGATTTATCATGTTTTGTTCATTAAAAGTTCGAATTTTTCAATTTTGACTTCAAAATCGTAATCAGCGACCCAAAAACCTATATATATATATATATATATGTATATATATATGTATATATATATATATACTTTCGATGCGTATAGAATAGTTTTTTTCAATTATGAAAAATTTTACATGGGCATTATTGTGCATGTATCGATATATATATATATATATATATATATATATATATATACTTTCGATGCGTATAGAATAGTTTTTTTCAATTATGAAAAAGTTTACATGGGCATTATTGTCCCGGACCGGCATGACGCATATGTGCGTCATGCTCTGACTCGGAAACATTTAGTCTCAGCTTGGGTTAAAATTGGGGACCTATGAATACTTTTTCATACAAACAATACGCATTGAAAATATCTCAAATCCCGATCCTCTAAGGGTTAATTACAATTCAATAAGTCTTAAATTGTTGATTTAATAAATTCTATACTGCATGGAAATAAAGTTTTCGGATTGCGATAATAATGTCACCAAATGTATAGTTGTGTCACTTAACTGATATATTACGTTTAGAAATACTTACGCGCTGGTGCCATTGCAGAATATTTTGCCTTCATTCCTCTACTCTCTCCAGTAGATATATAGTATACACCCATGAAGTTTGAAGAGCTAGAAATTCTAACTATTTTAGATTCTCGTAATTGTAATATAGTTGTTATCGAGTCAGGATCATGATGAAACTAAAAAAATCTTCATTATAATTCTTTATAAAAGAAGCTAAATTATTAAAGGTACATTGGTATTTTACCGAAATATGATTACTTTTAGAATTTTTATCTATGCCAAAATCTAAATCTACAATATCAAGTACTACTTGAAACCCTTCTGGAACCATAATTTTCCATCTGCAGTATCTTTAAAAATACATATGAATATGTAATAGATAAATTTATAAATTTATATACGTTGTTCATAAATAATCGATAAATAGCTTACTTGTAAGTGGTTGAGCGAGGATAGCCTGTAGTTTGCAATTCTCCACTAATTCCGTTCAAAATACCACCGCAACCTATTAAAACATGATTTTGAAGTGAAACTATATATGATTAAAATCGTTATTAAAATTATATTTTATTCATAATTATATATTGTCATAAATCAATGTAGAGGTAATATTTCAAAAATCATAACAATACAAAAGTTTGCTTATGATAAATTATACAGACGTGTTTTCAATTTTTGTTTTGCCAAATTTACTTATTTTGCAAATAAGAAATAGGTACAAAAATTTTTTTAAATAGTTAACTATTTCTTGAAAACAATAGATGGACATATTTAAAAAATCAACTGATCTGTAGAGAAATAATTGCACTATACGTTATACTGGTAGACATACAAGACATTATTTTCCATCAAAAAGGTGGAGTTAAAACTAATGCAGTACAAAATTATAAAAATGAATTTACAAGCTTATCTATACATCTAACACAATTTCTGACAGAAGAAACGATTCAAGGGAAATATATTGTTTATATTTATTGGTTATGTAAAAGATTAGAGCAGCAGATATATAAAGTAAGTTACAAACATAAGAGCATAAATAATAAGTTTTAAAAATACTGTTTGAATTCAACAAATAACGATAGAAGTCTTGTACGATATTAGACTCGTCATATATAAGGCAATTCTTTATGTAATCCCTTACTGTATTATACTAGTCTGGCCATTAATACTAGTATTTTTTGACTTTTAAAAATTGTTTATTTCGTCAAATCATTGAGTTAGCATTTGCATTCCTCGGCAGTGACGATTTCATTTGGTTTTAGCAGCTTGTAGTACAGTACACACTGTTGATCCCACTAGATGCACAATAATACTTGTTGGCCGTGGATGTTCCGTTTTGGTCGATCTGAATGGTTGGTCTGGATCCACCCATGACTTTTTATGCTTAGGATTGTCTTATTAGATCCACTTTTCATCACCAGTCACAATACGCCGCAATAAACCCTTTTTTTCTTGGCAAGCAAAGACAGTACGGTATTGTAACGATTCATAATATCACTTTCGGTCAAAACTTGTGGCATCCATTTTCCTTCTTTATGAATCTTTCCCATCACATGTAAATGTTTTCTAACTGCTCTGTCGCTGACTTCTAACTTATTAGCGAGTTCTTTCTGCGTTTGACCTGAGTTTTCATCCAATAGTGCTTGCAGTGAACTATCTTCAAACTTTTTAGGTTATCAAGAACGTTCTTTGTAAGTAACATCAGTATCTCCACTTCTAAACCGCTGAAACCACTCTTTACATGTAAGCGATGAAACTTGTTCGCCATAACATTCTTGAAGCAATCGATAAGTTTCTGCTACACTTTTTTCAAATCAAAATAGTGTAAAAGTACATGTCGAAAAAATGATTATTTTTCACTGATCAAAAAATTATAAAGTTTACACAAATGATCGCGCCTGTTAATTGAATTTTATTGGTAAATGTCAAAACTAAAACATAAATACTAAATCCGACACATTTGACTTTTCGTACTACTTATATTGCCATACCTCCATTAGGGGTTGACACCTTGTCGCGTGCCTCTTGTAGGCCGGTATGGAGGCTCGTCTGGGGATCCGAGCGGCTGACCCGGCAATGGTCTGGGAGAGTGCGGCCCTGCCCTAGGGTGATCTGGGTGGCGAAAAGGTGCTGATGCAGGAGACTGCCTCTCGGGCGCCAGAGTAACCATTCCTGCGGGATCCTTGAATAAGGAACCCGCGTAGGTCTCTCTCGCAGCCGGAGCTAGGCCTCGGGACTCTCGATAACAGCCAGGTGGACACCCCAGAGGTCAAGCGCAACCCTCCATTGCATTCAGAAGGAGGGGCAATGGGTAGTATATCCAACCCCCAAACCCAAGGCGGGAGCCATCGTGCTGAAGGGTACCGACTTGGCCGCTGGGGTAGTAGCGGTCGCAAACGATGCCTCGGGAACATCGGGTGACCTTCCCGAGTATTCAGCCTTTCATTTCCCTAGCTACTCGTGGGATTCTTATGGAAAAATCTGTAGAACCTAAGAATAGTGAAGGCGAGGCCCGGGAGGATACAACGCCCCCCGAGGACCTCAGTAGGAGCTACTGGTCAAGTGGGCAAGGAGGACGCAGCTCCAGACAACAAGCGTGGAGTGGTTCTGAACCCTAAAATACTAACCAGTGTAGAGGGAGGCAGTACTACCTCCAAGAAAAAGAGGCTGTGTGGCTCGGCCAGGAGGAAGTTGGCCCGGCAGCAAAATGCTAGCGAGACCGGCACCTCTGGGCCTACCACGCAGATTAAGATAGGGTTGAAGAGGCGACAGGGATTTGATAAGACTGCCCCCCAGGAAGGGAGGCTTGTGGGTGCCGGAATTATTACGGCTGCCCAAAGGTCAAACCCCCTTATATGTGTCGTGGTGCATGAAGGATACCCGGAGGCAACCATCACCTCGGAAATGTTTTCGCAATTCCGGGGAGCGGTGTCGAAAGTTATGTATAATGCACCACCTGACACATGGCCCAAATTTGATGCCTCCTTCTGCAAGGGAGGGGCCATCATACTGGTGGCCAATAACCCGAAGGCGAAGGAGTGGCTAGCCACTAGACTGGCTACTCTGGACTTACCTTGGGGTGGGGCCAATCTGAAAATGGGAGGTGTAGAGCTCCTACAGGCTAGAGTCAAGGCGGTGACGTGGATACCGGGGCCCCTGGAGAACACGTCCACCGTCTTGGAAAGGCTTGAGGGGCATAATGCATCCCTCAGGGGCAAAACAAGCCTATGGAGGGTCTTCAACACCAAGGACGGCGAGGAAGGAAGGGCTGACGGAGGAGATAAACATCTCCTCGTACTGACCATGCCGGAATCGCACGCCAGGTTGTTGGCGGCGTTAGATCACAGACCCTGGTACCTCCTGGACAAGATCGCCCTTAAGGTGAGCCGCCGGGAGGAACGCGTGCCTGTGGAGAATGCTGAGGGCGGGAGCACGATGGAACAATGAATGGCTCCATCAGGCATCTCATTCCTCCAGATTAACTTGCACCACTACAAAGGAGTTTGGCGGGGGTACAGACATGCATATCGCTAATCCAAGAACCTTGAATAGTGAAAGGTGCGATCAGGGGTCTAGGGTCGAGGGCTGCTTGCATTAGTGATTCAAAGACACTAAGGCCTAAAGCGTGCATTATGGTTAAAGGATTAAATGTGGTGCCGATGCTCGGTCTCTGTACTGGGGGCCTAGCGGTGGCATCGGCGGAGGTAGTAGAGATGGGACGAATTGTTGTCGTATCTTCCTGCCTACCGTATGATAACAAAGACAACTGCACTGGGGAGGCTCGGAAGCTGGTGGATTACTGTAGAATCAACAGTCTTCCAAAAGTCCTTGGATGTAATGCAAACTCGCACCATAGGGTGTGGGGTAGCACTAAGACGAACCCAAGAGGTGTTAAAATAACGGAGTATCTTGCGGGTACAGACCTCGAGACACTCAGTGTAGGCGACACCCCAACGTTCGGAAACAGGCTAAGAGAGCAGGTAATAGATATAACTATCTGCTCAACTGGGATAACTAATAAGATCCACGGATGGAGAGTGGAGGAGGTGGAGATACTGTCGGAACACTCTCTCATAACATACTCACTGAGGACACCCAATGAAAAAGAGCCAAGCTGGCTACGCGATCCTAAGCGCACAGACTGGCAGGGCTACAGAAGGTCTGTCGAAACTGCATTTAAGGACTTAACTGTAGAGATCAGGGACAAGTGAATGCTGGAGAATGTCGCCAAGTCCTTTAATGACGCCATCAAACACGCCATTAAGGAAAATTGTCGCCCCAAACGGGTAAGACCTACGGGAGAGGTTCGATGGTGGAATAGGAAACTGGACTCCCTGAAAGAGAAGACTATGGTCCTCCGGAAAATAGCCAGGAGAAAAGGTAGTGAATCTGATTAGACTGCATACAGAGCGCCCAGGGACAACTACAGAGATGCAGTAAGGTCAGCCACAGAGACAAGCTGGAGAAACTACTGTGAAAGCATATGCAAGGGTAAGGAAGCAGCTAGGCTGAACAGAGTACTGTCGAAGGACCCTGGTGCGGTCCTGGACATGCTGAAGAGACCCGATGGCAGTTATGCACTATCGGATGAGGAGACTTTAGAATACCTTATCGAAGTCCACTTCCCTAACTTCAATAGAAATACTGAACAAGATGATGGTACAGTCACAGGAAATGACCACTGGACGGGTTACGCTAAACTGGGAGCTAACCGAATGGTAGCAAACCAGATTGTCACACTGGACAGGGTCAGATGGGCCATAAGGTCATTTGGCGCATTTAAATCACCGGGGCCGAATGGAGTCTACCCGGCCTTCCTACAAAGAGACGGGGACTGTATAGTGGACCCGATGACAAGAATGACGCGGGCAAGCATCACTCTGGGTAATATCCCAGCAAGATGGCTAGGGACCAGGTTGGTATTTATACCTAAAGCAGGCAAATGTGGTTATACATCCACGAAGGATTTTAGACCCATCAGCCTGATATCTTTTATTCTCAAAACTATCGAAAGGATGATTGATAGATTCATCAGAGACGACGTCTTGAGAATAAATCAACTCCATAAAGAGCAACATGCATACTGCGCCGGAAGATCCACGGAGACGGCTCTATACAGAACCGTATCTGTGATGTGATCTCAGGTGGAGGCTAAAGGGTTTGCCGTAGGTATCCCTATGGACCTCGAAGGAGCCTTTAATCACACGCCACGTAAGGTTATCAAGGAGGCCTTAAATAGGCATAATATCCCTCTGTGCATCACAGAATGGATTGACCACATGTTGGGAAATCGCATCCTGGAAGCAAGCAAAGGGAGCACGACCCTACGAGAGGGAATAGGGTCAGGGTGCCCACAAGGGGGCGTCCTGTTCCCGCTCCTATGGTGCCTCGTGATGGACGAGCTCCTCATTAAGCTGAACAGCATTGGATGTCTGACAGTTGGTTATGCTGACGACATAATGCTAATTGCCCAAGGGCCCTTTTTAGATCCCCTTATGGGAGTACTCTAGGGTGCCCTTGAAGTGGTCGATGGATGGTGCAGACGGACCGGTCTCTCGGTTAACCCAGGAAAGACTGAGGTCATAGTCTGTACCAGGAGATATAAATGGAATAAGAATTATGGCTTGGCTCTTGGAGGGCATTCTCTGACCTTTAAGAAGCAAATGAAATACCTAAGCGTGACCATTGATAGCAAACTATTATGGAATAAACACCTAGAGTGTGTATCTGGCAAACTGACGGCCTGTCTGTGGCAGGTTAGGAGAGCCATAGGCAGGACGTGGGGCCTCAAGCCAGGTATCATGAAATGGATATACGAGGTTGTCCTGAAATCCAGACTAACTTACGGGACCCTGGTTTGGTGGGAAAGGACGGCTTTGGTGACTGCTAGAAACTCACTTGAAAGACTGAGAAGCATGGTGGTGAGGAGCATCTCCGGAGCGATTAGATCTACACCTACTGCTGCGCTGGGCATGCTCCTCGAAATAGAGCCATTTAAACTGACCCTGGCGGGAGCAGCTGCAAAAGCCCTCCACAGAATCAAAAGATCGCTCAAAGAGGTGAGCAGAGAGGGGCCATTACGGGTCCCCCAGGCACTGGACGAAATGGTGACTTTGAATGAACCTCGACGCCACGAACAGGAGCTTCCTCTTTGTCAAAAATATAGGATGAGTATCCCATCCAGAAAGGAATGGGAGAATGGGCTGGTAAGCATTACCAACATTAAAGATCTGTGGCATACAGATGGCTCGAAATGGAACGGGGTGCAGGTGCAGGAGTGTACCAAAGAAGTAACGGAAAGGGCACAAGTTTCCCTTTGGGGAAGTACCCTACCATGTTTCAAGCTGAGCTAATGGCAATGCTGCGGCAAGCTGAGATGGCTGCGGAAGCGGCCCTTGACAGCCACATTATCCTCTGCTCAGACAGTAAAGGCGGACTACAAGCTTTAAGCAGCTACACTACTAGATCCAATCTGGTAAGGGACTGTTACGAGGCCCTCAATCGACTGGCGAATAAGGCAACGGTCACGCTACTATGGGTACCGGGCCAATATGGAATTAAAGGGAACATGGTGGCAGATGACCTCGCAAAACTAGGAGCTAGAACTCCCTATAGCGGCCCTGAGCCGGCTCATCATAATTTTAGTCCATCGACTATTTAATTGTTCCTTAATCTCACTATGCACATTTCTGTAGAATGAAAATTCATCTCTATTTATCTCTTCTTAATGATTCAGTAAGATTTTGACATATAGGGTGATGATTTTTGATGTGGAAAGAGTCCTATATGTTCCAATAGCAATACATACAGAGACAAACGTTCATCTATTCTAAAATATTATTTTTGTAATTAATATTTTTCTCACGCTACTTCTGTCAAAAAGTATTGTCAGCAATTCATGAAAATAATAAGTGACTGCACATGAGATTTTCTATGCACAATAATGCCTCGGATAGAAATCATATATATTTTTATATAACATAGATATTGTTTCTGTTTGCTATATAATGGACAATAATTTAATTTTCGTACTAGAAAAATTTATAATTTCTTTAGTTTTTTCTAAGCAGAATAATTCGAAGGAGTTTTCTAAGTATTTCTAAGCATGTGAGGTTCAAAGGTCGTTACTATGTATATATATATATATATTGAATTGTACTAGAGTATACACACCATCGTGATTAAATGTATAATTAAGTCGAAATCTTCGAGTAAAAGAGAATCCTATATTTGTGAAAAGTGATGTACGAAAAACTATAGAAGCTTCACTGGTCAATATGTCGATTGCAGCTGGTTTGGTTCTGCCGCAGTAAGTACCCACTTTTGTACCTAAAAAAATAAATATTTTGGAAACGTTGCATATTCTATTAATTAATTATATATTACGTAAAAAAAGTATTTAAAAAAATTATCCATAAATAGGTAGATGGTTATTCATAATATTATAAAAACACAATAGTATTTAATAAACTAAAAATTCTGGTAAGTATTGATCAACTTAGCAATTATTAACTTTCATTTTGAAATTTGTATTGTCTTTAATCTAATATTGTTTAATTAAAATTAATATATTTGCATACTTATGGACTATCCATTAACAACAGAAAATCTTCTGAATCTTCAAAGATTATTTTAATTTATATAGACAAGACTAATATTAATATTGAATAACTGATATAAATTCATTTTAAAATTGTTTTCATACAAGTCCTGATAATCAAAAAGCGGCATAACATTGTAGTTGAGCTGACAGGCTTTCATTAGCAACTACGCATTTAATTTAGCAATTATATTTAGATATATGATATTGTTTGTTCAGTTTATTATTAGTTACAATATAATGTATAAAATTTATTCGATTAAGTTACATTTCAATAAATTAAAAAGTTAAAATTGTATTTCCGTCGACTTTTGTCAATTAAATTAACAAATAATTTTTTTATTTTTACAGTCTTTATAGAGCCTGTTTTGATTTGTATATGATAAACAAACATCTACTTAACCGATTGCTCTGAAATTGGAAATAAATATTCTATAATATCTCCTGAAGTACATAGGCTATCTTTTTTTTATTGAAAATCATTTTACTTTCATTAATTAATTATGAGCGCATACATTATAAGCAGCGTATTATAATTTGATGAAAGGGATCATCGTAAACTGAGTTCCGCGTCGACTTCACAATTAACGCTCTTATCAATCAATTCCACTATCGACCGGTAGGTGACTTTTTGAATTATATCAAATATCAACTCAAAGTAATTAGTTTGAACTATTAATACTAGGCCATCTCTTTTGAACGATCATATTCAACTTTGAAATTAGTATCCTAAAAAAGGTGTAATTTTAGTTAGTATTATTTTGTTTTATTTTTCAGGTTAATCTGATACTTCTTTTTTATGTAGTAAAATCTTTTTATCCCCCCCTCTGTCTCTCTCTCTCTCTCTCTCTCTCTCTCTCTCTCTCTCTCTCTCTCTCTCTGTCGTTTACTACAAGATTGTTATATACCAAATCATTTTATTATATATTATCTTCAGAGCAACTATGATATTCTTTAAATTGAAGAAAAAAATAATAAGTAAAATAGGTAGTTATTTTTCTACACTACTTCGCTACACTTTTGCGATGATCAGACAAAAGCGTCTAATACACGCAAGAGTTCGAATTGCAAAATAATACAAGAAATTAAATTAATCGGGCAATGATCCCAATTAGCAATCGAATGCGTGAAAGTCAAAATAATACGATTACGAATATTGAATATCGTAATCACCTACCCTGCGAAATTAGGCCAAAGGTGAGCAGAGGAAGACTCGCGCACGTCACGAGAAATAGCCACGGCCGAGCGGCAGCCAGCATGGAAAAGATTTCCCGCGCTCACGAACTCGCAATAAAGTAAAGGCACTAACCGCTACATTTCTGGGGCCCCGTTTTAATTGAATAATATAAAAATCTCAGTTTTGATACTTTTATATTATTTAATATATAGCACATATATGAAATCAAACGTGCAAATGAATATTATTATAAATACGTAAATAATTTAGCGTGTGCGAGGGTCCCAAGGACGAAAATATCAGATTAATTATTTACATAATTATTATTATTATTATAATTTATTATAATAATTGTCATTATAATTATTATAATAACTAAATATTAATTGGAATAAGAGAGAATTAAATTTAAAAGTATTATTATAAGACAGCTCCGTAATTATTTTAAGGATAATTTATATTAGAGAAATACACGCGACTTCAAGGGCAAATTCGCAAATTAACATTATAATTATTATAACTATAATACCATTATTATTATCATATTCTTCGAAAATTATTATTGTAATTTTGTATATATATATATATATATATGTGTGTGCGTGCGTGTGCGTGCGTGTGCGTGGATGTGCGTGCTGGTGTGTGTGTGTGTGTGTGTGTTTTTTTTTTTTATTAGGCGTATGGAGAACAAGCTCTGCACTAGTGGCCTCTCGAAACCAGCATCCCGCCGGAACTATCCGGGAATATTACTACGGCGAGGCTGTTAGTTAGCCTATACGGCTCCTCTTCTTATGACACTATCCTACGTCCCCCATCCAAACAAGTGATAAGGGGTTCGGTGTTCGTCCTCTGCATCTTAAAATAGAATCAGTTAGCCTGGTTGATCCTGGGCCATTCGCCTAGTTCTATCGGCATTTCTAAGTTTGGTCATCACCTCTTTTGCGAAACTGGCTATTGCCTTCCAGTTTTCAGAAGATTCCAGCATTATTGATAGGATGCTCTCTGGTCTTATTGGCTTATTGATGATGTTCATCAAGTGCTCACGTTGTGTTCTAAAACGAGGGCAGCTCACTAATATATGCTCGGCATCCGCGACCAAAGTCGGACAGATGGGGCAGAAATCATTATTATCCAGGTGAAAGCGGTGGAAATAGAACCTAAAATAACCATGTCCAGTCAGCAACTGGGTTAGGAGGAAATCTAGTTCCCCGTGTTTCCTGTTGATCCATCTGTGTATGTCTGGAAGGATACGATAAGTCCATCGGCCTTTGCTAGAATCGGACCATCGTTTTTGCCCTATTTCTTTAGAACGATGACGTTTCACGTTTTTAGCACCTTGTAGAGAATGCACTGCGGCCTTACATATGTTGTGCAGCCTAGCCAGTTCATCTGCAGCTAAATCGAAAGGAAGAATTTCGGCAAGTACCTCAGCAGCGTCGGTGGATACTGTCCTGTAACCATTAATAATACGTATACAGAAGCGGCGACGGGTCGCAATGGCCAGCTCACAATACGATTTAATTCCACATGCATGATGCCAGATTGGCGCTGCATACATGCTGACAGAATTAACAACATAAGCTAATAGCTTCCTCTGGGGTGGGCGTGGGCCACCAATGTTAGGCATGAGCCGACACAAGGCAGCTGAAACTCGTTGCGCTTTTTTGCCAGATATCTTTAGATGCTCTTTGAAGTTTAACTTGGCATGAAGCTGTACACCCAAGTATCGTAAAGATGGTGCAGAACTAATGCGGCAGCTACCAACTTTAAGAGTAATACTAACTACCTTCTTACGACTGCTGACAAGAACTACCTCTATCTTGTGCTCCGCTCATTGTACGTCAGTCGACTTAATCCATCTATTGATGTTGCTGATTGCCTCATTGGCATTTTCAGTGAATTCATCAAGGGTCTTAGCCGTCACTACTAGAGCGATATCGTCGGCGTACCCTACTGTTATTGAACCAGGCGGTTGTGGAATCCTCAACACGCCATCATACATAATATTCCACAATATAGGTCCCATAACCAAGCCCTGGGGAACTCCCGCAGTAACCTTATGTGATACAGTGCCTTCATCCGTTCGGTATAATATTATCCTATTCTCAAAGTAGTTGGCCACGACATTCTGTAGATAACCAGGTACTCCGAACTCTTTAAGCGAATTCATAATAGAAGACCAGCGCGCTGAATTAACGGCATTCTTGACATCTAGAGCGACAATGGCACAATACTGTTTAGTGCCACCTTTCCATCTCTTACCACTGATTGCATCTCTTGCAGTACACACTACCAATTTAATAGCATCGACTGTTTATTTTGATTTCCGAAATCTTGGCGTGAGGATAAGCCGTGCAATCCTTCAGTGAATGCTTCCAGTCGGCTACATATTATTTTTTCAAATATTTTACCTACCGTATCGGCATACACAATGGCCTTTATGATGAAGGATCATCAAGTGGCTTATTGTCCTTAGGTAACCTTTGAGTTTTCCAGCAATCAGGAAAAATACCCTCAAGAAGACAAGCATTATATACTTTTAGAAATATAGATGGATTCTTCTGTATCGCCAACTTAACTGCAGCATTAGGGATACCATCAAGGCCAGGGGCAGCATTGTCTCTAGTCTTAGCGAAAGCATTATGTAGCTCCATTTCTGTTATAGGAGGTATATCGTCCAAGTGTTGCGTGCGCAGTACAGTCCCATATGTGTCATTGGGAAATAGAGCGGAAAAAACCTTATCAATCAATACCGTACTAGTGGGTAGTATTGGTGCCCTACTCAATCGTGCCATGACTGTTTTGTATGGTCGTCCCCATAAGTCACTGTTGGCCTCTGCACACAGTTCAAGCCAGCATCGACGCTTGCTTGCCTTAATGGCCTTGACAAGCGCTCTTTGTGCTTCTTTAAATAAACTATTAAACGTATCACGATGGGTGCGGGCTCTTTGGGCAAGTCTACGTACGCAATGACATTGTTTGCGCAATTCTGCAATTTCATTTGTCCACCAGTAGACAGATTAACGACTTTTAAATCCGCTCTTGGTCGTAGTCATCGATGCATCGCATGCTTCAGAGATATGCTTCATGAGTGCATTGCCCAGATGGCCTGGTGCACCATATTCTAAACGCTCTTCTGATATTATAGTGGCAAACACTTTTTTTTATTTTAATTATGATTTATTTGTATTTGTATACATGTGTATGTCTGTTAATGAAGCAGAGTTTGAGTTTTTGTCTCTTATATTATATTTTAGCCCAGGATATCAATTCGCTCCGATGACTCGACTGCTTTAGTACCTGCCTATTTTGACCAATCCAGAGGGCAGCTCTATTGCTTGTGTCACTTATCCAGCGCTGTGGTCTGACCCTGTCACAATATGGTTCAGAGATTACAGCAATGTCTATTCTTAGTTCCTTTATTGTCTGTTGCAGCAGGTCATGAGTTGCTACGCAATGGTTGGTATTCAGTTAGAGTATTCTCATGTTTTATGTCTGTTTAAAAACTCCACAGTGATCGGGCACTTATAGCTGTATGCTGGATGGTTAATCTCCTTTTTTCCTTCACATTTACAGAGTAAACAGCAGGGCTCGTTTACACACAGCTTGGAGAGATGGTCTTTTCCACTGCAGTGCCTGCAAAGTTTAGTTCTATCAGGGCCCAAGCACACGGCTGCTAAATGGCCAGTCGGCCAACACCTGAAGCAGCGCTTGATTTCTGTTTTTTTTCGAACTCTGCAGCTGACCCATCCGATTCGAACATGCCCTACACGTAGTAACTCAGCTGCATGGCTATATAGTACAGACATCTGAGTACCCCCATAAGCTTGCCACAAGGAACGAGCGATTAGCATGTTAGTCTCCTTTAGTTCGAGGTGTGTTTTCATAGCCTCTAATACTTCATCCTTTGTAGTGACCTCATCTATATCTTTAATCCCCATTAAGCCTGCGTGCACTAGGTAATTCTTTATCTTTACCTTTGGGCTTCTTGCGCTTGATAGTCTGCCATTGATTTTCCTTGGCCTCAGACTTCCCCGTAGGTACTCCAGCCGACTCTGGTGGTCTCCTTAAGCCCAGTGATGGTTCTGTCGTCCTTTTGCCACCTATTATTTTAGGAGTGGAATCCATCCCTTCGGCTGCGCTTCGTTTGGTATCATAGCGTGGATTCGGCGTAGTCTGAGTCACCACTTCATGAATACCGTGACGGTGATACTGCAACAGATCATCCTCTGCCATACTGATGCATTTGTATGGGGCATTAATAGAACGAGCAAGATCCTTAATGGTCTTGTGCACGTTATGCCTATCTTTAACAAAATCCAACAGTTGGCTGATCTTCTCACCAAGTCGTTCCAGATGATTGTTTCTGCGCGAGATGGAGATTTCTCGATCCGTCATTTCTTGATCCATCATGACGTCTCCTTTAGTACCCAATGTACTGTCTATGATGATGTTTGATTTACCCTCCCTAGAATCCGAGGGGCTACCACCAACCATAGAGGCTTGCACTCTATCGGAATCGGTGAGGAGATTGACCGGTCTTGCTGGAGTTACTCCCTGGGGTATATCTTTGTTTATACCAAACATTAATCATAATTGGCCTTAAGTTCGGGAGCCCCTCCCTATTAGCTTTTTCTGTTCGCCTTGAGTATATTATTTCCTCAGTGTCCTCTACAAATTGTAGCGAGCCATCCCCTATCCGCAACCCGGGAAGGCGCCAGATGGGAGAAAGCAACAAAACTCCACACTGGTGTGTGTGTGTGTGTGTGTGTGTGTGTGTGTGTGTGTGTGTGTGTGTGTGTGTGTCAATAACAAAAGAACTGCCGAACCAATTACTCTTAAATTCTAAATATATATTCTATATAACCTTTGAAAGGATATAGGCTATTTTTTTCAATGCATTTTTTTTAATTAATTTGAAAAAATATAACCTATTTCCTTCCAAAGATGATATAGCATATATATTTAAAATTTCAGTGTAATATCTTCAGTAGCTTTTTGTTTACCATGTACAAACCAAAACACGCTTTGTCTTTATAAATTAGTGTGAAGTATGATATATATATATATACTAATATCCCCCGTCTCGGCTTCGCTCAAGATAATAATTTAACTGATTTCATAAATAATTGAATAATATCTAAGTAAAAAGTACTCTATATATAAAAATCTATATTGCTATAAATAATTGACCGTAATTTACCTATCATCGCTTCTGTATAAAAAGCTGCTTCAATGTAGCATCTACGTCAAAAAGTTGATATTTTGCCGACCATTTTGTACAATATATATGAATATTAAATACGGCTTCGATGGAGAAAATTGTACTTTTGAGTTCGAGCGGTAGAAAAAGATGTACAAGTATCTCGAGACGTCGTTTACAGAGAGTATCATGTTAGGACTATAGAAAATATCTCGGGATGACTGCCATAGAGAGTTTTGTGTTGGGGAGGTTGGATACAATGTTCAGTTATCCCCGGACAACTCTTACTGACAGTGTGCATGTTCGAATGATAGAATACTAATCTTTTCATAGAAGTCGTTCCAAATCATCTAGAAATCGCATTCTATCATCCGGACACGAAACTCCCCGTAAAAGTTGCCTCGACATACGTAAACATCGTTTCCTACCAACTAAACATGATAGTCCCAGTAGAAGTCGTCCCGAGAAAGCTAGCATCACGTCCTAACGACTAAATACAATACTCCCCGTAGAAGTCATTCGGAAAGACCTAGATATCGTATTTTACCGTTCCAACACGAATCTTCCCAAGAAGTTGATTTCCTCATACCTGGACGTCGTTTTTTATCAACTAAATACAATATTTCCCGTTGAAATCGCCTAGGGACACCTAGACATCGCATTCTATCATCGGAACACACAACTGCCTATAGATATCGTCTTGAGGCAACGGATAATCGTAATCAACCGCCCATACACGCCAATACAGTATTTCTCAGTAGAAACCGTATTTAAAATATGTATATATAATATTATTATTGTATTATTATATGTACAATATAATATACATACAATATATATATATATATATATATATATTACATAGTTTCGAGTTTATTGGTAAAGAACCCTATATTTTGCCATCATTTCTTTTGTTCAAACTAAAAAAGACAGTCTCTTGTCACAATTCTGAAGTTAATATAATGTATAAAAACAATAATATAATTTGTCGTCACAAACTATATTCAGTATGATTTGGCATACAGAACCATTTTACAAGAGAAGGAGAACGAAAGACAGAGAGAAGAGAGAGAGACAGATTTTCTCACGTAAGAGAAATATTCTATAAGAGAAATATCTAATATTCTTCTTTAGAATACGAACCCCAAAGTTGGATATGAACATTCGTTTGAGCTGGCCTGGTATTAAAACTTTAAGTGGATTATTTAGAGTTGATGTACATAATTGAAGACGCCACCTAGTAGCCGCGGGTGGAACTGATTGTTAAAACATTTAACTTAATTTATTGATGAAAATAAAATGATTTTGAATAAAAAACATAAACTACCTCCTTCCCAAGATAATATAAAATCTATATGTGAAATTTCAGAACAATCGATTCAGTAGTTTTTTCGGTTATCATGTACAAACAAAGACACGCTTTGTCTTTATAAATTAGTATGATATGATATGATATGATATGATGATATGATATATATAAATATAAATATATATATATATTGTGACCGTCGTTTTCAATAATCATAATTCGGAGAGAAAAATACGGATATTTCGTGTGATGTATCGAACGCGAAATCAACGCAGCGCAGAGACGCTCCGCAATATAAAGAAATCAGCTCTGGCTGTCGTCAAGTGCGCATGCAAGATACCGCCCCATGAGGTTATACGCGCACGTGACTGATTCGTTCGTAAATAAGATCGCGCTCGCGCGAGCTAAGTGCCATCATACAAAAAGGGAATAAGAGGGAAGAAGAGCCCGGTGATCCTGGTCGTGCATACGATCGCGTCACCACCGCAGAAGTGCGAGACAACCAGGCCTTGCCATCGACGACCCGCCGCCACCGCGCATAAGCCGTCAACTGACACTGTTACCGCTGCACTACCGTGCCGCTACATCTTGCCACCAAGCCAGTCGGCGGACAACGGGACTGAGGCCTGCTCCAGAGGACGACAGCTGCTTGGCAAGTACCATGTATCATTTGTAAAGTAGAAACTCCGCATCCTCCCCGTCCTCAAGTGCACGTGCCGCATCCTTCCCTTGGCGTTCTTTGCCCCCGTACCTGCCGCCGCGTTTGTCCCCCGTGAAGCACACGTATGCACTGTTTGTCAATGAACCCGCCCGGGATTTATAAGTCTTGTAGCTGACGGCACCCACGTGATTAATAATTAAACAGGTCATACGCGTATGATTTATTTCTCCCCTTTTCCCCCTTGCATCCTTCTCGCTCATTGAGTTGCAGTATCAGACAAGATAAGAATAACCTCTTTATAATAAACGAGGTTATAATATATTAATAAAAATTTTTTATAATATACTTTCCAATAGTTCGAAAAATTAACACAAAAATTATTCTATAATTAAATTAGAAATTAGGTCACTGATATAGTCAAATGTAATGCAGGGGAGCATAATAAAATTAAATACATCTTCTCAAGTATTTTATAAAAAATTTATATAATATTATGCTTTTTGAAAGTTCCAAATATTAAAACAAAAATTATTCGACTTTTAACAAAAGTAAAATAGTTAGGCGAGTTTGGTGTATTCTTAGCATTGTAATTTTAAATACATTTACACAAATATATCTAAAACTCTAAAAAAAATAAATAAATTATTTCAATGGAAATATAGCTTAATAAAGTAATGAGAAATGCAGCACTCCCAGTCTAGCGACTGGCATCTTTGTTGATTGGAAGCTCCGTAGCGGACGAAGCTACCGAATCCTGTCTAGCTGCCTCGCTGTATCGCGTCCGCTTCAGGGCACTAATCAATTATGTTTTCAGAAATGGACTCAATGCTTGCGACGCAGGAGGATCTGATGGTGACCATCAGGGAAGTGGTCGCCACTGTTCAGGAGACGCCCATCGGCGAGTGAACCGACGGATTGCTGCAGAGTTATCTCGAAATGTTGGACCGGTACTGGTCAAGCTTTGACAGCAACCATGTGGTACTACTTCGCTCGGGCCTCGTCGAAGACCACCCTTACCTCCTCGAAAGACGTTACAGCAGGATCGAAGGCAGTTACATCAGGGCCCGAGGGCGGATCTATGACGCACGCGCGCGTTCACCCCGAGAACCACTGGCGGTCAGCACACCCAACCCGGAGGATTCTCGAGGTGTGAGTCAACTACCACGGATCCTAATCCCCTCTTTCAGTGGATGACAGGAGGATTGGTAGTCCTTCCGTGACCTGTTCCGGTCATTGATTCACAATGATCACCGCCTCAGTGCTGTGGACAAGCTGTATTACCTCAAAACCCACGTCCAAGGGGACGCCAAATACGCGCTCGACAGCCTGCAAGTGACTAGGCCAAACTACGATATAGCATGGAAATGTCTAGAAATCAGGTACGACCATCATCGCCTACTTGTCCAAGATCACTTGAAGACTCTGAAGAACCTCCAGCCGCTGTAAGAGGAGTTGGAAACAGGCATTCAGCATCTGCTGAATGAATTGAGACGACACCGTAATCAATTGCGGACACTCGGGCGCCTCGTCGATAGCTGGGACGACTGGCTTATCCTTTTTGCCACTGAAACCATGGACCTCACGACCCGCCGAGATTGGGAGGAGGAACTAGAGACCCTGGAAGCGACCGCCACTCTTCCACATGTCTATTCTCCGACATTTGCGCATTGCTTGGCTTTTCTCCAACGACGATATCGCACTCTCCAGTGTCTGGAGGCGACGTGGCGCTCCAAAGGCAATTGTGGCTCATCCAGATGGAGAAGCACCAAACCATCAGGCTCCAGAGGCATGAACGTTCTTGCCACGACGATAGTGCCGTGCGTCATCTGCCGGGACCTGCACTACCTCGGCCATTGCTCGCGTTTTAAAGCTCTGCATCCTCTTGAACGTCGAGCCTTAACACGTCAAGAGAAACTATGTTTCAACTGCCTCAAACCGGAGCATGTCGCAGCAGACTGCGCTTCAGCATCATCCTGTACCACCTGTGGAGGCCAGCACCATACACTCCTCCATGGATCTGCGGAGAAGAGACCTCGCCATTTCACGGGCACCGAGCGTCCATTAAAACGAGTGCAAGGAGCCGAGATTAACGAACCCTCCAATGCCGAGGCTATTTCTTCAGAAGCCTCCTCAGCTTGACTACGAGTTCTACTCACTGCCTTGGTCGCATTAGAGGATGCATCAAGACCGTGCGAGTGGGTCCGGGCGTTACTCGATCCATGCGCCGAGTCCACCATCCTCAATCTTCGTCTGGCTTCAAGACTCGTCCATGAGGCGCAAACTGTGAGAGTAGGTATAACGGGCGTCCTGGGCGAAGTCATGGGATCAACGCTGATTCGAACGCGTCTCTACATCCACCTCCCCCATTCGTCGAAACCCATCCGATTCGCTGCTTATGGCAGCAAGAGCTTACGAATAAAGACGCCAACGAGCCTCTTGGTGAAGAGCATCGTTCGGCTCTTCGGTGATCCCTACCTAGCGGATCCCCGTTTCTCTGAACCTCAAGGCGTCGACATAGTTTTGGGTGTCAACATTTACCACTGCATCGTGCTCCCAGGTCTCATTCGCCGTGAGCAGTACATCGCTCAAAGAACGGCGTTCGGCTGGACCATCGCCGGTGGGTCGGATGGTGCATTGAGCCCCACCACCGCCGCTCATCTTACTTCTGTCGACCCACCCCCGGTCCACTGGCATGAGGCCTTGATGGATGTTTTACAGCATTTTTGGGACACAGAAGAGATACCTCGAGTTGTGAGACAGTCCCGGTCAGATGCAGCATCTGAAACGTTGTATACCAGAGACCACAAGCGAGATGGGACGGGTCGTTACATCGTGCCTCTTCCTGTCATTCCAGGACATCTCTTCTTCTTGGGTGACAGCCTAACAAGCGCTTTACATTCTCTAGCATCGCTTCATCGACGGATGACCCGGGACCCCCTGCTGAGAAAGGAGTACAACAACTTCATGGCGGAATATATAGAGCTCGGTCACATGCGACTACCCAGCGAGGAGGAGCTCAAAGCTCCTTCGAAAACCACGTACTACCTCCCTCATCATGGCGTCTGGCAGCGGAAGGATGGAGGAAGAAAGTTGCGTGTAGTCTTCAATGCTTTGTGCCCAACCACGTCCGGCAGCAGTCTGAACGACATCCTCAACCCGGGGCCCAAGTTGCAGAACAACTTAATGTTGTTCTTGATTGATTCTGTGCCGACATCCGGATGATGTTCAGACAACTCTGGGTTCGGAGGATTGACACCGATTTGCAACGCATCGTTTGGAGTCCCTCAGAATCCGACCGACCGAAGCATTACGCCCTCCGCTCTGTGACTTACGGTGAAACTTGTGCACCGTACCTGGCACTGCGCACCCTGAAGCAGCTCAGCCTCGATGAAGGAGCTGCCTTTCCCGAGGCCGTTCGAGCCATCGAGCAGGAGCTTTATGTCGATGACTTCCTATGTGGCGCTAGTTGTGAAGAGGAGGACTTAGTTCGACGGAATCAGTTGGCACAACTGCTACAGAAAGGGAAATTCATGCTGAAAAAATGGGTGTACAACTCCAGGTGTCTCCTCGAGGACACTCCTCTGGAGGACCGCCTGCGACCAAGTTGGTTGCAGTTTTCATCAGACGGCCCCGTCAACGAACTAGCAATTCTGTGGGACCCCGTAGCAGACCGCATTAGATTTGACCCGCCGCTTCTGGACGCAGACGCACGAGTCACGAAGCGAGTGGTCCTTGCTGAGGTCGCCCGCTTGTTCGACCCTGCAGGATGGTTGTCCACGGTAATCCTCGTGGCGAAGATGTTCATGCAGGATTTATGGCGTGAGCAGCTCGAGTGGGATTCAACTGTCCCAAGAAACAAGATGCAGCAGTGGCAGGAGTTCCGTACAAGTCTGCGGGAAATAAACCACATCGAATTACCTCGATGACTCCACTGGACACCCACAACTGGTGTACAACTACATGTCTTTGCGGATGCGAGTCGGCGAGCGATTGTAGCTGCCGTCTATCTCCGTGCTCAAGCTGGCCCAGAAGTTTGCGTCACACTAGTGGCAGTAAAGACGAAACTTACACCGCTAAAGGGCTTGTTTACTCGACCATCCTGCCGCGTCACGAATCCCCGCCTCGAGCTCAGGACGGCATTGCTCGCGGCACGCCTCCTACGTTTTACTTCGGATAGTCTGGACATACTGGAGCGACTCTAATATCGTGCTGCATTGGCTCTGGTCGGAGCGCCCAGTGAACAACGATTTTGTAGACAACTACGTGTGCCAAATATACGAGATGATACCGGATTGCACATGGGGGCACGTATCCAGTGCAGATAACGCAGCAGATATCGCCGCAAGGGGTTCGAACCCGATTCAACTGACTTCGAATCACGTGTGGTGATTAGGACCAGCATGGCTCAGCGTTCATGCCACCGCCTGACCTCAGCTACCACTAGGGACGCGACCTCTCCCATCAACAACGTCACTCCTTACGCGTGTCGTGGACCGGCCACCTCCAACCGACATCGCCAGCCATTTCTCAGACCTCAACCATCTTCTCCGAGCGCTTGTCCGCTATCGTCGACTCTTCCGACGGCGAGTGTATCCCTCTTCACCGGCCGTATTCGATCCATTAACGCCGAAAGATCTGGATCGTGAATACCTCCTCTGTGTCACAAGGAGGCAGCATCAGCGCTACGGCGAAGAGATCCGGGCCCTAGAGGGAGGTCAGCCAATTGCCACTAGAAGCCACCTCAGTACGCTGAATCCAGTCTTAAACGACCTGATAGTTCTCAGAGTCGGCGGGCGGCTGGGCCACTCGGCCCTTCCCATTCCTGAGCAGCATCCTGTCATCATCGATCGGAAGTACCATCTGGCCGATATCATCGTGGATTCGGCGCACACCCGAGTACTTCATGGACGGTTCCGAGTGACCTACGCCCACGTCATGCAGCGCGCTTGGATCATTGGAGGACGGACCGCAGTCAAGGCTTACCTGCGGCGGTGCGTTATCTGCACCAAAACCCGGTCACGTAGTTCTAATGAACCAATGGCTCAATTGCCGGCGGCTAGAGTCACGCCATCGCGCCCATTCAGTCGATGCGGAGTGGATTATGCCGGGCCCTTCCACGTACTCAGGGCACGGGGCCGCGGCATCCGAACATCTAAAGCATACGTAGCCGTCTTCGTCTGCTTATGCTCGAAAGCTCTCCACCTGGAACTCGTCGGAGACCTTTCCACCGCAAGCTTTCTGGCAGCTCTTAGTCGGTTCTCGGGACGACGGGGAAAACCAGCCGAGTTGTGAAGCGACAACGCCACAAATTGCCGAGGGGCCGACGCAGAGCTCCAACGAATGCTCAGGGAGGCCAAGTTCTGCTGGTCACAGATTGCTAACTCCCTGTCTTTGGAGGGCATCAAGTGGCATTTCATACCTCCCGCTGCTTCACATTTCAGTGGTCTCTGGGAAGCTGGGGTGAAGTCGATGAAGACTCATCTTCGCCGAGTAGCGAGTCCGCGTCAATTGACATATGAAGAGTTTACGACGCTCCTCGTCCAGATTGAGGCGGTCCTCAACAGCCGACCTCTGGGACCAACCTCAGGCAACGCGGACGATCTCGATGTCTTGACACCAGCACACCTGGTTCTTGGAGGACCCCTCACCTCCCATCCCGAACCAAATACCAATCGTGACACCGATCACGCCACACATTGCGAATGGTCACTGGACTCCGTAACCACTTCTGGGAACGCTGGAGTTGCGAGTATTTGAATACTCTCCAACAGCGCTGGAGGTGGCAGCGCCCCCGTATAGACATCGCTGTTGGTGACGTCGTTATGATCACCGGCACATCTCTACTGTCGAGCCACGGTCTACTGGACGCCGAAACAAAATATCACGTAAATAAGGTGAAGCTCTGCCTATGGTGGGATAAAAAATGTGACGTATACTATGAATTGCTTCGGAGTGGTTAAACCATCAAAGGACCATTGTATCAAACCCAACTTATTCGATTGTAGGGAGCATTACGGGAAAAACGGCCAGAATATGAGATCAGGCATGTGTCCGTCATTTTTTATCACAATAACGCTCGGCCATATTGTGCAGATTTAATGAAAAACTATTTGGAGAATAGTCGATAGAAACTTCTGCGTCACCCGCTTTACAACCCAGACTTAGCAGCATATGACTACCACTCGTTTCGATCAACTTGTTTCGAAACTTATTTGTACACCCAATAATTAATTTAGTTGTTAATAATATTTGTAATAATAATAATAGTTAATAATACACTTTTTTCCTCTGATAGTATTGGTTTAATCTAAAATATAATGGTGAAATGGGATCACCTTTCACAGTTAATTCAAATAAAATTAAATAATTTAGTTTGACTTAAAATGTTTTTAATTCCATCCACATATGATAGAATTAAATTTACAGTTATCTTATATTTGAGCGACAAAGTTCGTATTTTCCATTGATGGAGCCAGAAAAAATAGTTTCTTGTAAGAATTTAATAAATAAACGAATATATATGTACATTATAAAAAATAAACTTTTAGGATAATCGAGAATTTTGTTTTAAATATGTTTTTGTGAAAAGGATTTTACTGTATTATTTTCAAATTGTTATGTACATATATAAATAGAATAGTAGAGATAGCATAATTACTGTTAAAATTGCCAGGAGTTTTTTCATAAATTTCTAGATGATCTGTATTTGTACAGTTTTTCATTTCAGGAAGCTGAATATCTTGGAATTGAAGCTTAATTCCTCGACTTGTAAATGGTGCAATAATCCACCAACTACATAGCTGCGATTTTATATCATACGAATCTGGATAATTAGGTGATGTAATAGAGCCGCCATGTATATTTCTTTCAATTCCTCCACAAACATCTAAAAATGTTATGAACATATTTCAAATATTAATCAAAATAAACTGAAATTTATCTCAAGTATACCAGCAGTTATAAGCGCTTTGAACCCATTACGTGGCTCCGGTATGTTGGTAAAATAATGTATGTACATTATGTTACTTTTAGTTGTTAAACTACTTGGTGGAACATTTTTACAATATCTTCCCAATAATGGTGACATATCTGTACCTCCATCTCGAATTTCTATATATTCTTGTTCACAACTATAACAAAACATATTTTTATAACAATTATTATAAAAATTAATTCATTCTACTTGTTAAATATGATGATATGCATAAAATATGTAGTATAGATTTCCATGGTTTCAATATTTAAAGAATATTTTTATCGAAAAAATGCTTTCAAAGACATTATTTAAAAATATATATTTGATATAATGGATACAAAATATATATATTTGATAAATGGATACAAAAATTATACAATAAATTAATTTAATATGTTACTATAACCTATAAATAACCTTTATTTCTATCTCCAGATTTGTTAGTGTTTCGGACAACTGATGGGCTTTTAGGAGATAGAGCTATAGGGATAAGGAGAGAAAGAGGTACTTAGATTCAAGAAGATTACCTAACCTATCAATTTCGTAGGAGGTATTCCTTGGAAAGTTATATTACGATACAATTGCTCTTACATACGTTAATTAAACATTTTCTCATTATTACTGATTTCGGTGTTGTTCAGTTTAATACAATCGTAACATTAAAATGGCTTCTTCTAGTTTATTCTATATCCAAGAAAAAATTAGCAATTTATAAAGTATATATAATTAAAACATAAAAAATCCTAATAATATTTTATTTGAAATTATTATTTTATAATTCTTTCTTAAATTTGTTTAAATTCAGTTACTTTGAGACTACTTACTAAAATCGACCACTTCTTCAATTGTCAAAACAAATATGCACTCGAAGTTCAAATTCCTTGAAAAATATATTTTAAATTGCATTGAAAAATTTAATAAATATTATTTTGGATTTATACAATATATTCAATTCAACATTCCAATTTTCCACTATTATTATGAATCTGACTCATTGTTTTCGCAATCATTTTTTCTATAAGGTCTACTAGATAATCATGATAATTGAATATCACATTAACTAATTTTAAATTATCTTGTCTGAAATCTTTATGTGATAATTTAGTTGCACTGTCAATGACTCCCTTTATAGTTGCTATCTTCTTTTCGAATTGATGATGTAAGTTTAATAAAGTACCTGACCCTGTAGTTTTTGTAAACCATTATGATATTACTCTGTTATTTTTAACTCGAACTACATTCAATTTTTAATTATGTTGTCTTGAACTCTCTTTCTTTTGTAAATTTAATTCTATCATGGATAGAATTAAAAACATCCACTTTTAAACTACAAAAGATTTTCGTCTAATTGTAAAGACGTCATCAATATAACTTTCATAGATGATTGGTTCACAATTTCAATGAGTCCATACAATATTCTTTAATTGTTCTATTACTAAATGAGCAATGATCTGTGATTGAACAGTCATAGTTTTATTCATAAAAAACATTTTAAAAAGTGAAAATTGTATTGTTAAAATCTGTATTTATTGCTATAGTAAATTCAGCTCTTGCTAATTGCATGTGTATACTAATTTCTGTCTATTTTTCTTTTATTATTTTTTTAAATAAGTCTAATGGTAAATTTCTAAACAAAGATACTACGTCCAATAAAATGATCTTATGATTATTCGGAATAATAATATCCTTAATTGTATCATAAAATTTACATCTATCTTTAACATAACAATTGATTATTCTAATGATTTTAAAGTAAATATCTGATAAAAATCTAGATGATTTTATTATTCTATAAGTCAATTACTCTTTATGAATTTTCAGAACCCCATAACATTTAGCTGCGGTGCCATTTTCACATATTAAATATTTAAACATACTATCATATAATCATTAATATAAATTTTGATTCTTTTAATAATTCTTTTAATTTAGTCTGTAGTCCATTAATATGAGGATTTCGAATTTTCTTATAAGGTGTATTATCCTCTAACATTATTTTGGTTAGTGGATAATATACTATATATGATATCTATATATCCTTTTTTATCTGATGCTACTGTTATGTTTCAATTGTCTGAAAGTTGAAATTTGATATTTTTGTTCTCTTTTAAAATTTTTTTCGCCATTTTGTGTTCATATATGATATGACTAATCAATTAATCATCAAATTTATTTTCTTTTATAAACTTATATATAACTTTTAATAATGAATGTCTACATTTTTTTAAATCACTATTGAAGGTAATTGTACTATTTTTGCCGTAAATAACTCACCGCATAGAAAGGATAACAAATACACCGTTACCTACTAATAAGACAGAAACAAAAAATAATAAAGATGGTGTTTAGATAATGAAAGATTAAACGATCTGTCGAAGTCTTAAAAAATAAGCGTGATTGAATAATAAAATATATTTCTGATAATAATATTTTTAAATAATAATTTATGGTCAGAAATAAAATTATATACTACACATGCGAGTAAAAATTACTTCAATGATAAATAAATAATACGTAGATCAAAAGGAAAGTTAGGTGGACTACCGAAAGTCTCGACTTCTTTATAAAATTATAGATGAATAAAGAACTGGTCCAGCTCATACGTTTAATGGAATCAATATATTCGGAAGATGACACCTTTCAAGAAATTCGTATATTAATTAATGAAATCGTAAGAAGTGTCGACAAGATGATCAATCGGAGGTTCACTTGACCAAGAATGATGATACCAGCAACCCTTCAATTATCATGATAGTTATCCGGGAGACCACAAATCAAAGATTCCAACCAGATCATATTGCTAGGTAAGAAGGTGATCAGTCAGCATTGATGATCGATATCATCAATGCTGACACTCATTAGAAGAAAATATTCTTTCACAATCCTTAGTTATAAGAGACAAAGGTTATGAGTCACCGTAAAAAAAAATTTTTTTTCTTTTTATGATTGTTTTTTATTATATAATTTTTAATTATCCTATAGCGAAAATTATTTAATTATACATACGAATTCGTATGTATAAAAACTTCCGCTAACAACAAAGTAGCTAGATCTTTATCTTACATCTATAATTATTGTATCTTGCTCAATATAATAATAATAGATATACGAGCTCAAACAATTAAGTAATGCGACAAAATTAAAAAATCTAGTACATTTAAAAATCAAGGTACATCGCTGCGATCCACTTCAAAGTAGTTCCCTTCCACATCTACAGACTTATTCCGGCGAGTTTTCCAGTTTTCGTAACAATTCTGGAACACTTTTTGTGAGACTTCTCCGAGTACCCTCTTCACAGATTCTTGGATGTCTTCAACGGAGTCAAAATGTCGACCTTGGACGAATTTTTTCAAATGAGGAAATAGGAAAAATTCGCAGGGTGATATGCCCGGTAAATAGGATGGTTGTGGTACCATTGCGATGCCTTTAGACGACAAAAATTGAGAGACACTGAACACACTGTGACAGGAAGCATTGTCGTCGTGCAGAGCCCAAGTCTTTGTGATCTCTGGATGCACTCTAATCACCCTTTTTTGTAATTTTTCATACACATTGCGGTAGAATACTTGATGTACGGTTAGTCTTCGTCGTTTTCACATTGGACTTGCTCATCCTCACCTTTTTTGGCCTTGGCGTTCCAGGGGACAATATTTAGCGATATTCAACCTTAATAGAGATGAATTTTTCTGTCGATATATTACAATTGGCGAAATATGGCTTCGTTACTACACTCTAGAGTCCTATTGACAATCTGTCTAGTAAACTCAACGTGATGAATCGAGTTGAAAGCGATGGAAAGGCGTGATAGTCGGTTGGCAAAGTTATGACAGCAGTATTTTACGGATAGTATAATATTCATTAACTAATTTGAGGAGAAAAATTTCAGCAATAGCGATTGTTATGTAACGTTGTTGGAGTTTTTGAAGGAAGAAATCACGAAGAAACGACCATATTTGAAGAAAAAAAGTGTTGTTTTATCAATACAATTCACCGTGTCACAAATAAATTCAAACAATGGTAATATTACATAGATTAAGCTATGAATTGCTTTTCCATTCACCGTATTCTTTACGTCTGATGTCCTGTGATTTATTTTTGATTTAAAACCTCAGAAAAATGGTCGCTATAAAAAATTGTACTATGAGAAAGGTAATCACAAAACTAAGGCTTATTTTGAGGCTATAGTGAAATCCTACTACGTATAAAAATTGTATCGGAAAATTGTATGATCGTTATAACGATTGTATCGCCTTCGAAAGCAACTATATTGAATAATAAAATCCAATTTTACCAAGCCAAAGTGTTTCGCTATGCTAGCCAACGTACTTTTCAACCTATCTATTTAGATTTGACAGCAGTTAACAGGCAACTAGTAAAATGCATCTGTATTCAGAAGCAATAGGCTGTTATTGACTGCATATAAACTGTTTTTCTTGAGATAGAAATCGAATCGAAGGCTTGTTCCATAATCTTCACTTCTTATTTTTCATTTGGTAGCTGCTTTCTCAACCCATTAAAAAAAATTTAAAGAAAATGAATCGGCCAGAATATAATGGGAAGATAATGGGACTCGTGATATCATCTCCAAAGCCCCTTTTTTGAAACCTTTCTGTTAGAGCAAGCTAAAATTAAGGCTTGGCCCATGTCGGGCTGTTTTGGAATTTTATTAACCAGGTAAGTACAGTGCAGTTTACTTTTTCATATGGAAGTATATGATGTTTCCTTTTGCAGGCAAATCTAAGCGTTGAACTCTTCAGTGGGTGCCGGATCAGTCTTTTGACAGGCGCATTTGACGCATTGATCCAGTACCATTCCAACCTTCATTTCGCGCTAGAGGTCTCTGGTTACTTGTTTCTTTTGGTAAAATTGATACGTCTACTGTACTCACTGCTTTCTTTTTCAGTGGTGCTATCGGAGCTCGTCGGGATGCCGTCATGGCCTAAGCATTGGCGTGCATACGAAGCGCCCAACATGGCTATGAGTTAATAATAATTATCGAGGTTTCCATTCGGTATATATTACTATTACTATTCTTACTCCATTTAAGCGGCGATGAAAATTCTCAAACTAAATGTAAGATCACGGTGCTTCTCTATAACCTGTGATCCTTCTAAGGACACTATTTCTTCTCTTAAGCGAAAATCTGAGTTAATCCGATCTGTGTCCCAGATAGGCAGGTTTCTGAAGAAAGAGAAAGGAAAGATTATTAGTGAAGGAAGGTAGAAAGACAGTTTGAATAGTTTTAGCACCAGTATCGACACCATGACGCGTTCATGAAACATTTTCAGCTACTGACAATTCCGTGTTCGGCCGCTTGCAAAGAATCAATTGCTACGTAAATTTCTACCTCAATTTTCACAAAATTGACTGTAGCCACGAAAATAACTACATCATCGACAATAAAACTCACGAAATACAAATATTACTACCGTACATCTTAATTAGAACTGTCATTTAGCGTCGGATTGTAGTTCAATAAAAAATGGAAATTATATTGAAAAATAAACTTTTAACTTTGAATTATATCACAATCAGTATACGTCTAAAATTCTTACGAATTATTGTACATAATTGCTATATGTTATTGGGAACATAATCTAAATATTACACTGACTACTGAGAATTCATTTCTTGTAATATTTTCGTTAACTACGTTACATAAATTATTCGTTTTTGGTTTAATAAGTTTTATCAACTTAGTAAATACTTTCAGAAAACGTAAAATATTTTCTCATACCGTCGATACCTTTAGAGTACAACCAGAGCTATCAGATAATCGATTAAATTATTTATTCGCGCCATCTGCACTTCGACTGTTTAAAAAGAATATAATTATATGATGATCAAATCACTAGTGAAATAGACAATATATGAAAAAATCTTACATGGTCATTTTCTCTATTTGAGGAAAAATGTTTCATAGCTGCCGCCCGCACACCATAAATAACGGGATTAGCGTCGTCCCTTGTTTCAAATATTAAAATGACCGTGCACAGAGGTATTAAATTTGCTCCGTAAAAGCGAGGGATCTCCCTCCCCACGTATAATATCAGTAGAAATTAAATATCTACTTTGTCTGCACAGTTATTTACAGTGCAATGTAGCAGAGTGCGTTAATTATGTTTTAGCGTCCGTGTCATTCTAATCAGGTCCTATTGCAGGATCCTTTCGATATTGTATTTCATTACTTTCTGTTTTGCGTCAAGTTTGCACATTTTTATTTGTATTGTATGCGTTTGAATAGTGTCTGTGAACGGTATAGTTATAAGACTCGATTGTGTCTAGATGTACGTAGCGCAGGGTGAGATTATTGGTGTTCTGACACTATTGATGATGCTGTGATAAAGGAGTAGCGAGGGTAAACCTGCAATGTTATTTGGGAGCATAGATATGCCTCTGAGGTGTTGCCACTCCCTTTGCCAGATCTGCGGTGCGCCCATGCATTTGCACAACACCTTCCCTCTCTGGTGATCTGAGTCAATCCGATGAACGAGTTATGCACCGACTGAATGGCCATTCTTGATGTAAAGGCTACACGAGTTCCATTATTAATTAAATATCAAATTGTAGTGGGTAAAAATAATTTAAAGAATTAGTGTGTCAAGAATTGCGTAGAATAATAAGTGGTTTTTTCGATTAGTTACTCATTTTATTCAGTGTAATTTCAGCGACTTGTATATAAATGCTTAGGATTGTCATAGTAGATCCACTTTGTATGACCAATCACAAAACGCCACAGAAAACTCTTCTTTTTTCCTAGCAAGCAAAGCCAGTGCGATGTTGTATCCATTTATAATGGCACTTACGGTTAAATCGTGCGGCACACATTTCCTTCTTTATGAATCTTTCCATCGCATGTAAATGTTCGCCAACTGCCCTATCACTGACTCTTCACTGATTAGCCAATTCTGCGTTTGAACTGAGTTTTCGTTCAATAATGCTTGTAATTTACTATCTTCAACCTTTTTCGGTTGTCCAGAACGTTCTTTGTCATTAACATCAGTATCTCCACGTCCAAACCGCTAAAACCACTCTTTACATATAAGCTATAACTTTTAATCAAATTTCTGATAATTTATGAATTTCGGACCAATCAAATTTCTCGTTTTTCGAACCGAAAAACGTATTTAGCCAATTTGTGATTCCCTCTACAGAACTGAAGCGTCCCCGTAAGAGTGTTTTGCATTGATCAAAACAAGTGTTAGTCAGATGATGTGAAGTCTGGACTATATGGCGGGTATGGTAGAACTTTCCATCAGCTATTCTCCAAATAGTTTTTCACCTATGTCACAACATGTTGTCGAGCGTTATCGTGATAAAAAATTTGTATGGCACCCAACTTCCAATCTTTTGAATGAATTCTAATATTTTTAGGCGGAGGAAAATAGCTTATTCCTTGATACCCAGCGATGCAGTAAGTTCTTCTTACATCTGACACGGATGATCTTCCACCAAAGCACCTAATTCCTCGTCTTCAAAACTTTTGGACTTTCCGGAGCGATCCTTGTCTTCAATTTTAAAATTATCACTTATAAACATTTTGAACGATACATTCCGTCCTTAAATTTCCAAAAGCAGGCGATAAGCCTCAGACGCACTTTATCTCATAATAAAGAATAGAGGCAGCGCTTCTCACAAAGGACGCCTATTTAGCTGGAATGTTGCGATTATTTCACTCAATAAAATAAACAACACCAAAAGAAATGCTCAAATATAATGCGCAAATATAATATATGACGTCGTATATTTCTGCACGGGCTTCACTGATGACGTTGTTCGAGAACGCATTATCTATATAAGTGCAAAACATCACTAATAGATGGCGCGATTATATTTTCTGCCATATCGCCTATAAAAGGCGGGCCCGAGCAGTATCAACTCTCAGTCTCTCTTAAACCTTCAGCCAAAGCAGACATCAAGTGCGCTTATGTTTAGCGAAAATGTGTGATTAGTAATTAAACTATTGTTTTAATTGGCGGGCTGTGTCCACTCTTAATCCAAGTTCGGTGACTGGCGGGCTGCGCCCACTCTTAAGTCGAGCTCGGTGATTGGCGGGATGTGCCCACTCTTAAGCCGAACTCGGCGATTGGCGGGCTGCACCCACTCTTAAGCCGAGCTCGGTGACTGGCGGGCTGTGCCCATTCTTAAGCCGAACTTAGCGCTTGGCGGACTGTGCCCACTCTTACACAACCTATAATTGAATAAGTATGTGACAGCGGGCGGGTGCTTTTTCAAATTCGTCCTTTTTCAGTTTTTTCCATTACAAAATAATTTACTTACTTTTCTATACTTTATTAGTTGTACGCTACGCATAAATTATAAATGATTATACACTACACTTTATTTGTTTATACAACGCATTAATTGTAATATTCAATATTTAGATCTAAGCAAAATAAATGAATAAGTTGTAAAATATCACTAACCAGAGCTCTTAATTTATTTCAGACCTTTCCCCTCTTGATTCGACTGGCTCATCTCTTATTACCGTTCAAACCATTAATCGCTATAACAACACTTACATTTATATATATATATATATATATATATATATATATATATATATGAATTTATCTTAGATATATTCTATATATTCTACGTAAATAAGATGATACTTACTTTTCACTAAATGCAAGATCAAATCTGTCTAAAAAATGTATAGCTAAACTATGTTCATCTATACTCATAAATGTCCAATAACACTCTGTGTGAGGGGAAGGTATGTTTGGATAGTTTGGCGAAGTTATTTCCTTTTGCATATGCATTTTGTTAGATATTTCATATGTACCACCGCAATCATGTCCCAATTCTCTATTATAATTGAAGAAATATATAATGATAATTAGTTTTATATTTATGTGTTTCATTCTAGGTTTTTAATTAAACTTTCAAAAATTTTCAAAAAATAGTTTACGTACTTAAAGGTTAATTTAAAATTAACTGTAGCATAGGCTACTGATAGTTTTACATATAAAAAATTACTAGTAGTATTTTGTATAGGAGGTTTGGTCCCGTTACAGTACTTTCCAATTCCAAGCAATGGAGAGCTGGAAGATGCACCATTTTTTAGCTGAAAATGCAAGTTATTTAATCATTTACATGATAGTTTATTTGAACAAAATTAAACATTTCATTTAAAAAATTAAACTGTTCAATACCATGACATAGTTTGATTTACATGAATTATCATTCAATGGGTGATTATTATTTGCGATAATATTAACAGTAACATTAACATTAATTCTTCTTCCAGTCTTTACTTTTATTATCCATTCGCAAGAAAAAATATATGGCATACGTTTATTTAAACGCACTGTATTATTGACTTCAATAATTCCGTTCGAATCTTCAATATGTCCTCCACATTCTGTTGAAAATTTTAATTTTATATTACATTTCTAAAATATTCCTTAAAATAATTAATATTACCCATTAAAATAATTGCAGAAAATCCAGTTTTATTTCGAGTTGAATCTGTTACAAATTGAACAGTCATAATATTTGAACCTGGGAAGGTAGTAATTGTAGAATTAGATAAGCATATTCGTTTTACATGTTCATTTATATCAGTATTTGCATATCCATTAAAAATAGATACATAATCTGTAAGGCAATCTTGTGTTTCCTCAATATCCATTGTTAAAAATCGTAATAGTAAATGAGTTCCACTTGGAGAAATAAAAGTCCAAGAATATTGCAGATTGCTTTTATAACCATCTGGATATCCAGGTGAGTTAAATGTATAAGTTCTATTTTGTTCAGTTAGAATAACCAATTGACTACGGTTAGAACCTAGAATATTATATATACAATTTTTATATTTTTTCAGTTTTTACAATAGAAGGGACTTTTAAATGAATAAAATAGTTTTAAACAAATACAATAAATATAAAGGCACACTAACAAAAATCTTAAGTAAGCTTAACCATTTTTAGATCGGTTGAATTTTTTAAAAGAGGCATTAAGATAGTTCTCATAACTTGGTAGAATTCATTATTTAACTATACATTCAAAAACCTATTTGAAAGCAGTATTTTAATTAATTAACTTATCTTATAAATTAATTACTTTTGTTTATCAGTCCGTTAACAGTTGACAGTTCTTATTAATAAATATTTCTTTAAACCATTCTAAATTATCTTCTCTAAAATCTTTATCTCATAATTTGATTGATCTGTCAAAGATTCGCTTAATTGAGCCTATTTTATTCCCGAATTGATTCTGTATTACTTGTGATTTAACATTTAATAAGCTCGAAACAAATATACGTATTTGATGTTGGAAAATTACTAAATGATTGGTTATTCTATATGTGCACTGCTCTTTATGAATGTGAGAAAATTTTTCATGATAGTTTACTGTGCCGTGTTCACATTTTGAATATTGAATAAACTATCTTTGTAAATAAAAATACTACTTTCTACATCAGTAATAATTTCTTTAATAGAGAGATTATATTATATTTTTAAAAATATATTTTTAAAGAGATTTTTGATTGATTATATTCATGTTAATAGTAATTATTTTTTGAATATACAAGTTTATTCAGGTCTGTTCCACACATTAACTATCTCTACTAGCTTTTTAGTAACAATATAATATTATTTCCTCAAGATACATTTAGTAACTCGCATTAAATATAGATGCTTGGCTTTGAGGAAGATTTGCATTGCATTACATACTTACTATTAATATCCTCTATGAATCCAGTTTTTGACGTTCGAGGAATCTTTATCCATTTTAAGTAAAACCAATTACCAACATGGTCAAAAGAATTTTCCATTTTGATAAAAATAACATTGCTAGATGAGATTATTAAATTTTTCGGAATGGATATACCACACAACTCTTTCATTAGAGGAGCTTCATCATTATATCCATCATAAATCTATAAATATTAAAATACATATTACACACACGCGTACACACACAAACACACACACACATATATATATATATATATATATATATATATATATATATATATAAACAATTTTAATCTACCTTTAAAGAAGAATAGCAATAATCTTCATAATTTTCCATGCTAAAATCTATAAATTGAATCTTTATTATATAGCTGAAATCCACTGTAATTCTCCATGAAAAAGTTTCACTTTTACGATAGGACAAGGGGTATAAAGGAGATGCAATTTCTCCAAAATTTCCAGAAAGTTCGTCTCCAAAAAGTAATCGATATTCTGCCAAAAAACCTTTCGGATTTCCAATGGTATCCTTCGAACTTCTGAATCTAATCCATAAAGATTGTGAAGACGTGAGACTATCTACATTTTTACCACAAAAAATACCTCGCAATTTTCCAAGTCCACTATTTTCTCGAATTTCCAAGTAATCAATATCACAGTTTTCACTTTGTGAAAGCTCAAAGTCTTGAAATGTGATAGAAATTCTATTTCCAGGTGATGTATACAGAATCCAAATACAATCTGTGTCACTGAAATAACTAAGTGGATAATTGGGTGAAGCTATGGTGCCACTTTCTGCTGTATATTTTCCTCCGCAATCTAATTTATTGAAGTAAATAAATAAATAAATTCATATTTTGCTTATTAATATACAATTTTACCATAAAAAATTAATTATATTAAATTTTCGTCTTCATAATTTTCTCACCATATTTAATTGCTTTTCAAATATTTTTAAAAATTTTAATAATTCAAAATATATATAATAGATTTGCAGAAATCTTACATTAGACTTTCATTTTATTTTCTAAAGAAAACTAAAAAAATCAATTTTGAAATATAATTTAAAACTCTATCTAGACTTATAATTATATTGACAACAAACAGTTGTTAGTAACATTTTATTGTGAAAGAGTTGAGATTAGATGGTAAGATCTGTATCACCTCAAAGATTTAGGGTGCATTAAAGATCATTGAGAATGTTACAACCTACTGTAGGCTGATTTAAAACTGCTTCAAAAAAATTAACCGGCTGACCGCTAAGCTAGGAACAAAGAGACCGTGCACTAGAACTGTGCTCATGATCGGTATCCCAACGTACAAAATCGATACGGCATTTAATGGATGGGGTTATCAGAGCATTGTATAATGTGAAATACGCATTTCATAAACTATAAGCAGGTTTAAATCATACGGACTGGACCTTACGTATATGTTCGGCCCTCAATATACGTTAGAGGTACAAAGAGATCACCTAACTGAGTGTGATTTTCTACTGAAAATCCTCCAACTCAATAATACCAAAAAATTACTAATCAATAATATGAGTATGTTACTATTTCTTATTATATTTGTTCATTTCAAATATTTCTTAATAATTAGTTCTGTTAAAAATACTCTTTTTTGATATACTTCTTTCAGTTAGTTAATTGATTGATAAATTTAATCACATCATTATACTAGAAGGCTTACGATGGCTTGATCACTAGAGCACAGAACTAATAATTCGATGATCCGTGTTCAAGTTCGTGTCTGAAATAGATCACATAGGCACTGCTGTGAAACTTTACATGTTTTTGTTGCTTAAAAACACATCGTAGACCTCCGTCGATGATTAGCACCACTATTTGGGAGTATAAGTAGAGTGGTGTTAAATAACATTAAAAAAATCATTATACTTAATACAATATTAATTTTACATATAACGTGGCTTACTCAGCGGCGAGTAAGATCTAGTATATAGATATGATATAACAAGGAAATAAAGCGCATAATTAAATGTGAAACAAACAGAAGCTAGTTTATTAGTATAATATAATAATATAGCTAGATACTCACAGCGGCCAGTATAATAAATAAGCGACCACTAAGAACTAACAAAATTATAAATTAAAATGAAATAACGTACTTTTCGTTCCTATAAAAGTGTTTTATTTTTCGATAGAAGGCCTGTTCATTTTCCATATTTGCTGAGGAAGGCACCTCTCAAGTGAAGAAAGAGAAACAGCAAAATTCGACCGACTGAATTATTTAAAAATTAATAATATTATATTATTGACGAAGAGCCCCTTGGAATTATATATAATTAAATACGATAAATTGCGAAGAAGCGCAAGCTCCGGCCGTGTAAATAGACGACCAAACTAAATAGAGAGAGAGAGAGAGAGAGAGAGAGAGAGAGAATCGGTCAAGGTCGAACAGCCGATTATAGAATTAAAGAATGAAGTCGTGAAGAAAGACGTAGAAATATGTATATTATAATATAATATAATTTATGAAATAGTAAATTTTTTTTTCTTCTTTTATTTATTATAGGGAGTCACTAGTGAAATCGGAGTGGAATGATACGAATTATTATTATGTTTTGTTTTAATTAAATTATGTACTAATTATTGAATAAATATTCTTATTTTTAACAGAATATAAAAAATGAAATTACTAAAAGAGTTATTCACCAAATTCATTCACCCGTCCCGGCATGATACTCCATCTTTATAAGAACTCTATAAATAAAAATATAAAATCACGCAAGAAGAAGAGAGGAGACGGATCGTGACGTACATATTATACACATTCATATGTTCGCCAAAAATGGAGGAAATTTGGAATACGTATAAATTAACTTTATATTTTTAAAATTTCTTTCTCTGAAAAGAAGAATATTTTTTCAAATACCATAAATACGCAGCTAAAAAATAGTCTAAGTAGATAATTGAATAGAAAGAATCTATTATATGAATATTAAAATTGATTTTTTTCAAATAAATAAATCCATCCAGCCATCCATCTATCATTGTCACATTTATACTCTCATCTGACTAAACTTTCCATATAAATTCATTTTGAAGAAACATACATCTAGCATATAGGATGTTACAAAGACCAGAGCTACGTGTTATTAGTTAGATTACAGCGCCGGATCAGTTCAGAATTATCGTTGAGTTTTTCGATGTTGTCAAATGATCAATCAACTACAGCTGATTTGTCTTAAGTAGTAAAATGGCGTATTTACGTTAGTGAATAAACGGATATCTTTATGCACTAAAATAATTATGGCTTTGAGAGCAGAAAGGGATAGTATAAATCACTGAATAAATAAATAAAAGTCTGAAGAAGACTATAGTAAACTAATAAATATTTTTATCGATCTTACAGTCTTGATACTATAATATATTATTCTAAAATAATGACAGTCAGACTGTCTTTGATTATGATCACCCCTGAAGAATCTGAAATAGAAATTACTACTAAAAATAAAATTAAATTAGATTAAAAATTAAAAATAATAAAAATAATAAAAAACCATAAAAATAAACTATATTCTGTGTTAGCAGAGAGCAACCTGGCCACCTGTACCAACTTAAAAATTGAAATTTTAAATTAAATTTTAAATATTAAATTGAAATTTTCCTTCGTAGCTAGACGTAATACCAATGAAAATATTTATTAATTTCATTTAGAATAATCGACATTAGTACAATGTTTAATTTTCAAAATTACAGTATAATAAAAAATGAATTGTCTATATATATATATATTGTGACGAGTGTCACAAGGCGCCCGCGCCGAATTGTCCAGAAAGAATGAAGGCGACGCGTGCACCGTCGCACCTTGTGCTCGACACCGTCTCCCATCCCCTTACCCTACCGGTCGGCGAGCCACGCACAGACGTCTGCGAAGGGACAGTGAGATTAGGTTACCTCATCAATGCCATCGCATAGCCTGGAGTGCCGAGACGTATTCACACGAAAAAAAATTAACGATATTGCGTGTTTCTTTCTGTGTATCACTCGCGCCTTAAATAATCACGTAAATGAACTGTATTACAATATTAAGTTAATAATAATACGTTCGCGATACTCCCTTCGTCTTGCAACGCTAAGGTGTATACAAACTGAATCATTCGATAGACGAGAATATGGATTTCGCCATTATTTTCAAAATTGGCCCAAGTTACGATGCATTATTTTAAAGTTAAGGCCGAGGCGAATACAGCTTTCCATTTGAAAGAATAGGAATCCGTATTCAAGTGAAGCCCTTGAACTCCGGGTTATCTAACCGAGCGTAGGAAGCACACAAAAATAAAAATAGATTTGTTATTTTTTTATTCAATTGTTTGATAAAGTATTCCCGAGCTAGTGCAGGAAACTCCAGGCTCAAAAACAAGCCAAGGTACGTCGAAAGCACGCGTATATTATATAAAAATATACGTGTGTACTTTGGATGAAGCTGATGTGGTCGAAAGGATGAACATGCCCAGACATCACAGATGCTATATTTTTTTGTTTTTGTATTTATATATTTATAAACTCATTAGATTATGGAAAACTATAGGTTGTTTAAGAGTACTCATCATTCTCATAGCGAAGCGTAGAAAACTATAGTTAGTGTATTAATGTTGTAAACATACTTTTTGGTTATAATTCTAATTTTTATATCATTTCGTGATAGGCACACATTGTTTCTGCAAAGGCTTGATTAAATCAAAAAACAAATCTAGAAAAAATTTTTATTTTATGTTAATTAAATTTAACATTATATTGATAATAATTATTATGAAGTTGGTGGGTAACAAAATGAAGTAATCCGAATGAGCTAGCTAAAACGATCCGAAATTTATAATTCTTGTTTTTATATTATTTACATTATTATTAATTAACACATTATTAACATTATTGTTATTATATTGTCATGATAAACAAAAAAAATAATAAGGAAACCTTTTTTTCTCAGACTCTGAAAAATTGGTATTACAGTCCAATTAAGTAGACTAGATTTGATACATAATAAAATCAAGCTATGTTTATATTATCAATACTATCTATACAAATACAGTCGACTTACGCACAATTAAAGTAATTTTCTTTTATCTTCTTGAATTTATGTTTAATCGGGTTGGCTGCTCATTATCTCAAACAATCATAAATTGTAAAGGGATTGAATGCGACATAGCGATGTCATTTATTTGTTTATTTAGAATTGCGTAAATAATTTTAAGCTTATATTGTTGTCAAAAATTACAACTTATCGCTTCTACGGTATTGCACATATATTGTATTATAATCTTTTCTTTTTACATCTTGTTTATAAAGTTAACAGTCCCCAGATTGAAATCTAACAAGTTTCCCATCATAATATACTACCAAGATTTTTATGGCTATGAGATAATTATATTATGATATGGTTATTCGAACAGATATTGTTCACATAAGTTTTTGATGAAATTGTTCGTAGTTTCTTCTTCTCTAAGCCATATAATCACGTACAATCGTATATATGTTATGTATTACATAAAGAAAAGCATGTGCATAAAACGTATCTGTATACTTACTATTCTCTTACTGCATTTAGATAATTTCTTTTTTTCGACATTTGGATTTTATTACAGTTATTTATTGTCATTTTATTATTCAATATTATCATTATTATTATTATTATTATTATTATTATTATTATTGATGGATTAGGGATTATTACGAATCATTATTAATTATTGATCATCACGAAAATTTATAGAGTAGTATATATTTACGTAGAATGATTTTCGAAGTTCTTAAGATAAGACGATCACCGTCGTCCGCCCCCGTACGAACCCCCCTTTTTCTTTTTATTTCATTTATTCCTACTGGAAAATTTTTTTTGGAGACGCATGGAGCGCTCGGGCACTTTCATCCTGGCTTTCGCAGGGGAGAGGTGAAGAGAAGTTAGTGAAAGTAGTTCTGGAGGGTAAAATTTTAAGTGAGGATTTCCAGCGAGGGGTAAGAGATTGAAAACCGGGAGGAAGCAGTGAATAAGCGAACGAGAGTTGGGATAGGGTGGCAAAAGAAAGAAAAATTTAGTAGAGAGAGATCGCGGATAAGGGAGTAAAAAGAGAAGGAAGAAGCGAGCGAAAGAGACAGGTTGACGGCGGAAAAGTCCGACAGCGCCCATCGAACAGAGAATCGCGGTGCGCCCACGCCGCCCTTCCTCCACGGACTCACCACGATCGCCAACATCCCATCGGGAGAGAAGGGTGAGTGTAGTCTCCAGAGTTCGCGTGTGTTTGCGATGATCCACGTGGGTAAATCGAAGCTGTCAGACCGACAATAAAGGGTGTGCGGGCAGGTGGGTCTACTATTGTGTACGATCAGAAAATTTCGTTATATTTTTTTTTCTTTTCCCTTCAATTCCTATCCCGTCCCCGACGTGGCGACAACTTCTCCGTGAGAGGTCAGCAGAGCCTGCCCAGCGGATTTCAGGTAAGTGTGACGTAATAAGTTTTTGTGTACGAGATTCAAGTAGCCAATTTTGAAAAAAAATTGAGTTGTTTTACTTGAAATTTTCGCATCACAATATATATTGTATTATTAGGATGCCATTTATAAGTAAAATGTGTTTAGTACCTGAACTAAATGTTGAATAAGTAGCATCAAAGTTATCACCGACTGTTAATCCATTATTGGTTGTCAAATGAATTGTTAATGAATTACCAGTACTATAAAAAGGCTTTGGGATATTGTTAGTACATATTTGTCCTAGTATTGGACCATTAATATCTTCACCTTCATAAATTTCAATATGATTTGAGGAACAATCTTCAGACAATAAAAAGTCTATGTGGTTGAAAATCAGTGTAATCTTGTCACCTAAATGAAATAAAAATTTTGTATTATCAAGCTTTAGATGATTTATTGCAACTTACAAGAAAATAAATTATTACCGGGGTCTTTAGCTGTAAGTATCCAACTACAATTTAATGACGAAATCGTGTGTAATGTAGATGACGAACGAAGGACGCCTTGACCATCTACTATAATGCGAGCTCCACAAGTACGATTATAGTAAGCTTTGAACCCTTTAGCTGATACCAAAGAATCAGTTCTCATTACAACAAGTATTTCATTGCCTCTTGAAACATAATATGGTAAAGTTTCGCTGCTTTCACAGTGAACTCCGAGTAATGGAGCTTCAGTTGCATTCCCATCATAAATCTTGTAAAAAAAATTATTAGAAATTTATATTATAAGGTGGATAGTTTTTTTGTATCTACTAAATAATAGTTAATAATTTAAAAGTTTAAAATTAATTTAAAAGTAAGAGTTAATAATTTCAATATAAGATAGACATTATATTTAATAAGCATTTTTTTTAGAATTCCTGATTTCTGTAGGATATTATTGCCTTTATGAAATTAAATGAAATTAAACCTCGATAATATTTTTCGAGTTAAAATACTCCCATGGTACGCGAAGATATCGAACTATTCCATACTGGAATAATAGTCACATACTGGTAAGAATTTTGAACAGATACATTTTATAAATTAACGTTATCTCTTCATTATGAACGCTTATTTAACAAAAATGTAGCGCAGCATTTTTATATTTTCGTATGTTTTTGGACTATCGTATTAGTATTATAATATAAAAGCCTATTTTTAGTCATTTTCTGAGATCAAATTTATATTTACTATATAAATTAGTAATGTCTTTGTAATTAAAATATTGTGGATAACGGAAAATATCGTTTGAATATAATTACTCTTTAAGTTAAAAATGGGTAGTTTATAATTAAAATATTATTCCGTATGAAAAACGTATTTCAAATTTTATAAACGATGAAGACGATCTATAAGTCAAAATGACCAAACTGTAGGATATTTTTCCATGTAAATCATCTTAATTTTTTTCTTCTTTCAGGTAACGTGTATCGGATCCCAGTTTCTAAGAATTTTAGAATCCAAAACAAAGCTACTCCCAATCCTTCCTAGGCACAAGCCTTAGATATCCACGCTAAGGATATCTTTACAAACCCTCAGGATTTAGCTAAAAGTTCCCCACGCTTTTAGCATTCAGATCACCCCATCCTTCCTAGAGACAAGCTTTAGATATACACGCTAAGGATATCTCTACAATCCCTCCGAATTTAGCTAAAAAATCTCGATGCTTTTAGTATCCGGGTATTAATTTCCATTCAGTTTGTTCTGAATCTTCATCCTTAATAGTTGTCTGCTTCTTCCGAATCTTTCTATATTCCAGTATCTACTACCTACCCTTATCATCTTTATCTCTATATCGGGCATTAGGTAGAGAAATCTTTCCCCACGACAATTTCACCTTTGTATTCCATTGATAATATTCAATTAATTGCAAAAATCACTTTTTTTTACCTTAAAGAAATATAATTAAGGTCAATAAGTAATGCTTTGACCGATTTATAAATACCGTGCACACTATTTACCTTTTATGCCCGATCCCAGCTAGTACGCGAAAGCATGGATTAAAAGGGAGAAAAATATGTGTTTGGTTCGTGTCGCGAATTATGCCCTCACGATGTACCTTAAAGGCAACGTGAGTTCATCCGGACAGTTGTGGAGATTATTTACGAAGGAAAACTTAATTGAACATGCGATGGTATTAATACGAGGGTGGATTGATAAATTTCTGGCATGACCAAGAGATGGCACCACTAGGCCTACCTTAGGTGGCGTTCTATAGTACGATCCTTAGATAGCTTGTAGCTATAGTTTCAATCCGATCGCTATGTTACTTTAGGTTTAAGAGCACGCTGAACAAGACGCCTCTGTGTTTTACGTAAAAATGGAAAAGGTGGAAAATCGTGCTGTCATCAAATACTTTTATTTGAAGGGGTTAACGCCGAAGGAAGTTAAAGAAGAGATGGACTCAACTCTGGGGACATCCTCCCCATCATATTCAATCGTTAAGCAGTAGGTTTCCGAGTTTAAAAAGGGTCGTGTGAGCACCTCTGATGAGCCTCGTTCAGGACGCCTCATTGAGTTCACAACTCCAGATATGATCGAAAAAATCCATCAAATAGTGCTGAAAGACCACAAATTAAAAGTGCGTGAGATAGCTGAGACCTGTAAGATGTCATATGAACGTTTACAAAATATTTTGCACCAACATTTGTATATGGAAAAGCACTGTGCAAGATGGGTGCCGCGTTTGCTAACAGTCGACAAAAATCCAAGCGAATTTTTGCGTCGATTCGTAACCGTTGACGAAACTTGGGTTCACCACTACACTCCTGAAACCAAACAACAGTCTAAACAACGGATTGGACCAGGGGAACCAACTCAAAAGAAGGCAAAAACAATTTTTTCGGCGAACAAGGTTATGGCTACTGTTTTTTGGGATGCAAGAGGTATTATATACATTGATTACCTTGAAAAGCGTAAAACTATCACTGGACAATACCACGCAGACTTATTGTCACGTTTGAGCCACGAAGTGAAAATTAAACGACCTCATCTGGCGAAGACAAAAAATATTGTTTCATGACGATAACGCACTAGCGCACACGTCAATCGTTGCGATGGCTAAAATCAATGATCTGAAGTTTGAATTGATTCCGCACACTCCCTACTCTCCATACCCAGCCCCGAATGACTATTATCTGTTTCCTAACCTCAAAAAATGGCTTGTTGAGAAATAAAAAAAAATAATTTTTAAAATCGTTGTTTTTCTTGGTCAGGCCGGAAACTTATCAATCCACCTTCGTACTTTAAAGTATCGTTCGCCATATAGTATCTTATTGATTGTAGGAGGTGGACACACAATTCCTGCATTCTCTGTCTGTGCAGTTAGTACGACTTAGACTAATAACCAATGATGCTTTGTGGGTCGTGGGCCACAGGCTCTTTCTAATTGGTCCACAAACTTACGTTGTTAAAAAGATCGGGTCGGTGGATGGGTGGCTTAGGTCTCGGGAGAGACGGAAGGAAGGAAAGGCTCGGAGCACGAACTCCGCAGAGTGTTCCGGGGGGAACTCGCCGTCCGACAATCCCCAGGCGCGTCTCCCGACGCGCCGGTGGGTCCCTGGAGGCCTTGGGCACGACTCCTAATAGGAGCTACTGAGTATCCAATCCGTAACTCCTTTCGGAGGGGTGCCCTACCCACGAACACCGTCCGTCTGATCCGGGTTTCCGGATCGGATTAAGACGCTGCCCGTGGACGGGAGGTCGAGGGGGGGAGAGTAGGTGAGTCGCCCTGTCTCCTACGAATAGGACAGCCCTGACAAGGGCCTACGAGGCGAGATACCACCCGCAGGTTGGGGGGAGAGAAGGTGGAAGTAGGTGGCTCGCCCTGTCCCCTACGAATCGGACAGCCCTGAGAAGGGCCTTCGAGGCGAGGTACCACCCGCAGGTGGGGGGGTGGAGAAGGAGGAGTGGGTGGCTCACCTCGTCCCCTATGTACGAGATGGTCCTGAGAAGGGCCTTCGAGGTGAGGCACCACCCGCAGGTGGTGGGGTGGAGAAGGAGGAGTGGGTGGCTCACCTTGTCCCCTATGTAAGAGACGGTCCTGAGAAGGACCGATGAGGTAGAGGCCACCGGGGAAGGAGGAAGAGGGAAGAGGTAAGGCCAGCTTGGGCCTTTGGCCCAAGCTGTACCGACCTCCGCCGGCCTTGCAGTCGATTAGCTGCGGCGGTGCTCATTGCTATGGCGGTGGCGGCTCGGTCAACGCTCTTTTGAGCCACAGCAGGCGGTGCGTGTTCTAGGGAGTCTATGCGTCGGCATATAACAACCTTGACTTGAATTTTCTTTCAGCTCTAATTTTATATCCATATAAGAAACAGCAATAAAAAATATTTAAATAGAGGGGATGATTTTCAAATAACAGGAAAATCTAATTATTTTAATAATTATTATCGAATACATTTTTATTAAATGAAATAATTTATTATTTTTTAAAACTAAATTAATTATTATAATAGCGCTACCTTTGAGCACCCGTATGATTTTAACGTATGGTTAGTTCTCCTATACAAGGTGCCAGAAAGGATTCATAGAAAATTACTAAGAGCGCTACCTCACAAGTACAAATGGCATTGCTCACTTCCACGGATCAAACCTGTATACTGCGAAGATCTACCTCTTGAATAATCTACGAAATTTTTCTTTCTCTCTTAAGTATCAAAGATGCCCGTAAAAGCTGTCTCGCTTGTACTCACGTAATAAAAGGGAAAAATACACTATCAGAATAGTCGTGCTCATTTATTAGATGCACAATGACGTCGCGATATAATATGATTGATATAAGGTACTACATAAATAGATAATATTAGAAAAGAATAAGATCAACCATTGTTGATTATCAAGTTAAAAATTGCTAGCCAATGATACTGATGCATGCCTAATATATCTTCCTGTAGTTGCAAACAATATTTCCTGTTTAATTTTCTTAGAAGAGCTCCGGTATTTGGCGTAAAGTTTTTGCAATAACTAACAAAGGAACAGGGACATATGCCCTGTCTGTGATACATTAAGTATATAGAACACAATTAAACTGTCTAACTCATAAAAAAGTAATTAACTAATGTCAAATGCACATTAAATTGAATTGGATTGGACAATTAAAGAAGTTGAAATATATATGTTTTTGATCAATTAAGGGCTCATATTTTGTAAATGTTAGATTCATAAAATTCATTTGAACATATATCAATACATAAAAATAAATAAAAAAGTATTAAATTAGAAGCGCCTTTTAAAATATTTATTGTATTCTGTTTTAAATTGTGTTGATTTTTTTAAATTGGTAAAAATAAATTATTAAAAGTTTTCATTTTACTTAAATTATGTTATAACTAAAATGAATTTTTCTTGGTTTTAAAGTAATAATGGTTCTATTGAAATTTATTGTAAAATTACGATAAGTTTTATGTTATTAATCTAATTATACTTTTATGTTTTAAATTTTCAGAAAATATAATTTAACCATAATAGCTTATATTCCTTTTTGATATAATATTTCTGTCTCTTGTATATAAAAAATAACCATAACAATATTTTGCTTCATTCAAAAAATCATGGAACATGTATTGCCAATAGTGGCTCAGAAGGGCAATATTGATATATTAATATATCAATACACTCAATCAGAAAATGTAGTCACGTCACACCTATTGGATGCATTTGTATTATAATATGGTATTTAGATAAATGAATTAAAACATAACAATGAATTAAATACATTGATAAAATAATTATTTTATAATTTAGCAAAATCATAAACTTTATATTTTTATTTTTTCATATTGACAGTATACTTGACCTCTCAAATGCAAGATTCTCCTAAGAAATAGAAAATTCAAATATAATTACCTTAATATAATCGTCGGAACAGTTTTTACTTTTTTCAATGTCTAAATCTATAAATGTTAAGTTGACAACATGATTCACATCAACAGTTATAAGCCATTTACAATCCTGATTATGTGGATAATTTTTTGGATAATTCATTGAATGAATAACTCCAGATTGGCCAATGAATTTTCCTCCACATTTCACATCAATAGAATGATAATTTGCTAAAAATCCATGACTAGCATAATTGATGTCAGATGAAAATTTTATGAGCATTTGATTTCCAGTGCTAGTAATTGTAACAGGTATATTAGAATAGCATAAGCTATTCACCAATACTGGGTCATTTTCAGTTTGGCCATTAAAAATTGTAATGGAACCAGCAGTGTCTAAAAAAATATGAATTTATATATAAAACTTAATTAAACTTTTTATATTCATACGATTCATTTAAAATAGATAATAATCATTGTTTTTTTCATCGATTTTGAATTCTTTATTTTACATATTATGCAACCGCTACTATTAGTTGGATACTCTATTTGCAAAGGTAAATGAACAAATTATCTTATTAAAATACTGTTGCACACTTATATCTTTTTTACCTCTTCCTTATATTTTTATTATTGAATATCATAGACTATGATTCTGATTGCAACTGTGTTCGAATTTCAATTTGTAACGTTCTTATGTCGTTTCGGAAGAGCTCACGTGGACATCTTCTGGGTTGATTTAAAGGACTGAATATTTTCAGGAACATAGTTCGTATCCGGTTAATCAACATTTTTTAAACACATTATTTCTTAGCACTGATAGTAAAAATATATATTCTATATTACCTACAATCTTAGAAAATTGTAATTGAAATTTTTTCAGAACTTTATTCTCCAAAACTATCTTTAATAAAAACACATTGCAAACGAATTTTAACCTTGAACATATATATATGTATATATGTATATATATATATATATATATATATATATATATATACGATGTTAGACAATTAAGTAATGCGAGGGATTTTATTTATCGCCCTGTGATAACACTGCGAACCTGTAACTCCGCCACCGTACTAGCAGATTCCTACTCTTTCGATTGAGACCTTGACAACCCTCGTACGATCATTTTTGCATCAGCTGTTTAGTGTTTTTAACAACGCGCGTGTAGTGCATGTCACGCAAATGGAACAGAGAAATTTAGACAGTGGATTTCGTTAACCTCTCCACTGTGATATCGGATCAAATAATATCACTTGGTTTTGCTTCCTCAAAAATTCTATATGATATTCATTTACTTATGTGTTGATGTGACAAAGTCTATAAAAGAGCATTTTATACTAGAAGTTCATCCAAATTTTTCAATTGTAAACACGTCCAAACTTTAATCTTAAATCAATTAGATATTAATAAAAATACTCATTAAGGAGCGACTTGGTAACGCATTCGCTACAAAAATAAATATGAGGAAATTATCAAATCTGGCGAATATGGACGCTCATGCATGACTATAGTGTTAGTTTTGGCCAAAAAATCTCTCACTAGCAACGACGAATGAACAGCTGCATTATCGTGATGCAAAAGCCAAGAAGTTTGTTTCCAAAGTTCTGTACTTTTTTTGGATATCGCTTCTCAAAAATGACGTATAAATTCAATGTAGTACTCCGTATTGACTGTACGACCTTGCGGTAAGAATTTCTGATGCATTACGCCACCGTAATCAAAGAATTCAGTCAGCAAAGCCTTGAAATTTGCTGGAACTTGACGTGCTTTCTTTGGACTTGGTTCTTCTGGGCTCTTCTATTGGGACAATTGGGCTTTAGCTTCCGCATCATAAGAGAAAATCAGCATCTTTATTGACTTCAATCAACATTTCCTGAGCTATGATCATGCGACGGATCGTTTCATCAAAATTAAGCAGTTTTGGAACGAATTTCGCTAACATGTGCTTCATGCCGAAAATATCCGAAAAATTGCACATCATGAAGCAGCCGATATTCCAACATCTTCAACAACTTCTTTGATAGTGATTCGATGATTTTTTAACATAATATCTTAAATTACTTGAATGTTTCCATCTGTTGTTGACGGGATAGCGGGTCCAGGGCGAGGTTCGTCTTCGCTACAGAAAACTATTCTTTTTTGCCTGGCAAGCAAAGACAGGGCGATTGAGTATCGATTCATAACGGCACTTTCGGTCAAATCGTGTGACATCCATTTTTTTTCTTTATGAATCTTTTCCATCGCACGTAAACATTTACTAACTGCTTTGTCACTGACTCCTAATGTATTAGCGAGTTCTTTCTGCGTTGGAACTAAGCTTTCGTCCAATAATGCTAGCAATTCACTATCTTCGAACTTTTCCTGTTGTCCAGAACGTTCATTGTTATTCACATCAGTATCTTCACTTCTAAACCGCTGAAACTACTCTTTACATGTTGTAAGCGATAGTGCTGGTTCGCCATAACATTCTTGAAGCAATCGATAAGTTTCTGCTACTCTTTTTTTCAAATCAAAATAGTGCAAAAGGACATGTCGAAAAAGCGAATTATTACGATTTACTTTTCACTAATTAAAAAATTATAATGTTTACACAAATGATGGCGCCTATTGACTGAATTTCATTGGTAAATGCCAACATTAAAAAATAAGTACTATATCCGACACATCCGACGTTTCGTACTACTCATTATATTTTCGTACTACTTATAGCGTGAAAGTCTGAAACTAAGTTCTCCTCCTAATATTTACACTGTCAACCGAAGTATGTACAACGTTTAATCAAAAAGTAAGGTGAATTTTTGAAATTTTACAGACTGCGCACGTTTCATCTTTAATTTTTTTTTATTTTATGTTGCTATATTTATGTCAAACGTATGTTCATAGTTTCAGTTACGTAACATTTTTAGTTTGTTTGTAGGACAAATAAAAGTTAGAAGTTTTTGGCTGTTCGGCAATCTTCGGCTATTGAAAAAAATTAATCAAAAAATTTGCATTCAATTTTGTACACAATAAGAAAGAAAGTGTTCTAACACACTTGAAGTATTGACAGAGGCATATGGCGAATTTATTCTAAAGAAAATATTTAAAAACTGTACAAGCTCTTCTAAGAAGGCCGAGAAGACACCAATAACTGACAAAACTATGGAAAAAGTAAAGAATATAGTGTTGGCCAATCATTGATTTATCGTAAGAAAAGATTTTGACGATATTATTATTTGAGGTATTATGTATAAGACGTATGTCAGCAAAGATTCTTTCGAAATTGCTGAATTTTGAACAAAAGAACTATCGCGTAAACATCGCTTAAGAGCTGTTAAATGATGCAAATGAAGACTTAGATTTGCTTGGAAGAATCATAACAAATAGCTGGCAAAGTTCGATTAAAGATCAAGCTCATGCTTACTACTTTTTTTGATTATCATAAGGTAGTTTTTTGATTATCGAAGGTAGATTACCAAAAACCTTAAGATGCAAAGATTATTGAATATGTTCGTTCTGTATATATTTACCTACAATGTCTCATGTCATCCCTAGCATTTATTTCTACATTAGTTCTCTGTTGAGAAAAGAAGAGAATTCTTTAAATATTTATTAACGAAATATGAATATTTATTAACGACAGTGAACTTCAGTTGTATTGCTCGTTGTTTGCTTAAATATCTGTGTTCCTGGCAAGCGAGAGCGATACGGGGACTGTACTCATACTTCGGCGGATAGGCGTTTCAGCGCACATATTGTGTGTAGACCCTGCGAGTGCAACACATATTGGACGTTGTAGCCGCATTATTTTGTGAGGGCGCATTTAAGGATATCGTTGCCGTATGTTTTTTCATAATGTCATTTTCCTTCTCCATTTAATAGGGGGGGGGGCGGAGGGACAACCGTGAATTCCCTCCGCGTACGCTTTGGTCAAGAAACGTGCAGTTCTGATGGCCAGCTATATGTAAGGATAGCGCAGATGTGGCGGCCTTCCTGTTTCGTTCTCGTGAACCCCTGGGAATATCGTTTTGGTACGGAGAAAGTGGTTGACGACGATTTTCGATTATTTATGACAGCAGTATCTATAGTGAGAGAATATAGACGCTGTTCTCGACATAGGTTCTTACTTATAGGGTTTTCCTCCGTCGCGGATGAATACCCGACCAAATGTGGGAACAATGTAGGATAAATATTAAAGCTGTTCGACGTCTATAAATCTGTGAATCTAAGAAAAGGTCCCTGGTTCGCGTGGTTCATGGCACTCCGCTCTTGGGCAGGGTCGGAGGTTTGTATGCATAAACCTCGCTCGCGCTCGCGACATATGTTTCAGTTTAGGTGAAGCTAGAGACGATCGTAGAAATTTATTGAACCTTAATTATGTAAAAGGCTATTTGAATTTCAACATATTGCGATGGGACATAAGGATCTGGGTAAGGGGAAAAATTTAGGCGGCGAAACAACGATGAGCACAGTTTTCCACGGATTTGCAGACAATCTTTTACGAGTCTCGGAGCTGAATACTTCAAGAATTGTATAGAGCCTTTTTAATATATATTTTTCTGTTTACTCCGAATCTTGTGTTTTTTGATTACCTATTACTCCAATTCCCTTATAAATCTAGATCTCCTTGAATTAAAATAAATATTTCAATATATTTAGAACATTTGACAATTTCGTAAACTCCGGACACGATCCCGCTCAGGAGAGCGGCTACAATCTGATTTCATGATTTTGTAAAATCGAAAACAGTCACTTTATAATAAGGTCAATAAGATTAAAGCCCAACTACTTAATAATCTTCGTTCATTATTCCTAAATCCATGCTAATCAATTCCATAATGATTCCCACATTCGAAATTAGTAATATTTTTCATTATGCTCTTTCTTAATAGTCCACGAGAAAAAAGTTTTAATTCCAGCAATTGGATCCTTGGCAATTTTATTTTTCTGTGGTGTTAAGATTTTTTCCTGTCATGACTGATTATACGCCGCAGGAAATAGTTAATATGATTAAAGTTCTTGGCAAGTGTTAAGACAACTTCAGAGCTGAAACTGCTCGACATTCAGAATTTAAAAAATCAGGACATAGAAAAACTATCAAGCGATTAGTAAGTAGAGCTGAACAAGGTTATTGGAAATAAAAAAAGGCACAAAAGTGGCTCTAAACAGGATATTGCAGTAGATATGCAGGCTTCGGTTGCTGATGATCTCCATATTTCTACCTGGCAAATCGAACAAAGGCGTCGAGTTCCACATACAACAATTAAGAGCATTTTAAAAAGTTTCAAATTCCATCCTTACTATGTCCGTCTCACTCATGATGAGACTGAGAAATGATCAACGATGTCTAAATTTTTGTAAATGGGCAGCATAGTGAAGATCCTTTCTTTTTCGACAAATTTTTATTTATAGATGAGGCAAAATTTAACAATATAGATGGTGTCAATCTACATAATACCCATTAGTATTCCGAAGTAAATCCTTATTGGTAAAGGGATCATCGTGTCCAGAAACGGTGGTCATTGAAAGTTTGAGGAGGTATAATGGGAAATAATGTGATCGGGCCCTTTGTTTTAATATTAATTTGAATGGTCCTTCCTATTTCAATATCCTCGAGAATGATGCCCCAATTTGTTAAAAGAAGTACAAATTACCTTGAGATAAATCATGTGGTTTCAGCAAGATATTGCACAAGCACACCCTACACTACCAGCTAAAAGCGTTTCTGAATTCCACATCTCCTAATCGATGGATTGGCATTGGCAACCAAGTACATGGATGGCCAGCCAGATCACCAGATCTCACACCGATAGATTGTTTCTATGGGGTGCTTTAAAAAGCACCCCATAGAAACAAAAAGGAGTTTTTGTTCAAGCTCCAACAATCACAGGTGACATGAAAGAAATAATGAGGAGTGCTTTCAAATCAATTACGGTTCAAATATTAGAGAAAGTCTCCCTGAGCTTCCAACAGCGAATAAATATGTGCAGTCAAGAAAATAGACGAAAAATTGAACATCTGTTATAACCACTGCCTTAACTGGTTTGGTTCACATAGTTTATACTTTCACATACTTTATACCCTTAATTGCGCGGCCTCCTTGCCTTGTCTAAACCGCCTCGGAATTAAAAGACTTCCTTTAATTATACGGACTTCCTGCCTTGCCTTGACCGGCTGGGTATTGAGAGGCTTTGCTTAACTGGCCTAATCCTTGCCTTGCCTCTTTCCACTAACGGGGTCAAAAGTAGGAGTTACCATTTGAAAAAACTATTTTGAACTTCGAATGACCTGGACGGTCTTGATCATGGTCATGGTCAAAGACGTATTCGGACGTAAAATATTTCGCTCCTTCCATTGCCGTAGTTAAACGTAAGGGTTTTCAATTGAAAAAAGTCTTGTCCTTCCAACGACTTTGTAGATTATGGTTAAGGTCACTACTGTGAGTCCCCCTGGAAATCCTATAGTTTTTATTTGAAACTTATTTTTTTAAAATTACAATGTATTATAAAATGTACAATAAATAGATTTAAAGATTAATATTATTTAGAAATGTGATATATGTGTCGTATTATCTGATTAAAGAATGTTTTTGAGCATGTATAAAAATCATTTCAGAAAATAGTCGATTGTATAAATTACTTTCAACATCCATTCCTTTTATATTTTCAGTCACTTCTGTGTTCTTTTTTAAGTTTGCGAAATGTTCGTGCAATATATGAGTATGTATAGTTTTTATAAAATATTTTATAAATAATATTAGATGTATAAATGAACAAACAAGTGACTTCAAAAACAATCAAGCAAAATCTACTTTATATGAACATTAAAAAAACTAATCATTCATTAAATTTTTATAATGCAAAAATAATGGATGTTGAAACATATATGTACAATCGACTATTTTGTGAAATGATTTATATACATATACAAACACATTCTTTAAAGAGACAATACGACACAACCAAATTTCGATAAGAGTATATCATATTTCTAAATAACATTAAACTTTAAATTTATTTACTGAAAATATTATACGTAACAGCTACACATGTAATAGACATTTGTCCTTGGAATATAAATGACTTTACGACGTATAAATGTTTAGTATTCACTAGTGTATTCAAAGAGAAACACATAGAAATTATTGTTTTAATTGCATTAATTTTTTGTTTAATTTTTAGTTATATTAAAAGTCTACCTATCTGTAACATTTATATATTGTTAAAAAATATTATATTTACAAATGCGTAATGTAATCCAATTTATTTGTAGTGCTTGAAAAGAGTACCATGAATTGAACCGAAACGTTGCAGAATAACTTTTAAATTAAAATAATTTTGACAGCAGTGACCACTAGTTACATTCATTTGTTTATTTTCACAATTTTATAAAGATTGCAAGAATGTTAAAAATATTTTTTAGTTGAAATTACAGTACGTAATATAATTACACTATCAATTTTGAAAAAATACAGATGTGTCTGAGCAATAAGGACTTATGTATTTTATTGACTCTGGCGATTTTTTATACAATTTCATAGAATTAATTGGAATTAATATTAGGTTGTCAAATATCTCCCTTCCACTTTTTTGCTCTTCAGTCAATGCTTTATAAAAAGTGTTACACTGGTCGGATTTACTTCAAATATGCGACGTTATGTTCAATAATTTGTTTCCATCTAGACGGCGACTTCATAATACCCCTCTCGTAGAAGCCCCTCTCTTTATTTGCGAAGATCTCGGACAGCCACTTTTCACAAGCCTCTGTTGAGTCCAAATTTACACCACCAAGGGCGTTCCACATGGACAGAAACAGGTGGTAATCACTTGGCGCTATATCCGGGCTTTATGATGGATGCGATAAAACCTCCGTTCCGAACTCCTGCAGCTTCTGACGAGTCATTAACGAAGTGTGTGGTCTGGCGTTGTCCTGGTGGAACACTACACCCGTCCTATTGGCCAATTGTGGACGCTTCTGGTCGATAGCCTGCTTTAAGCGGTCCAGTTGTTCACAGTAGATGGTAAAATTAAGCGTCTGGTCATATGGGAGCAGCTCATAGTGGATGATTCTCTTCCAATCCCGCCAAATACACAGCAAAACCTTCCTAGCCGTCAATCCCGGCTTGGACACTGATTGGGACGGTCCACCAGCCTTGATCTTGCCATCGATATTGTCGTATGTGATCCATTTTTCGTCGCCAGTCACCATCCGGTTGAAAAATGGGTCGAGTTCGTTCTGTTTCAGCAGCATATCGCAGGCGTTGATTCGGTCCAGAAGGTTTTTTTGCGTCAAATCATGCGGCACCCAAATATCAAATTTTTTTTTGTATCCAGCCTTCTGCAGATGGTTTAAAATGGTTTGGTGACTAACTCTAATCTCCTGGGCAATGTCACGAGATGCCACATAACGGTCTAACTCGATAAATTCCATGTTTTAATCGGTGTTCGTCGTCACAGATCTTCCGCCGGCTGGCTTATCCATGGTGTCGTTTGCGCCGGCTCTGAATCGTCGAAACCATTTCTCTGCGGTTCTAAGTGATAGCGAGTCATCCCTCAAAACACCATTAATCTCATGGAACATTTCTCTAGCGGATTTGTGTTTAACGAAGGAAAACTTTAAAATAGTGCGAATTTCGGCATTAGTGAACTCCATGTTTACACGTCTATAACTTTAGAACGCAATATCCAAACTAATAATGCATAGAGTGATTTTGTACGCTATGTCAAAACCTTTTAAATGACGTATAGTATTACCAGATACGAGGTCTGTAGCGCTTGGTACATAGCCGCGAAATTCATAAGACAAAAAGGCGAAAGGGAGATATTTGACAACCTAATACAAAAAAAAGCCGTAAGGGATGAAAAGGGCATGACAGGTTTCCTCTTTATATTGTTTTATCAAATAAAATATTTAAATTCATACTTTATACTTTATTATTTTTATGATCTTTAAAATTCTGACCTGGTTGACATGTATGAGTTCTTGTAGTATCCAATTTGGAAAATATAATTTCAATGCTTTTATCAAAATCAACCTCAATTAACCATTTGCACTCAATGTATGAATATAATAATTTGTCTGCATTAGGAAATCCAGGAGAAAGAAAATTGCCTGTTGGTTTTGTGAGATGTTCAGTACAGCCATGAATATACCATTCTAATCTGAAACCACTAGCAGTTGCTTTTCGATCCGAAGAAAATGAAACAAAAATTTGACGTTGAGATGAAAAAATTTTTAATGGTAAAACCTCGTCATTTGATCCACATTTTCTTAGTATTTCTGTGTTGGGTTCATCATTGTCTCCTTCTTGAATTCTAATAAAATCTTCCTTGCAGCCAGTTTCAGTTGTTCCTTGTATATTAAAATGAGAGAAAGTTATATTTATTTGATTACTAGCTGGTGCTGAAATTATCCATGAACAATTGCTGAGATTTTCATAGTTTTCTGGAAAATTTGGTGATTCAATTACTCCATTAAAACCACTCAGCTTATTGTTGCACACTAAAATGAAAGAAATATAATTAAAACATACGTAACACTCACACATATATATTTTTTGCCGATTATCAATGCTTCTGAACTAACTAATAGATAATTCTAAAAAATTTTATAATATAATCTAATATTATAAATTAATTAAAGACAAAACAATGTACTTCTCAATATCTACTTTACAAATAATAGTCATGAAAATGTATATAAGAAATAATTATAGTCATTTTTGTTTTTATACTAGCAAAATATTTCTTTTATTATTAAAAGATAACGTTTCGAACTGATAATGTTTTTCTTTAAGAAGAGAAAACTAAAAACTAACCACATTATAAAATAATGATGAAAAATACTTTTATTATTTTAAAATTATAAAGAGTTCCACAACTAACTTGCAATAAAGCTAATTGATTTGAGCTAATCTTCTATAAAAGAAACTATCGCTTTTAACTCTAAAAAATGAATGGAATATTTGAGAACTGATTATGTGCATATCAGTGTTAGACAGATATACGAAAGAAGGAAATGCATATATATTTTAAGATAGCATAAAATAAGGATAAATAGTCAGTCAAACTCTATGATATATTCTTAAGGCCGTTCCTTCAAAATGTCACTGGTAGTTTCATTTCTACAGTAAGAAGGCTTGCTCGTTTTTCTGCAAAAATTTTACCAAAAGAAAAACACTATAGGCACATGCTCTCTGTACCAATATTTATTTCCAATTAGGGTATTTAAATTATAATAAACCTAACGAAAAGAATGCTGTGATATCTGACGTTATCATCATAGAACACCTGTTTATTAAAAAGCTTCATATTACAGTGCTAACAGGAATAATGTAAATAATGTAAAATATTAACATCCATATTTTTTTTCTAATCAAATTCTCTATTTTATTGATGTCAACATATGCCTGAGCCTACAACCAAGATATTTTGAACGTCCTTAGTTTGAAAGTCCTTAGAATGAAACAATATATAATATATAAAAGATAGACGATCCGAAATTAAATATAAATAAAAATGAGGTTGAAATTTATAATACGAGATTGTTTGACATTTATCATACAGAAAATAGACACAATGGACGAGTTGATGTTAACAGAGGTAAAATTATTGTTTTACCTATGTTAGAAGATTGTCTGAAAAAATTAAAAGAAATGTTCGAAAATATAATATTCAAATTTTCTTTAAAAATAGTAATAATTTAAGTAAGTTGTTTAATAATTGCAAAAATAAGGATGATCTATGTTTAAAATCTGGAGTTGTTTACTAAATTAATTGTATGGATTGTAATAAATACTACATTGGACAAGCAGATAGATATTTAAAAAAGAGAATTTATGAATATAAATATAGTTTACGTTGTTTACATATTACTTCTGGTCTAAAGGATTTACATTGTTTAAAGTTTTTACATTTTTTTGATTTGGTAAACCTGGATATTTAGAACATAGTATTAATAATATGTATAAAAGGGAGAATCTTGAAAGTATTCACATTTCCAAGAATCAAAATAATGTGAATGTAATTTTAGAGTCTAGTAAATTAGATAAAATTTATCATTCCTTATTAAATTGATTCATTTTGAACATTTTGTATAGAGCGGGATTTTATATTTAATTTATTAAATTTGGTAGTGGGGATAAGGTATATATAGATTAGAATATAAGGTTTAGTTTAGCCCCTGATGAGGAGCCGTAGCGTGCTTAAAACGTTGAACTACTTCTTCAATTAGGTAAGGGTGATGGGGAGAGTCAGATTGCACTTTACTAACACAAATTTTTTTTCAGTTAATATTTTTATTTTCAGATGAGTCTACGGGGATGATTTTATACAAGGACAGTCTGGCTATCCTTATAATGTTTAATTTTTATTTTTTATTTTTATGATTTTTGTATATTTATGTATTAATATTAATATAAATATATATTGATATTATTACGTATTATTTTCGATTAATTGAATTGAACTATAAGACCAATGAAAATATTTATTCATTTTTAAAAAACGAGGTTTCCCTTCGATGATAGAAAAGACTTGGCATAGAAAGGCTCAGAGGCGACGATAACACAATCGTCAAGTCCAAGCAGGCATGCCGACTTTTTCTTTCGATAATGTAGCACCTTAAGTATCTATCTATATATATATATATATATATATATATATATATATTGTGACCATCGATTTGGCGGTCGCGTGTTACGCGTCCATTGAGTGGAGTGCAGTGGAGTCCAGTGAGAGGAGGAATCGACAAGGAACAAGCGTGCTCCTTCTTCTCGTCCCAGCCGTCAAGCAGCATATACGCTTCTAGTCCCAGCTGTCAAGCAGACATCGTACTACATCCCAACCTTCGGTATCTGTATCATCTGCGATCTTCAGCCTCGGATATTGAACGGCTTCGAGGTTATCTATCCGTCTATGAGTATCGTCAAGGCTAGACTTCTCCCTTCCTAGACTTTCGACCTCGAGCGACCCGTCTGTGAGACGCGCCCGCGTCTCGCGCATCAAGGACGCCGAGCGGCTGTACGCACGAGAGAGAGAGGGAGAGAGAGAGAGAGAGAGAAGACTGAGTGGAGACGATAACGCCGCTCACGTACCATCGAAAGAGGACAGCTCCAGCTTCCAGCACCAACCGGCAAGTAGCATATTATTTCTATATACAAATTATAAGTCTCTCCTGACAGAGAGAGAGAGAGAGAGAGAGAGAGAGAGAGAGAGAGAGAGAAAGAGAGAGAGAGAGAGATAATTAGGTTAAGGTCAGACCCCGCCGTCGCTGTATATCGCGAGCGTCCGTGTCCTTCTTCTCCGCGCTAATTGCCGTCTCGAGTGCCACATTCCCCTCATATCGTTCCCGGCAAACGATCGCGCGTTGATACATACGTGTATTCGTTTTTCGCGTCGCGGAACCTGCTAAGAGTGATCAGTCCGCGAGCCCTAGCACTCGGTTATAGTGCGTATGTATTAGTGTTTGATTAATACCGTGTTCCCCAGTCCGTTCTCCCATTCCCCATTTGAACAGCCGGTGAATCCAATGTGTGCGCGGTGTTGAACATGCACACACATATACATACATACGGTTAAAAAATATATATGTATATATATATATATATGTGCATGTGTGTTTGTGTATATAAATTAATGGAGACATACACAACATGTCCCAAATGTTGTAAGAGTATGGGTATAATATCCCTACTAATTGTGCCATCTTTATAAAACTTTGGCCACTAGTCACTAGTTACTGCAGCCTTCCTTTATCTATATACAAAGTTTCAAGTTCAATTGGACAATATACAGCTGCTCAATAGAAATTTGCATAGAAGTATTAAACTGGTAGATGTTATTGTTTCAGATGAATAAAAATATCGAACAACGTGTTGCAATTCAATTTTGTTTTAAAGTTGATAAAAGTACAATGACAACGAAGGAAATATTAAAAGTGGTTTATGGTGAATGTGTTATGTCTCATGCTACTAGTTTTCAGTAGTATAACCTCTTTGCGGCAGGTAGAGAGTCGGTTGAAGACGACGAAGTGTGCGGGTAGCTATGCGCCACGAAGAGTGACAATAACGTCAACGAACGCAGATGCGTTAAAGGATAAACGTAACTCTAGTTGAAGAGTTATTCAAGAAAGTACTGGAATATGAAAATCTATCGTTCAATGTATTATAACGAATGACTTTAAAAAACACGGTATTTGCGCGTTTCGTTCTACACGCGGTAACTGCAGCACAGCGAGAGCAACGAATTTCTCATGCAAATTACTTGCTGGAAATAATTGAAACGTAGCCAAATTTCCTTGAAACTATTATTATGGGTGATGAAAGTTGGTGTTTTGCGTAGGACCGTACAACGAAAGGGCAAAGTGATGGGTGACTTGGTGAAAACTCGCCGCAACCGAAAAAATTGCGCTTTCAAAAATCAAAGGTTAAAACAATATTAATCTATTTTTGATTCTAAAGATATCATCTACAAAGAATTTGTTCACTGTGAATGCTGCATTTCATCAACAATTGCTCGATTGCTTGTGTAAAAAATTGTGCGTATTAGATGTGAGGTGTTGGAAAACCGCTTTTTTGCCTCTTGCACGATAATGCATCAGCACATATCGCGGAAACTAAAACTCACATTTTGTCCAAAAAAATAATTCCTGTATTCAGCCATCCACCATACTCGCCTAAATTAAGTCTCCCTAACTATTTTCAATTTCCAAAATTAAATACGGACGTGAAAGAGAACCTTTTTGCGTAGATAGACGAGATGCAAGAATCTATGACAACGAAATTAAAAAGTTTTTCAAAAGAAGAGTTTTGACATGACGATATTCGAAGATCATGCCAACTTGTGTATTACTTCTAACGGAGACTATTAGAAAAAAAAATTTGTTGAAAAAATATTATACATTTGTTGCGTTTTTTGTATCCCCAGTCTTGTAACTTTTGGGAAACACTGTATATATATATATATATATATATATATATATATATATATATTCGGAGGATTATCTTGGCCATCTGACGCGTCCCCAAGTGTAGAATAGAAGAAAGTATAATATTATATCAGGGCTAAAGTATAGTATACCCGCTAAAAAAAAGACTAGGCAAAGAACCTTAATTAATAAATAAACAATTGGGAAAGTAGATTAAATAAAAATCTACTCGAACTGGCATGATTATATATCCAAATTCCTCCGTCGATTCCATTCGGGTGAGAACAACACAGGAGATGAAAGTAGAGACGGAAAATGGCTAGGGTTCTTCAATTAAACTTGAAACTTTGCTAAGTCGCATACAATCTCTTTTTCAGATGATCCATGAGCAGAAAGTGGATATAGTTCTTGTCCGCTGTTCTATACAAAGATCTTCATATATCTAGCTGCTGGATGAAGGCTAGCACCGGCAAATAGGTAATGTTGGTGAGAGAACGCAAATATATCCAGTACAAAGTCATTATCTTAAAAATATCTTATTTGAGTAAAGGTATACTGTATAAAAATATATAGTTATTACTTACCACTTAATGATACCACTGATAGGTTATAAAACATCGCAAATGAAATTTTTCGTTTACGTAAATGTACACTACTCGTTGTGATTAGGGGAAATTGTACTTAAACAATAGAATAGAATGATTCAAATAACAAAACGCAAAGAATGGCACTTCTCGACATCTTTGCTGTATTGCAGTTGGAGATTACAAAAACAAAGTTAGCTCCAACCTAGAGCAAGGGCAATCGGTCATTGGTATTCGAAATGACTTTCATCGATCCAATGCTCTAGGAGAAAGTTATCAATAGAAAACTAATAACTCATACACTGAATTTAATTATCTTACAGTTGACAATTGGTTGTAACTCATCAAAAAAGTCCTAGCAAGCGCTTGGTGGATACGCAGAGACAGATGAATACCAGCAATCTTTAAAAACCAACTTTTTCTATAGGCAATAGGGGATAATAGTTTGATTGGAATATTAGAGGTAAAAGTTTGAAATCTATCACATGACTAAGGCAAGCTTGCTATGCCTTTATGATCACCAAATCTCACCGGCGCAGTCATTTACCATTTTATTATTGGAATGGCGACATTCCGATTCTTAAACATGAGTGTTCATGTGCTAGAAGACTTATCAGCACTCAATCAAAAGACCATAAGATGGACTATGAAGCGTAGGCTTAAAAATCAAGTATGGCATCAATAAACGGGAACTCAAAACAAATATCAAAGCAACGAAGAGGAAGCGTTGGCATGCATGTCTTTTTGTGAAGAGATGGAAAGTAATCCATGGATAAGACCATATAAAATAATTATACGTAAAATTAAATCCAAATTCACTTAATAGACCAACAAATCCAACCTTTCTTTTAAAAAACAGATTAATGATTTGTTTCCAAAAGGTCGAGACAGATGTGTTGGTGTTGTTTTTCACTCAGAAATTTAACTAGTATGGTACCTGCGTCAGATATGAGAATAGATAAATAAATATACCTACATCTAAGATTTCTATTCGAAAATCACTAGATTTAAATAGAATATCTAGTTTTACCAAAACTGTGTTTTACATTTGTCCTGGATGTTTAGTAAGTTATACAAAGTTTACTTTAGAATGCGTTCAACTCAGCGATTGGATAGATATTATACTGTCTCTGGAACACATCTGTGTAGGTCTCTATCTCCGGAAACTGTCTTCCAGCTACCTATCTTACCAAATTCTATAGAATGAAAACAACAAATGCAGAAACGTTTACCACATAGCTATACGGATGCGCAAGGCTCAATTATGGAGCTTTGTTTTTTAATGTATTATACGATGGCTTACTTAAAGGAGCTATTTGAAAACAGAGTGGCCATGATACCGTATGCTAAAAGCTCTATACTTTAGCAATTTTTAAAATATTGGAGGTGATCCTATGGTTATTTTTTTTATTTCATATAGGATTTCCACGAAGGAGGATGATCCCCGAAAAATCTTCATTTTCGTGTTTTATTGTCGGTAACGACATGTTCCACTTCCTCAATTATGTCTGACTACATTTCTTCTGAAATTTCAATATTCTACAGTGCAGTCTGTGCTGGTATGCATAGTTGTATAATACGCGAATAATATTGCGTATAAGTAATTAACCCACTTTTTTGGGATTTTTTTTATATATGACTTAATTATGGTCTGAATTTATTTAACTTATGGTCGTATAGTTCTGTAAATAATTTTTTGCATTTTCGACCAAATTAATTCGAAGTAAATTGCTCATCCTTGTCACTTACTATCGTACAACAGTACTTCAATAATCGATCTTGAATTACTAAAAGCATTGTTTTTCCATTATTTATGCGTGAAAAAAGCACTACTAAATGGACTGAATGCATGAACTACAGTCGGTACACATTTATGGTATACATTTTCCGGTAGGCGTTAATATTTGTGCTTTATGATGCTGGTAATTAATACATGCGCGCACATACGGGATATTCTCGCGAAATATGGCGGGCCAGTAGTTACATTTAGTTAATTTTGCTAAAGATTTTGCTACTGTTAAATGATCTGCAACAGGATTATCATGATTTTTGTGTAATATTCTGTCTTTTTCAGAGCGGGTTACACATATCCTTCATTCGCTTACTGTATTGGATTTGTTTAAATCAAGTGTATGTGATATGTGGCGATATAATCTACAATTTTCTCTCTAATAATTTGGAAAATCTATCATATTATCGTTTACAGATTTATAATTTTTTTCGTATAATTTATTCTTCAGTTTTCTAATAGTATTCACTTTAAATGGATCTCGAGATAATTTATCGACCGTTCTTTATCACACCTTTCCGATACTGGTATCAAAATCTCCTTATACTAATATGAGAGCCCATCGTGCTAACCATCCCGATGGATTATTTAATTTCTCGAGCTATTTTAGTGACGTGATAAGTGAGAACTATTTACGAATAACCTTCTAAATATTGGCGCATTTTCCATTTACCCCAAAACACAACTAAACATTCTAATTTTGTTACAGAGTAATGTTTCTCCAATGAGTATAGAATGCGACTAGCATAGGTAAATACGTATTCTTCTCATCGGCCTGCATGAGTATGGTTTCTAGACTGAATAACTTCGTATTGGTTTATAACACAAAACGTAAATGTCATTTGGAATCTACCAATGCAGGACCTTCAGCATAATTTTTCTTCAACTCCATGAATGTTATTGACTGATCCTTTTTTCATAAACATTTTTTTTTTTACTAATATATTAGGTATACTACTTTTCTTCCGCCGTTTTTCCGAATTTCGAGGCTTTATTTTAAAAAACTGGTTATACATTTATAATTCAAAGTATTTTCCATTGCTCGTCTCTATCTTCTTCCATCTTTCGGGTATACGTATTTCATCATACTTATTCCATGTTGAAAAAACTGGTCATCTTTTGAAGCGATCCACGAATCGATCCAATTTTTTACTTCTTCATAAGACTGGAACTGTTCGTCAGCCAGGCCATTTGCCATTGATCGAAACAAGTGATAGTCTGAGAGATCAACGTATGGAGAATACGTCAGAACTTCCCATTTCAACAATTTCAAGTAAGTCTTGACCACTTTCGCAATATGGGGTGGAGCATTTTCATTCTAAAACATCACTTGTTCATGTCTATCGTTGTATTGCGGCCGTTTCTCTTTCAATACTCGGTTCAAGCGCATTCATTGCATTCGATAACGATCGCCTGTGATTGTTTCAGTTGGTTCTAAAAACTCATACTACACTACTCCGAGCTGGCACCACCAAATACTGAGCATGACCTTCGAAACGTGAATATTAGGCTTAGCCTTCGGCGTGAAAGCATGGCCGAGATATTCCCATGACTTTCTATGCTTGGGATTATCGTAATGAATCCTTTTTTCGTCCCCAGTCACTCCAATTAAAATAGAAAATTAAAACCTATCGCAAATGACAAGAATTTTGATCGTAAGCTGACATGTTTAATCGAGAATAACTTTATGATGCAAACACAAATCGACTAATATTTGATGACTTTATGTTTACAAATACCTAAGTTTATCGTATGACATCTACGATCTATTTATTTCGACTATCACTTAACGCTGCAGCCATCTACTGCAAAACGGTACTAACCTAATACTTAACGGTACTGTAATGTTAAAAAAATTTTTGGTGTCGCGTCTGCATTACAAGAGTATGTCTAAACATATTTTCAACGCTTTCTGATTTTTCGGTAGTAGAATAACTGAAGTTTCCTAATTTTTTTCAATATCTGCGCGGTTCGCTGTGCATTATCTACGTGTGCAAGATACGTAAGTTTGAACTTTATAAAATGGTATTCATCTGGGTTAGCCATTAATTTTGCGGTGCTCAATTTTTTAAAAACTGTTTATAGAACTTCTTTATGTTCTACATATGTTTCAATGACTATAATTATATCCTCGAAATGTGCAAACGCATTTGAAGCCATATCAGAGGTTATGACTCTATTTAAATGTCTCTATAATGTTACTGGAGGCGTGTATTTTTTGCTTGCATTCAATTCCATTACATTAAATTCATAAAGCTGTCGTTCTAATCTGTGAAAGCTGAAATAGGATTATTTTTTTAGTGAATTTTATCTTCTAATATCCGATCTTTAAGTCAATTTTCGATAAAATTTTTGTTTCTTGCAATTTATCCAGAATTCACTGTATTTTATGCATCGAATATGCGTCCTTTTTCAAAATTCTTTGTAGATAGTGGAAAACTGAATAGAATTACAGCTTATCATCTGTTTTTCTCGATATTACAACATGGCGGCTGCATGAGCTATAATATAGACTAACCATGTCCTGCCTGATTATTTTATTCTTCTTCATTTATTCTTTTCTGCAGAGCTGGATTGGTATCATCGATCAATCCGATTTCGTGCTTTCTGAGTAGAATAAGGCCTTTATGAATAGTCTTTAGAATAAGTCTTTTATGAAATTCTTGATATTAGAAATAGTATTGAGACTTTCGAACGAATTTGCTAGTCTCTGTCTTTTTAGTGAAATTTCTGTTCCTAATTCCATTAATACATCCATTTCCAGTATAATATTATTTCTTATATTTTTCATTCCATAATGTTCGTAGAACTTACGTAAAAATTTCTTATTTTTACCGAACTTCAGTCAGAGACCAAAGTTCCATTAACTATCACAGCTGCTTTTCTTTTGGTACTAATATTGAAATTGCCTTCTATATGCAATTTTTGGTTCCTTTATAATTATTTTGACCAATTTTGAGGTATACAATGTAACGTGTATATAACTTGGTTCGGGGGCCTGTGTTGGGCCGACCGTGCGATCATTTCCCCGTGGCTTGCATATTCAATCGCGAGAAAATATTTCGTCCTTGTCACAACATATAAAAAACTTGCGTTGTATATTCTTATATTAAAAACACATGTAGTTCTGTAGTTTTCAACACCAGAAACATTTTTGTCTGTTATACGGTGTTATAATAATAATAACCATATCGTAGGAATGAGGAAAAGGGTGCTTAATGATCTTGTTTCGACCGCATTAATTTTATTTAATTTTTGGCGAACGATTTCTACTTTCTTTACGAAATTACTCACTGAATTTATGCTTTCTCTCGCTACATCTAGTTGCAGTTTTGGTAGAGTATTGCCACATATGTTCTCAAGTTGTATATATAGATATCTATTCTTCTGCGACGTCGCATTACAGGTTATACACCGTTTAACTGCACATGGCTGTCTTCAGCCATGGGAGACGAAGTGAACTGAATATTCTCAGTTTTGAACTTTTCTATATCTGTTGTAATATATTTTTGTTCATTACAGTCTTCCGGATCACTAGGCTTATGTAGGAAATGTGCAAGATTAGCCTTGGCACATGTTATTTTAAACTTTAACACAATTCACAAACATCTCGTTTAACGCTTAATTTTAAAATGAACAACTTCGCGATTTTCCTGTCTTGTCGAAGCTTATAGATCCATGAGACGACCACGATTGAATAGATATTAAATACTCATTTTATAACTCACGACAGATTACACTTATAACTACTATAGGAAATGACAAACCAAGTCCTGTGAAGAAAAGACATTTAATTAATTTCAGTAAAAATCAATTGTATTACGTAACCAATTTGTATGTAACGATAAAGATAAATATATTTCTGACGCCATGTAATAGTTACATTGTCTGGTACTTGCTATTCCTTGTTATTCCGTGGCTCCGCCTCAGCACGCCTGGGCTCTTGGCTTAGCACGCCACCAAGTTCGCTTATATACTATCATACAGAACTTTATTGAATTTTTTCGTTAAATTATTATGAAACGTGTTACTTTTATTAAATTATATATTGCATGTTATCATTGGCTTAGTATACCTATTCTCTTTGTTGCTTAGCCCGCCACCAAGTTTTGGTACAGAATATAATTTTTTTGTAATGATTAAGAAAAATCTATTTTTTCTCCTCACTCAAAACGCCGGAGTTTCAAATCAAAATTTATCACCCTATTTAAGCCTATTTGAAGCTTGGAAAATGAAAAATCTGAATTTCGTGAAATGTTAAACTTGAAATTAACCTGAACTGATTATTAATTTGGGTAAATAAAAACTGGATAACACAGTGTTTTATTAACCTGGTTTAATGAATCAACTTCTATTTCAATTTTAGTCTTTCTACAATACATTCTGGCCTTTGAAGCTAGATTTGCATAAAGTTTTTTAAAGTTTGTCACTCTTACCATAATATATAGACAAATATTCATACAAAAACCATTAATTTTTCAAAAGATAGAATTTATAAGAAGTTCCTTCAAAAATTTATTAAAAAGTTTAATTTTAATGTATACACATTATATATATATATATATATATATATATATATATATATTGTAACGGTGCGCGTGTCCGCCTCGAGCACGAGGACGGCGGGCACGGCCGTTCGAAATCTGTGCCCGGCTGGGCTTAGCCCCGAAGGATTTCGGCGAGGGAGAGGGGCGGTCCGCGAAGGGCGAAATATCGCGTTGTGGGACGGCGCGTGGAATAGGATGGCTAATAGAGCACACTTGATGATAACGGAAAAGAAAAATAAGACAGATGATTAAAATTTAGATACGATTTAATGCCGCGGCGCCAAAGATATACACACAATGCAGCGCCTATATACGAGGCGTGCGGGACGCAGGCCGAGGGTCGCCGAGGCGACGGCGCGCGGGGCGTTCGGGAAGAGAGAGAGAGAGAGAGAGAGAGAAAAGGAGCTGCCACTTACAGAGAGCCGGAACCCACAGGTCTCGCAGCGCGTTCTCGAAGCGCAACAGCGCCTTCCTTTGCCGGGGGCGGCGGTGACGTTGACCTCCGGGATGGGGCGGTTATTCCGCGTAGATGGGGCGGACGACAATTCGTCCGCTCGAGCTCATATTCGGCGCGGGTACACTGCACACCCTTGCACCACTGTAGCACCACGAGCGCATTACCGGGCACTCTCCCCGAGGACGAGGTACGAGGCGGAGGGGAACCTTGGAACACAAGGTAGGTTCCCACACACGATCCGTCGTGGCACGGCTTTAGCAACCGGAAAAAAAGGGACACGGACGACGTGTGTAGAGGGCCGGTACGCGTTGTCTTCCCTTCGCGGCTCTCTTTCTTTCTGTCTAATTCGCGCGCGTGGCTGTCTCTCCCCACTCCCCGCTCTCTCTCTCTCACTTACCTCTCCGCCGGTGGTTGTGCGTCGGCCTGCAACATATAAACATTTCTACATATAAATATACAGATAAATATGTACATGCTACGGCTAGAGAGAGAGAGCAACGGGACGGGGAAGGCAGGCGCACGCAGTGCTTGCGTTCCTCGTCACACGCCCCCCCTCCAGACGCTGGTAGCCGAAGCGTGACAGCTCGACCCAACATCTCTCTCTCGGATCGACCATCGTGTCAGGATGAGGAACGGGGTGGCTGCGGTCTACCGCTGAGGATCACTGGGATGAGGAAGGACGGGTAAAGAACTCTCTTCCCTAGACGCAGTTGTTTTTGGAGGTAACAATCGCCGGTGTTCCTCCGTCAATAACGGCGCCAGTCAATAATCGAAGTTAGTCGGCCCGTTGATGGGCGCGGGCTTGGGCCCGAGTGCGGCGGGGAGATTGGTCCCGCGGCGGGGTTGAGCGTCCGCTCTTCCTGGGGCGACCTACTTTTCGCCTCACCAGGTGCACGTCGTTATGGCAGGCGGCTCCGCTGTTATCGGGCTCCGCAGGGGCTCGCGCTTGGGTTCTTCGACGGGTTACGATTCGCGTCCTACGCGGCCTCCCTAATCTACGCGGTGCGATATCGGTCTTAGATCGATGAGGCTACAATGAGGCGCGTCGTCGGGGCGCCGTACGCTCACCAGTGGTGTTACAATGCGGATTCGCTCGGTCGCCTCGACATTACAATTCGACGCATCGCAGTCACGCTCTTCGCCCGAAGGCTCTTCCGTGTCGGAACTGCTATCATCTTCGGGGTCGTGATCTCGATGGTAGGGCTTCAGGTCGGCGACGTGATGCTTACCAGCATCTCTTCCCGTAGAGTCGATCAGTCGATAAACATTCGTGCCGAGTTTCTCCGTGATGGTAAAGGGCCCGTCGAATTTTGGGGCCAGCTTGGCGCTGACGCCCTGTATGCCTGACGAGAGGATGCGATTACGCCGCCATACGCGATCGCCAATCGCGTAATGCACGTCGGGACGTCTCGCATTATAATAGCGAGCTTGCTTTGCCTGCGATTTCTGCGAGTTTTCCGCTGCCTTTAGATGGAGATCAGATAATTTCTCCATAGGCTCTTTCCAATGTTGTAGAGCAGCCTCTTCTTGCGCAATCTGTGCGCGCTGCTCCTCCTGGCGACGATGTGTGCCAGGGGCTGAGGGGTGATGACCCGTGTTAAGGAAGGCCGGACTTACGCCAATGGAGTCTTGTACGGATGTATTGTACGCCAACATCAGCTCGGCGATGTGCGCATCCCAAGTACTGTGAGACTCCTCAATGAAGGCGATTATCGCGGTCTTCAGAGTCCTATTAACCCTCTCTACCGGATTGGCTTGAGCGTGATAGGGAGGTATCGTGGAATGCTCCACCCCACGCTCCACAAGGAATTTCTCAATGATTTTATTACGAAATTCGGTGCCATTGTCCGATAGGAATACTTCGGGCGTACCAAAGCGTAAAAATACGCGATCTTTCAACTCGCGGCGAATCGTTTGCGCATTCGCCTTTCTGATGGGGATACATTCTACCCAGCGAGTGGATAGATCCATGAAGACGAGCAAATACTCGTATCCCCGGGTAGATCGTGGAAATGGACCCATCACATCTCCAGCTACTATTTCCCAAGGGCGGGTGACCGTTCGATGGCCCATCAGGCCAGCTGGTGCAGTCTGCTGTACCTTACATTGTTGGCACACGGTGCAGTCACGGACAAATTGTGTCACATCTTTGTGCATTGATGGCCAATAGTATGATCGTGCAATTCGGTCATGTTTTATGGCGTCCGAAATGACCAGCTGTGGGCTCCTCATGACATTCATGCAGAACGGTACGACGATCTTCTTTAGGCACGACTAACTTCCACGCATCCTGGTCGTCTACTAAATCCTCGACGGCAGGATCAGGACGGTAGTAGTATAGTCGCTGCCCAACGACTTTCCACCATGGGAGGTTGGTCGGATCGCTCACCACTTTCTTACGAAGGCGCAAATACCAGGGGTCTTGCACATCGGTGACGTCGAGAGAGGCGACTTCGCAGGTCGGCTCGTCTTCGTACAAACGAGAGAGGGCGTCTGGTACGCAATTCAAGGTACCTTTCCGGTGGATGACTTCGTAGTCATATCCCTGCAATTCCAAGGCCCAACGGGCGACTCTGCCCGTGGGGTTGCGCAATGAGTGCAGCCAACGAAGGCTGCTGTGATCGGTTATCACCTGGAAGTAATAGCCCTCGACGTACGGGCGGAATTTACGCACAGCCCATAGCACGGCGAGGCACTCGCGTTCGGTGACCGAATAGTTACGCTCAGCCGCAGTCATCGTGCGACTAGCGTAGGAGAGCACGCGCTCCTCGCCATCAACAGCTTGCGTGAGCACGGCGCCTAGTCCCGTGTCGCTGGCGTCCGTTTGGATGACGAACGTTTTTCCAAACGACGGTCGAGAAAGGACGGGTGCAGATGCGACGAGCGCCCGGATTTGTTCGAAGGCTTGCTGTTGCTCTTCTCCCCAATGGTACTTGATGTTCTTCTTGGTTAATCGGGTGAGAGGCTCAGCAAGCGTTGCGAAGTTCTCTAAGAACTTGCGATACCAGGACGCAAGGCCTAAAAACCTACGGAGCTGCTTCAGATTCTTTGGTGCGGCGTAAGTCAAGATTGGTGCAATCTTATCCGGATCGAGTCGAAAACCGTCACGATCCACGAGGACGCCGAGGAACCGTACCTCCGCGAGTCCGAATTTACTCTTCTGCCGATTGATGGTCAAGCCGGCATCGGAAATCCGTCTCAGGATATGTTCGAGCCACCTGAGGTGCTCGTCAAAGCTCTCCGTAGCGATGATCACATCATCGAGGTAGGTGAAGGCCACCGTCTCCATTTCAGAGCCGATCAGCTTGTCGCTTAACTGCTGAAAGGTGGCAGGGCCACCGGCGACACCATATGGCATACGGGTCCATTCGAATAACCCCATGCCTGGAACCGTGAAGGCAGAGAGGTGTCGCGATTCCTCACGAAGAGGGACCTGATGGTAGGCGCTGCTGAGGTCCAGGGTGGAGATGTATCGCGCATTTCTCAGTTTCCGTAAGATTACGTCCATGTAAGGAAGCGGGTACGCGCTGACCTTGGACACGGAATTCAATTTGCGATAGTCCACACAGAATCGGTAGCTCCCATCGCTCTTGCGAACCATCACGACGGGGCTAGACCATTCGCTGGTTGATCTGCGAATTACGCCCTGATCAAGCATCTTGCGAACTTGCGCATGCATTTCCAGCTCTATCTTCTGAGAGACCGGATAATAACGCTGCTTAATCGGCTTAGCATCGCCGACATCGATCACGTGGTCGGTCAGATGCGTGCAGCCCAGAGGCTGATTAGCCGGAGGCAGCATCCGGTCGAGGAGTTCCTCGACAGCTCGGCGTTGACTATCGTCAATATCGGCCAAGCCTATAGAGGCAAGCGAATACGCCGAGGTAACTGAGACGGGGCAGAGTTGTAACGGAACGAAATCCGCAGCACCCTCGATCGACATGGTGTTGTCGCGCGGGTGGATGACCGCATTGAAGGCGCGGTAGAAGTCTGCACCGAGCAGACAGTCATTTTCCAAGTCTGGAATTATGATGACGTCTAGCTCCATTTCTACGTCTGCTATGGCAAACGGAAGGGCCACCTGGCCTATTATCGGCTCAATTTTTCCTGTGGCGAGTCGAGCGCCAGATCCAGGGAAGGGTCGAACTAGACGACCGAGGGCAGATGCGATGTGCAGGCCGATTGCTCCGAGAGCTGTACGAGCAGCCCCTGCATCAAGCAGTGCATGAATGCGAAACTCGCCTATGCCTACCTGTACCCACCATCGTGAATACCGATCGGGGTCGACACTTGTGGCTGAGTCAGCGGAGTCACGGTCGTGATGCTCCTCCTTTACAGACAGGAGGGGGCAATCATCATTACCCTGTGTCCTCGCAGCTGCATGCTGATCTTCAGAGGTCTCACGGAGCGTAGGGGCGAGTTGGACCTCAATTACTCGCCCTTTTTCGCGTTTCCCGAACACTCGGGACAGCTGCGCAAGGTGTGGCCAGGCCAACTACAGCCCCAGCACAAGAACCGCGGATCAGGACCTGCTGTCCGACCTTTGTTCTTGTCACTAAGGGGCTTGTGCACCAACTTCCCTTTGAAGGAGGGCTTCCTCTCCGACTTAGGTGAGGTCGCCGCTCTGGTTTTTCCTGTACGCGGCGAGCTCGGGCGTGAATCGCGACCGCTCCTCTTCGGGATAAGGGCTGCGACGCCTGGCGCCTCTAAATCAGGTGAGGTGGCTCTAAAGCCAGCCTCTTGTAAAACTTCTCGCACTAGAGCTTTGAAGTTGGGCGGCTTCACGTCCACGGCCGCGATCCTTGGTTTCGGGCGCGTTCGAGACGTGTCGGCCGCATGGAAGGCCACTTCGGGCATTATGCAGTCCTCAGGTGATGGCGGTGGCTTATAATTTCGCTCCGCATCGAGGACGCATTCGGCCTCTCGAGCAAGCTCGATTAGCCGATTGACGCTCGTAATCTTCTCCCGCGGGACTAACTTCTGTATCTCCGGGAGTAGATTACGGTAGATCAGGGCGAGTTGTTTGTCGTCCGACCATGGTTCTTCGAACCGATTGAGAATCGTTAACAAACAAAACACGTAGTCACGTGTTGGCTCGCGCTTCGCCTGCGTACGCCGCTGGGCTTCGCTGATTAGCTCAGCTTGGAAGCGTCGATCGACGCCGTAGCAGCTCCGGGCTGCGTGGCAGAACTCTTGCCACGTGGTCCAGTCTTTCCGAGATAGACGGTACCAATGCAGGGCGACACCGTCGAGGAGCTCCGTCATGGCATTGAGCATGTCCTCGTCCGTGAGCTGTGTCAACCTGCGACATTCCGCGATCCTTTGCAGAAATTCTTCTACACTTTTCCCCTTGGCACCATTGAATCTAATTTTCCATTGGCGCACGGTCTTACCAATATCCGTGCGCTGGGCCAAGGTGCTTGACAGCGTTGATCGCGTTGTATTCGCGGGCGAGCTCATCACATCTCGATCCATGTGATGTCCCCCCCCTTCCAGGCCCTTGGTACCGAGGGTGGCAAGGAGCCGAAAACGTAGGCTCGCCGGTCGACCCTACAAACCTATTATTGTTGAGGTTTTTGTCACTTTCCACGTATTGCAGATCGTACGTGTCTTGGAAAGTGACACGGTCGCGTCGCGCCGATTTCTGCAGCTGCTGCTGGATGCTGGCTAGCGTAGCGTGCATCTCACTTTGCCTCTGCTGCAAATCTTGGACAGTGCAGTTTTGGTGTTGCATCCAAGTTTGCAGCATATTTTGCAGACCATGTAATCCCTGACGAAGGTTTACATTGTTTTCGAGGTCAGTCGGTTGAGGCTCGACTGTTGTATTTTTCGCCTGAGATGCGACTTGGGTTCGAGGTGTGGTGTCATTCGTGACACCCGAGTCGGGAGGCGTAATTACGCTCGTGGTGGCTGCCTGAATCGGCGATTCGTTGGCAGTGCTCCATGCGAGCGGTTCATGCCTGTTCATCTCGGCCAAATTGAAGTCGATCGGATTTTGTATTTGGTGATCGACAGCTGTTGTTATATTTCTTTGATCTGTGCTCGGGTAAATTTCCCGAGCCTGCTGTATGTCAGCTGATTCGTCCGCTTGTTCGGCGTACGTCGCTTCCATTCGATCCAAAATATAAGTTTTTGTTGCGTCGCGCATTGTCGAGGTGACGATTATCTTTAACAGATTTTTATCTCTTCGCGTGCGTGTTTTTATACTATCACTGTCACTCTCGCATTCCACAAATTCTCCTGGGCTATAATTTCCTGCTAGTCTATGGTATAGCCTAGCAGCCCTTTGAAATGGGGAACCCTCATTTTTTAATTCTAGTTCCGCTGTAATTAGGTTTGTTTCTTCCTCACATAGGCTTTGAAGCCAGTCGTTAAATTCGTTTGGCGGATTTGCCATCTTTTATTTCTTTTCGTTGAAAATTAGAAGAAGACAAACGAACAAACGGAAAAAGAAAAAAAAGTACAACGTGAGAAAAATAGAGCGTTACAGCCAAAGTTTTCGATTAAGTAATTAAAAGCAAATAATTAAAAGCCGGCAATCTCAAGAGATAGTGGAGTGCGAGGGCGAAAACGCAAAAATTAGGGGCGACTGACGCAAAAAAAAACAGAAAATATAAGAAAAAAGAATTCAACAATTTTCAAAAATTATCAAAAAATTTACCAAAAATTTTTCCAAAATTCTTATTTCGGCTTTCGGATTCTCGATTTTCCAAAAAAGATTTATTTTGAAATTGTAATAGTTTTTCCTTTTTATATTTTTTAAGCAATGTAAAAAAAAATACAAAAATATAAAGAAAAAAAGGAAAACACAAAAAAAAACAAAAAAATAAAAATATAGTTTATTTTTAGTTCTTTTATAACTTCTACAAAAAAAATTTTATTTTACAGTTTTTCAAAAAAACTTTAATTTTTGGTTTTCGAAAAAAACAAAAATTTTAAATTTTTAGTTTTCACAAAAAAAAAAAAAAAAAATTTTCAATTTTTCGTTTTCAAAAAAAAGGAAAAAAAAATTAAAAAAACATTTAATTTTAGTTTTCAAAAAAAAATTTTTAATTTTTAGTTTTCGGAAAAAAAAAAAAAAAATTTTAATTTTTAGTTTTCGAAAAAAGAAAAAAAAAAATTTTTAATTTTTAAATTATACTGCACAAATATTAGAGATATTACAATATCAAAATGAAGATCCGAAAGCGAAAAGCATAAAGGGGATAATCAATTTTGATCAAATTAAATTGAGAGCAACGAAAAATTTACGTTAGTCGCATGTACACTGTATGTACAGCGTAGAGTCGCGGTGGTGTGTGTATGTGAATATACACAGATCGCTGACTTCGCTATTTATAGTCGACTATGTGTAAAGAAGAGAACTTTTAATTATATTTAATTTACACTAAATGTTCCTTATGCCTGTAACGGCGAAAATTTATTATTATATTATAATGGCGAATGTGAATTTATTTATATCAGTTATATTTTCATATTACGCTATCTTAAAAATTAATTATTGATTAATTTTAGTTTAGCTTAGATGGAGTTCACATATTTAATTTAAGCTAAATTTTAAAGTTACATCCAATTAATATATATATCAGTATTATATAAATTAATGTATATGTGTCTATTTAACTTAAAATTAGTTTTGCTTGAAAAACTGCACAAATATTATATTACCGTATTCGGCATTATATTTCATTTGTGCTTTTTTTCAGCCGCTTTCGCCGAATTGCCGTTGGCCTTGGCCGACTTCGAGAGTGTTTACATCTACGAGCTCGCAACGTAAACACTCGCGATGTGCTGTGCGTTCGCACTCTGTAGTATTACAATTTTCAATATAATAAAATTATTAAATTATTTTCGCGCATCCGCGTCACTTGCGAATATTTGCCGGGGCACTATAATACAATATATTATTACATATATATTATAAAATGTATATATGTAATGATATATATATAAAGATATATAAAATGTTCTTATATAAAGTGCGATCCCGAGATCGCGTTTTGCGCCATGTAACGGTGCGCGTGTCCGCCTCGAGCACGAGGACGGCGGGCACGGCCGTTGCAAATCTGTGCCCGGCTGGGCTTAGCCCCGAAGGATTTCGGCGAGGGAGAGGGGCGGTCCGCGAAGGGCGAAATATCGCGTTGTGGGACGGCGCGTGGAATAGGATGGCTAATAGAGCACACTTGATGATAACGGAAAAGAAAAATAAGACAGATGATTAAAATTTAGATACGATTTAATGCCGCGGCGCCAAAGATACACACACAATGCAGCGCCTATATACGAGGCGTGCGGGACGCAGGCCGAGGGTCGCCGAGGCGACGGCGCGCGGGGCGTTCGGGAAGAGAGAGAGAGAGAGAGAGAGAGAGAGAGAGAAAAGGAGCTGCCACTTACAGAGAGCCGGAACCCGCAGGTCTCGCAGCGCGTTCTCGAAGCGCAACAGCGCCTTCCTTTGCCAGGGGCGGCGGTGACGTTGACCTCCGGGATGGGGCGGTTATTCCGCGTAGATGGGGCGGACGACAATTCGTCCGCTCGAGCTCGTATTCGGCGCGGGTACACTGCACACCCTTGCACCACTGTAGCACCACGAGCGCGTTACCGGGCACTCTCCCCGAGGACGAGGTACGAGGCGGAGGGGAACCTTGGAACACAAGGTAGGTTCCCACACACGATCCGTCGCGGCACGGCTTTAGCAACCGGAAAAAAAGGGACACGGACGACGTGTGTAGAGGGCCGGTACGCGTTGTCTTCCCTTCGCGGCTCTCTTTCTTTCTGTCTAATTCGCGCGCGTGGCTGTCTCTCCCCACTCCCCGCTCTCTCTCTCTCACTTACCTCTCCGCCGGTGGTTGTGCGTCGGCCTGCAACATATAAACATTTCTACATATAAATATACAGATAAATATGTACATGCTACGGCTAGAGAGAGAGCAACGGGACGGGGAAGGCAGGCGCACGCAGTGCTTGCGTTCCTCGTCACAATATATATATATATTATGAAGATAATATTTCATTAAATGTATATCGAGATATAAATATTTACATCACAATGATAAAATAATCTGTCGCATTTCACGTTTTGACAACTGTTGTCTGTAAAACTAAATTTTGACCCGACGTGCAAACCAGGGAAAATTTGGTATCTCGGTATCTCGGTATCTCTCTCTCTCTCTCTCTCTATCTCTCTCTCTCTCCATCCGGAACATCTTTATTTAGATTAAAAAACGAGTTCGATGATTAGATATTACATAAATTTTTGACCGTGTAGGATTAAGAGTAATCTAATAACACCAAGTAGAATATGATCGGCTTAAAATTAACCTAACGTAACTTTTGGAATTTTTCCGAAGGTGGGGTCTTGCATGCAGAATTTACTGTGTTTAGAGCATACTCGCCAAATTCGTAAATTGTATTTTCTCTAGAATCTAATTAATGTCTATCATTATTATTGTTGCTGGATAAAAAGCATGCATACTTGTAAGAATAAATCGTTCGTTCATGAAGCATGGAACAATATATAACTGGGTGTCTTTGTAATTAAAATAACTTGTCAATTATATATAAGTAGATTTGCAACCGAACAGACGGAGTTTGCGAGAACTAAAAGTAGATCAAATTAGAAAATTTAATGAAATAAAAATAATAATTTATTTTTAAAAAATATTAAAATATAAATAAAAATAATTACAAAAAATAATAACAGAAAAATAATAAATATATTCATTAGCGATATGTCGTCTTGCTTTGATACTTACATAGATTTTAATGCTTGGTCCCCAAGCGTCTGCATGGCCAGTGGTTGCCCTAACGAGTGATGCTAAAGTTAACTACTAGGGAACGGCTGAAGTCTCCCGGGGTCGCGAACGGGTACTAGATGGTGTGGTCGGCGTGAACAGAAATTCCACAATATAGAGGCCTGATCTTTTTGCCTTTTTACTGTCGGTACAAATTAGACTCGCAGACACTGTTACACATAAAATAATTCTTTTCACAAAAGCACATGAGAGGCGTTCTCATCTAAAAGCTTAAAGTGTTGACTCTTTCCTCGCGTAGCGTCAGTCCCTCTTCCCTCTCTTTACCTCTTTCACTTATCGCTCTTTAGCTCCGTCACTGGCCTATTAAATCTACATGAATATATGTTGATGTGTACATAAGTGTCAGTGTATAGTACAGGCTGCGACTAGAGAGAGAACAGAGGTTAGTGAACGCGTATGTCGTTCACAATTTTCCGTTGCAATAATTAGTTCAATTAGTTCAATAAAAAATCTAAAACACCATTTCCAATTTAGCTATATCAGATTGGTTTAATATTTTTTTTCAAATGTTAATGTTTCTAATTAAATCAAAGAAAAAAGTATCTATTTAAGAATGTGGAGATACATTGATGGGCGGCATTTCATGAATGGTATCAAAAAATTACTGAAGTCCAACAGACATGTGCATTCACTGTCTCTCTCTCTTTCTAAGAATTGCGCAATATGATAATTGAATAGACATCTATAGCAACGGATCATGTACTCACCTCTAATAATTCCCTTTGTTACCCACATATCTAATTTAACTTATTAAATTCCACTTTGCTTTCCTCTTCGCAAAAAACATTGATCGTTCCGCTGTCTAAGATCAGAAGATCAGTTTACACGTGTGGCAGAAGACCCCATTGCACTATTACCACAACTATCTAAACTCACAGAAAGATTAGTTTACTTTCAGCTTATAAGAAATTTGGACGCCCAAGACTTATTAGTTGCAAACCATAAATAATAGATCCAAAGGTTTCCGGAAAGGTTTCAGCACTCAAATTGAATTATTAAAGAACGTTAAATGTCCCTTACATGGATCATGTCACACCCTTTAGACTGCAGAACGATTGGTTATGAGCAGTAGAGAGTATTGGTTGGCTTTATTTGCTTGGTCTAAATATGCTTGTAAAATAAATATTATTCAATTCAATTCACTTGAATTTTATCTCTCGCTCATACATATATATTGAGTTCATACGTCAACCTTACACGAATACTTTTAGTGGCAGTAACGTTGTCCTTCGTAGGCTAGTTGATCGAAGATGGTCTGCGTAAACAGAACCCCTGTATATCTGCTACTCACACTCTACGTGCATGTATCTAACGTATAGTCGCAGCTAGATAACGCAGTCCCTTCGTGGGACTGCAGCAACGAATTTTGGCGTGAGTTTATTCTTGCAGCTCGTAATTTCTGACGGAGCCTTATCGTGCACGTCAATTTTTGGCCAATGACGAATACGACGACTCTATTTGTAACTGAGACGCGCGGGTATCAAGAAATACTCAATCCTAAGAAGAACTTACGAGTATCAAAAAAATCCCAATGCACATATGTACGTTGTCGGTGTCTGTTTTTCGACTTTTTTCTCTCTAGAAATGGAAAAGCAGACTCTTTTTTCCACTTTTCCTTTTCGCGAGCGATTGAACTTCTCCCAAGGTCGGGCGCTTGTTTATATCTTGACTCTCGTTGCTCGTAACAAGATGCTCGATCACGCATCTAGTTAAATATGAATATATAAATACATATAAATAAATAAATAATATATATATATATATATATATATATATATATATGTTAATTAATAAATATTTTTTCATTGGTCTTACAGTCCAATCAAATTAATCGAAAACAATACGTAACAACATCAATACACATCTACATTAACATTAATACATCAATACACAAAAATAATAAAAAGGAAAATAAATTAAAAATTAAAAATTAAATTAAAAATTATAATGACAATCAGACTGTTCTTATTTACAATCACCCCCGTAGACTAATCTGAAAATAAAATATTAGCTGAAAAAAATTTTTTTTGTTACATGGACTACGTCTTTGGACTACGTCTTCAATTAGGTGAGGGTGGTGGGGGCAGTCAGACTGCTCTTTACTAATAATTTAATGGTACTTATGTCAAAATAATTGCACTTTACTAACAAAAAAATTTTTTTCAGCAAATATTTTATTTTCAGATTAGTCTACGGGGGTGATTGTAAATAAGGACAGTCTGATTGTCATTATAATTTTTAATTTAATTTTTAATTTTTTATTTTTATTTTTGTTTTTATTATTTTTGTGTATTGATGTATTAATGTTAATGTATTAGTGTATTGATGTTGTTACGTATTGTTTTCGATTAATTTGATTAAACCGTAAGACCAATGAAAAAATATTTAGTAATTTGTATATAAGCAATCGACAAAAGTACAACTAAATTATATATATATATATATATATATATATATATATATATATATATATATATATATATATATATATATATATATATATATATAGTTGAATTTATATTATATTTATAGCTTTTCATTTACTTGATTAATACCAACAGTGCAATGATAAAATAAGGCTTATTAACTATATAATAAAATATTTGTAATCATTTATAATATAAAAATCAATTTGCCTTTGTTCAATATTACTTTTTTAAGATTTTTTCAAAAACATTATTTTATTTGTTCGAATCATTGTGCATTGAGACATGCCATGGCTCAATATTTAAAGCGAATTTCCATGAATTCGGTAGTACTAGTAGAAGTCAAACACAGCTATGTAGCGCTTCCCTTTCCTCTCGGGATTACTTACGTGGTAACGCTAGGATCAGTTTGAAAGAATAGGAATTTTTAAAATCAGGAGAAATCACGATACTCATTTATATTTATATAAAAATAACAAAAATAATATATATTCTATTAAATTCCATACAAAATTATAACAAAAGATAACAAAGCAAACATCTGCCTGCTCGGCTATAACGAGGTATCTGAACGTTGCTCCGTGTTTGCTACTTCGTGGTTCCAGCTCAATCCGCCTCGGCTCTTGGTCGCTCAACCCGCTATCAGGCTCTTTTCAGAAGCACTAAAACACGTCAGAGTCCGTGCACCCAGAATCACGACTTTGTTCGGGGCAAAGAGTGAGACCGCTGACTTTTAAAGGAGCGCCGCGCACTCAGAATCAAGCCTCTTTGAGGTATAGTAAGGCCGCTGATCTTTAATGGAGTGCCACGAAACCAGGATCAAGCCTTACTAAGGTGTAGGAGGGATTTTTGGTGAGGCCGCTGATCTTTAACGGAGCACCGCGCAGCCAGGATCAAATCTCACGAGGAAAAAGAGATCAATTTTAGTGAAGCCGCTGGTCTTTAATGGAGCGCCATACAACCACGATCAAGCTTCACTAGAATTCGGTCGGGATAGGCCTGCTGGTCTTTAATGGAGTGCCATTCAACCAGGATCGCGACTCTACTATTCAGGATTATCGGACGGGCAGGAGTACTAGAGCTCTGTAGTCGGGATAGCTCTAGGGAGTTTCTTTCGGCCGTATCACCGAGACAACTGTTTTTGGGGTGGAAAACTCGCCCTTTTATACACGAAAAATTAGTCGATCGGGTGTTTACGCCACCGTTCGACAACTTTCGTATTGAGACGCCGAAAAACAATAATAATTTTATAATAATATAATAATAAAAATCGCATTATAATTATAATAATTATAATGCTAATTTGTGATCTGATCCTTGAAGGCGCTTGTATTATTATAATAATTTCAGCGCCGTCTTACAATTATAATACATGATTTAGTTCTCTCAGATATTTATTTAAAATAATAATAATAATAACTATATCAGTATTTAATTCTTTCGGATTCTGGATAAATATAATAATAATATAATGACAATTATTATAATAAATTACAAATTAATAAATATTTTTTCATTGCTCTTACAGTCCAATTAAATCAATCGACAATAATACGTAATATCAATATTTATACTAACATTAATACATCAATAATTAATATCAATATTAATATTAATTTTTTTTATGTTATTTAACGTCGCTCTATTTATGCTTCCAAATACCGATGCCAATCAGCGACGGAGATCTACGATGTGTTTTTGAACAAAGCACGTGTAAATTATTACAGCGGTGCCTGTGTCAATCGGCCAAGACCGGGATTTGAACTCGGATCACCAAGTTGCTAGTCCTTCGCTCTAGCGATCAAGCCATAGTAGGCCTCTCAATGTTAATTAATATTAACATCAATATCAATACATTAATACATCAGTCCCTGATGAGGAGCCGTAGCGAGCTCGAAACGTTGTACTAGGTCTTCAATTAGGTAAGGATGTTAGGGACAGTCAGATTGCACTTTATTAACAAATTTTTTTTCAGCTAATATTTTATTTTCAGATTAGTCTAGGGGGGTGACTGTATACAAGGATAGTCTGACTGTCATGACAATTTTTCATTTTAATTTTAATTTTTATTATTTTTGTATATTGATGTATTAATGTTAATATAAATATCTATTGATATTATTACGTATTATTTTCGATTGATTTAATTGGACTGTAAGACCAATGAAAAACTATTTATTAATTTGTATATAAGCAGTCGACAAAGGTACAATTAAAGTATAATAAATTACAACAATTATAATTCTATAAATAATAATCAATCCTATATTTATCTGGGCTTAACGTTTAATTCTTATAATAACAACAATGTTAAATAGTTAATATTGAATTATCTCGTTTTCTAAATATTATTTTATTATTATTCTCAATAATATTTAGTTATAATAATAATAATAATGATAATTATTATAACAGATCAGCATGATAATAATGATTATGTAAATAATATTTAATTATATACCTTTGTCCTTAAGAACGTTCGCACACATTTAATTATTGGTGTATTTATTATAATATTTATTTGCATGTATTCTATTCTTTGCGTGTTGTATATTAAATAATATAAAAATATCAAAAATGAGACTTACATATTAGTTAATAAAAATGGGGTGCTCGAAATGCAGCGACATGTGTCTTTACTGCCTCCAGAATATGTGGCACGGGGAGCGCGGAACATCATTTCGACGCTGGCTGGCTGGCGGGTGCCTGCGGTTCTCTTTCGCGATGCGCGCTAATTCCCCTCTGTTCTCCCCTGGTCTACGTTTGCGAGGCAAATATATTCGCGCTCATATTGTTTTGATTGTCGCGCGTTCGACCGCTAATCGAGATCATTGCTCGATTATTTTAATGTAAAACTTTCATTATTTGGAATTAAAGTTTTGCGTGTATTAGGATATATAGATAATACAGTCTAATCGTCACAGCTATAAAAAGTTTTATATGCGTTTTAATAAATACGTCGGTTAAGTTTCTATCGTTATTGTTCACACTATTATTAAGAAGCGTGAATTGAGTAACATAAAATGACATAAAAAAACATTATCTCTTTAAAATAAAAGCCTAAACTTCATTGTATTCACATAATATCATCAAAATATTTATTAAAGTACTGTTGAAAGCGCCTTACCTGTTGTATACCGCAAATGGAATCCTCGAGAACTAGATAATACATCACTACGAAATAATAATCGAATTTGATTACTGCTTGATACAAATATTGAAGGAATTGTTGAACCACAAAATTTTTTACTATTTTTTACGTATCCATTAATGAGATCAGATATTTCAAGATAATCAAATGAGCATTTAATATGATCTTCTAAATCAAAATCTATAAAAGTAATCTGCAAAATACTTCCAGCAGATACTCGAATGTTCCATAAACAAATAGCTCGATGATAATAATTTTGTGGATAATTTGGAGATATAACAGTTCCCGATGAAGATCGTAAATTACCACCACATCCTGAAATCAATATTTTTATCTGCATATGTTTGGTAGATACCAATAATTTATAGGATTTAATGATTTAATTTGCTACCAGTTTTTGTAGTTCGCCAGTTAATTTCAAATCCTTCGTTTTGTACAGATGAATCAGAAACAAATTTTAAATACATTTGATTTGTGAAACTTGTCAGTTCATCCTCTACTTGTGAACCACAGAACTTGCCCAAGAGAGGAGAATTTCCTTCTGATCCACTTCTATAATATTCAAAATTTTATAAAGTTTAGATCATAGTTAAATTGATTAAAATATTTGAATATATGATAAATAAGAAATGAAATGGACTATTTAATAAATAACAAATTTCCAATATAATCTCATATTGTAAGACGTAGTTATATTTTAATAAGCATAAAATCGAAAATCAAAATCAAACTTCTATAAAATTAAAAGAAAATTATAATAAGTTAAAGGCATGAAATCTCTAAAAATAATATGCTATTCATATGCTATTATCAGTTAACAGTATAGTGTATTACACGTTTAATGTAGTTGTCCATTCTATATGTAGCTATGTTGGCACACGAGTGTGTTCACTTATCTCGAATTCTATGTTACCGGAGTAGTATAATTTTGACTATATATTCGTCAAGTTCCATGCGATTCAACGCACATAGATAGAAAAAATTTTTTCGATACAAATGAAACACGAGCGGTGTAAGGTTTCTCGAATGTCCACGCGGAGTAATATTTCATAACATTTCATCGTGTAAATCTTCTGAAACGGTATGGGGGAAAAGTAAAAATGGAGTCTCAATCATAACAAGATATATAAGCAGTGTGTGGAAAGGAGAGATTTAAAGGCTAAAGTTACCCAGTTACATTACCAGAACGCATTGTTATATTCACATTTTTAAGAGTGTTTTTAAGCTGTCAATTTTAAGAAAATAATGTAAATGTTCTCGCGACCGGATGTTCATCAGGTATCTTTATCATAGTTATACAGTTCCTACCCGAAGCTAAATGCCTTAAAGCATTAACTTCTACTCTGTAAACTAGTATTTGGTCAGTAGAGCGTCCACATATTCAGATCATTCACAAACAAGTACTTAGCGGTGAACTTAAATACAGAATTAATAGTATGAAAAAATAATTTTTTATCCAGAGTTTTTTCGGAGCTTAGTCTCTCCACTCTTATGTGAAAACTTGCTTGACTAGGAGGTGCAATATTAAGAGTCGAGTAGTTCAAAGTCATTATGTTTATTATGTTTATCCTGTACTGTACATATATATTATTACTTATTAAACCATTAACATTTTGAAGCATCGTATAATTAAATAGTTATTCTTAAATTTCTTTCTTACATAATATTCTTAATCTATGTTTTTGAATACAGTATAAAGAGTTATTTTGATAATAAAGTAATAATGGTAGTAACGGTAATAATCTCTTGTACAGTTAAAAAAATATTATTTAAAAAAAAATTTACAAAGTCTGTTTTAAAAGTTCCCAGACCTTTCAAAAAAAAGACAACAATAAATTATTATTACAAAATTCATTTATTTGCTTCAAAATAGTACATTTCTCAGTCAATATAAAGTTTAGCGCGTTCGAACAGCATGTCAAATGACTTTTTCATATCGTTGACCGAAATCTTCAAAATGGTTGTCGTTGCCTTTTGGATGTTCTCGATATCCCTGTAATGCTTACTTTACATTGCCAGATGCAATTTACCGAATAAGTATAAGTCATGAAATGCCATATCAAATAAATATGGTGAATGGTTATCCATCAGAATGACGTTTGTGATAAAAAACAGCTCCCAATGTCGATCGATGGGACAGCGCATTCTCATGCAACAAACGCCAGCTTCCACTTTCACAATATTCTCGTCGAATATGACCAATACAGGCAAACAAACGCTTCATAACATCAATATAATATACTGCATTAACCAGTTTGACAGATGGAATGAATTCCTGGTGAATAATACCCTTGCTATCGTAGAAAGCCATGAACATTGTTTTGATTTTCGATTTTTCCAAACATGATTGTGTCGGTTTCGGCTCATCGGGGACTTTCCATTCAGCACTTGAACGTTTGTTTTCGGGATCATATTGAAAACACCATATCTGTCGTATCTGTCACCCGTTACGATAAAATAAAGATAGTTTTGATTCCTTTTGATTGCTCTAATGATGTCTTTATAATGTTGAATTCGAAGTGCTTTTTGTACTTCAGTTAATTTGTGTGAAACAAAACGCATATAAACCTTTTGTAGGTCGAAATGATCAATCAAAATACAATGAATCTATGCTGCTGACAAATTTAATTTCACTTTCATGTAACGCACCAATAATTTTGGCTCATTTTTGGTGAATTGTCGTACTTTCTCGATGTTCCTTTCGTTTACTGCTTCTCTCAACCAACGATAACGTTCGTCATCGTTGAGGTCTTCTCTACTGTTTTTTAACACAGAAACCACTCATTAATTGTTGTCCGAGATAAAAAACTACCATAAACTTTTTGCAACATTTGATCTGCTTCGGTAAATGTTTTGTTGAGTTTAAAATTAAACTTGACGTTAGTTCTTTGCTCAATGCTAATTTTTCGACCAAAAAACAAAACATCCTGTCACTTGAAATATAATAACTTCGTTTTTATTCATCCAAATGTTACGAAATTCGTCAGTAAGGACATAGAAGACGACCTTTTTGAACGCGCATAATCAGAAACAGGTCGCGCCACTGATTAAACTGCTATTTAAAAAGTCTGGCAACTTTTGAAACAGGCCTTGTATGTTATAAATCTTTTTAATATACAAATATTAATAAAAAGTCATAAAATGTTCAAAATACTTAAACTAAACTGAGAAAATTTACCTTATTTCTAAATAATCAGAGGCGCAAGTTGAAGAATTTTCTAATTGAAAATGTGAAAAACTAAGAGTTACTAAGTATTTATTCTTAGCTTCAATAATCCAAACACATTCTCTATTTCGAGGATATTGTTTAGGATAATTTGGTGATCTTATAAATCCTCTTTCAGAATAATAATGTCCTCCACAATTATAAGTATTATTAATAAACATATAAGTCACTTGATAATTAATATCTGAAATATCTCCAGTGAAACGATAATGTAATGTTAAATCATTTCCTTGTGTAGTTATAATTTGTTGTGGTGCTTTTACAGGACAATACCTAAATATTAGTATAATATTATTTTCAATGTATAAATTTTCTAAGCAAAATATTTTTTAATACATACTTTCCTAAGGACTTTGCATCATTAGATGAGTAATTCTCAACTACTTCAAGATAATTTTCAGTACATTCTTCATCCATACTAATACGATAACTAGGAAATGATATCCAAGTCAATTGAACAGCATGATTTAATGGAGCCCGAATCGTCCACATACAATCTATTTTCAAATTTGAAGTGGATCCATGTTCAACTCTTTTTATTCCAGGTATACTTATAGTACCGGGTGCACTTCTAAAAATTCCACCACACTCTATAAATAAAAAATTATAAAAGTAATTATTCATTATTACGCATTACGATTTAAAAAAAAATATTTTATTGAGTAATGCATTAAAATAATTTCAAATAAAGTAAGCACAACTAAGAAAAGGTAAAAATCCATAAATAAGATTCTTCGTTATATAGTCTTAAGTTTATGTAAATGCTGTGCGAACATTCAAAAACTTATATGATTTTATCTTTTCTTAACTCTTCCTTGTTCTTTTGAAGTGTTTTTAATTTCAGAATGATGGTCACCACTGAACCGAATCATTATTAGCAAGTTTCAACTTATTATATTTCAAAAATTGAAATTCTGAAAATTTTTCGAAATGCCCTCTATAAACTTATAATAATTGATTTTGCTCGCATAGAATCTTGCAATCATTGCGATCGGTGGACTACTTGGGAGGATTTTTGTGAAGAGATCAGCCATCAATAGTTAGTATTCGAGGGAAATGAGCATATGTAGAGTAAAACCGAGCTTATACCAAATGCGTGTTGATCGTCACCTGTGACGATAAGTATGAAAATGCAATTTTTATATCATAGTAACGTTATTAAAAGTAAAACGCTGCTATGAATGAGAATAAATTAGTCGCAGCTTCTCTTCCTTGTCCTCTCGAGGATATATGTATAACCCAGAATATCTTAGTCAAACATTTTTTATTGATAAAGGATATTATCAGACGTTAATAAACATATTAAAGCAAAATATAATTTAAAATATAATAGAATACTGAAATATTCTTTAAAATATGAATTCATATAATGAACAATTTTTGAACTGTAAGGGTTCTCAAAGCTAGTTATACCAATACGATACTGTATCTAAAATTATCTAACTCATTTGAATTATGGCATATAATACCCATCATTTAATTGAAAAACTGGTAGTTGGATAACATTTTTTGTAGTAGTACAGAAAATTTAACTGGAATCATTGAACAAGATTAAAGAAATTGACATTCGAAAGTCAATAGTTGTTTTAGGTATGAAATACTTTGTCGAATAATTATTATAATCAATTGTAACAATAAAATTAATCAACTAAGAATATAATTGAACATGCGGGTATCATTGATAATATTATTTGTCACTAATAAAAAATTTTGGCCACAAAAAAAATGCATCTATCATACGAACAATAAAGAACATATTTTTATACATACATATTAATCATATTTGATATATTACCGCGATTCATTGTTGTGTAATTTGCTTTAAATCCATGGTTGTTTGTACTTGCGTCTGTAAAAAATTTGATCCACAGATAATTACGAGTGGAATAAATAGGTTGGGTTGGGATCTGATCACTTGATCCACAGAGTTCATATAATAATGTGGAATTTTCTGTATCCCCATCACGAATTTCGAGACCATCAAAATAACATTCCGTTTGATTGTAAATAGTTGTTCCTTCTTCAATGTCCATGAATTCAAGATTTAAAGTAATTGATTTTCCAGCCGGCTGTGATATTAAATACATGCACTCCTTTGATGCTGGATAATAATTCGGATAAAATGGAGATGTAAGTATACCCGACGGCTCAGTAAATATTCCTCCGCATTCAACTTCGTATTTCATAATAAATCCTTTCTCTTCCAAATTTAAGTCACTAACAAACCGAATAAGTACTCTGTTTGATAGTACTGATACCGAAGATGGTAAATTTGATCCACAATATCTGCCCACCAATGGTGAATTTGTATTTGAACCAGCATATATCTAATTAATAACAGTTTAACATTATTTATATATGATATTTTAATATAATTTATTGTAGCAATCTCTAGAGTTTTGTAAATTAACCAACCTTTACTGAATCAAACATGCAATTACGAGAGCTTTCAATATCAAAGTTCAACCATTTAATAAGAATTTGGCTATGTTCTGGAAGACGAATTTCCCAGTCGCACATCAATTCAGGCCGATAACTTCCTGAATGATATCCAGGAGAAATAATTTCTCCACTTTCACTTGTATATATACCACCACAATCTGGTGACCCTAAAAGTTATACATTTTATACATTTTTAGATATATGTGTAAGTAGTAATTACTTGAAACTTATAAATATTCTAATTTTGTAAATATTATCTAATATTTCGCTCTACTAACATTTTTAGTATTAAATCGAGGTTTGTAATATATTTATAATCAAAATTCAAATTTTATTAGGTATATAATGATTATAACTATGTCAAATTTATTTGTCTTACTTATTATAAATTTGACATATTTATAATCACTTCTTAATCAAAATTAAGATGAGCAAAAAGCCCACCGAATGATCGTCGCTGAAGATTGTCTCGAGCAGGTTGAAAGTGATCCTACTCTTCTCGATGGAATTATTACTGGTGATGAAATATGATTCTTTCAATATGATCCTAAAACTAAACGACAAAGCCAAGTGTCTGTCTCCTGTAATGCTAACGCCAAAGAAGGAGAGAATGAGCAAATCCAAAGTGAAAACTATGTTTATTTTCTTTTTCGACCGCAATGGATTGTTCACAATCCATCGCAACGTTACCACAACCACCCTATTCACCGAATATGTCATCCTGCGACTTTTTCTTATTCCCCCATTTGAAAAAATTCATTAAAGGTCGGCATTTGACTCCATTGAAGGCATCTAAGAAGCTGTTACGAGGGTATTCGGAGAGGTCCCACAAGAAGTATTCCAGAATTGTTACGAAAACTGGAAAACTAGCTAGAATAAGTGTATAGATGCAGGAAAAGACTACTTTGAAGGAGATCGCAGCGATGTACCTTAATTGTTAAATATACTTAATTTTCTCGCATTACTTAATTGTCTGACCTCGTATAAACAAACAGTTCAATAATGGATGCAACAATATTTAAAGTATATTAAAGTCATGAAAGTTAGTATGATTTGAAATTTATGCTTTAATATCATATTAATATAAATCATATTGTTGATGCAGAAAATATGAAAAACCATGTATTTATAATTTACAGCGTGATAAAAACGATGTACTGAAGAAATGATTATTGATATCATTACTAATATTTTATAGACTCTATGTATCGCTATATAAAAAAGTGTTTAAAATATAATATATAAGATTGTTTCATGGTTTATATTCGAATATACACACGAAATTCAATAAGAAAAATAAATAAGTTCACAGATACTTGCTCTAATTGTTGTTAAATTAATAATTTTATTTTCTAAATTACCAAAAATTATAGTTGCACAATTATAAAAATATTCTTATTTAACTTTCACTTTTCTTCATTTATTTTTTTTTTTTTTTGGGAATCTGGCTTAAGCATTTCATATCAGATTCACGAATTTAACATTTTTAGGTCTTATGTTAAAGAGTTTTTTGTGTACAAATTAGGAATAAAAATATTTATAATCTAAAATATAATTTTTATGGAAAAAATATTTTTATAAATCAGACAAATGTAAGAAAATGCTTATAAATGTTAATGAATAAAGATTAATCCACCGCAGTTAATACAATTAAATTTACAGTGAACAAAGCGATAATAAACCTGAGATTAACAATTTATATTACAAATGTAAATTCTTTAATTTAATTGTATCATTATTTTTATTCTCTTAGCAGCAAAACCAATGATTCAAAATTAAGAAAAAATATAAATAGCTTGATCTTCTATATCTTCGATATCTAAAGAATATAAAGTAGTATATTATCTCTAAAAAAACACTTTTAGCAAAAGTAAAACAGATAGGCGACTTTGATCTGTTCTTAGCATAGTAAAAACTTTTTTTTTTACATTTTATATAAAAAAACATACAAAATATAAATAAAAAAACAAATAAAAATACAAATTTATATAAAATAACTTTTCGAAACTTTGAAATATATTAAAAGAAAAAATATTCTATAAATAAATTAAAAATCACTTCACTGAGATATAGCTAGATGTCGTACTTATTGTGATAAAGGGAAACATAATAATATATGTTCTTAGCATATTAAGAAACTTATAACTTATACATCTTATAAATATGTTATAAAAACATTATATAGCATATAAAGTTTATATAAAATACAAGTTTATATATAAAACTTTATATAAAATATGTAAAGCAAAACTGCGAACATAATAATATATGTAACATAATAATATACATACAAACATAATAATTATATTGCAAATTTTTTTATAGTAAAACAGAAAAAATTTTTCATATACCAAAATAATATTTATATAACGTATTCCGAAATAGATTAACAAAAAATAAATTAGATTACACAATAACGCCATTATTGTTGGACCATTACAAATGGCTAAGTACATTTTATATGCATCCCTTTTAATAACAGTGTATGTATAGTTTATACAAAATATATCTAAAACTCTATAAAGAATAATAAATAATTTTAATGAAAATACAGCTTAATAAAGTAATGAAATCATTTATAAATAGCTGAGACTATTTTCACATCATTTTGTTCATGCGGCAATTTCATACATGCTTTTTTTAATAATAATGAATTATCAGAATTTTCAATAACAATTTTAATATTTATTATTTATATGCTTATGATACTTTTATTAGCATTTTTAAAACATCACAAGATATACCATTTGTCCCTAATGTATAAAGTGATATGAAAATGAACTCGACTATTTGTAAATGATTTCATTACATTATTCAGCTGCATTTCCGTTAAAACTATTTATTTTTTATTATTTTTTGGACTTTTCGATAAATTTTATATAAAAGAAATACATGCTGTTATTAATAAGGATAGCTATAAAATGCACTTAGCTATTTGTTTTAAGTTATTATTGTGTTATATAATTTAATTTTTGCAAATTTATTGCAAAATATTATAGAAAAATCTTCTGTATAAATATTGTTTTGGTATATGAAATTTTTTTTTTGTTTCGTGATGAAAAGATTTACGATATTATTACATTGCAGTTTTGCCTTGTATATATTACTAAATTTAGAAAAATATTTTAAATAAAATTTTTATAAAATATATATAAGATTTATAAATTGTAAATTTCTTAATATGCTAAGAACATACTACGCCAGGCGTGGACTTCCTGGGCTTTCCGCTCGTCAGTTGCAGAATTCTGCGTTCTGTAGGTGCATTTATCGCCTGAGTCGGTTGATTTTTTCGCACGCGCGTTCCAGTTTGCGCGAAGTTTCACCATCGTACCTCGTAACGAATCGCTTGCTCGAACCGCCTTCGCATCTCTGTGCTATCTCGTAAATTTTGTCGGCATTCTCGGAGGCTAAACTGTTCTCAACGTTGGTTAACTGCATCTGGATTTGCACCTAGAGGCGCGTCTACCAGAACCGCATGACGGTATCCAGATGAATTTGATCGCCCGCAAGTTTCACCATTTCGGACAATTTTTCTCTGGATTTATAGTCGTGGATAGTCGTTTCACGAAACACGTTCTCCATGCATTTTGCAACCAATAAAGAATACCTTGCTGTAATCTCACGTTTGAGCCCGATATATTGCTCTTCTTGAGAGAGAGAGAGAGTCTATAAACAGTGAAGGAGGACGTCTCTGTTCTCGGGCTCTATGTGTGTCACAAGCGAATCTACTTTTTCTGCGCCGTCTGTCATGCGAAATATTTGTAACATACTTTTGAAGGACTGAAACCATCCTTCGCAATCGGTGGTTTCTAAACGGAGGAACTGAAAATCGCGCGGCCGTATGCTTGATTGCCTGATGTCTGCGATCACGAAAACTTATTACATTACTACAATAAATTATATTAAAAATTAAAAATAAAAATAAAATAATAAGTAATTTAATTGTACTTATGTCAACTGCCCATATACAAATTAATAAATATTTTTTTATTGGTCTTACAGTCCAATCAATTCAATCTAAAAATAAAAATAAAAATAAAAATCAAAATAAAATAAAAATTAAAAATAAAAATTAAATTAAAAATTAAATTAAATTATAATGACAGTCAGCCTGTCCTTGTTTACATTCATCCCCGTAAACTGAAAATAAAATATTAGCTAAAAAAATTCTTTGTTAGTAAAGTGCAGTCTGACTGTCCCCAACATCCTTATCTAATTGAAGACCTGTCCAACCTTTCGAGCTCGCTACGGCTCCTCGTCAGGGACTAAACTAAACCTTATATTCTAACCTATATATACCTTATCCCCACTACCAAATTAAGTAAATTAAATCTAAATTTCCCTTCTACACAAATTGTTCAAAACCAATAAATTTAATAAGGAATGATAAACACTGTCCAATTTACTAGACTCTAACATTAAATTTATATTATTTCGATTCCTGGAAATGTGAATACTTTCAAGACTCTCCTTTTTATACTTATTATTGATACCATGTTCCAAAATATCCACATTCACAAAATCAAAAAGATTTAAAAACTTTAAACAATGCTCTTTTAAATCGGAAGTAGTATGGGAGCTAGGTAAACTATATTTATGTTCATAAATTCTCTTTTTTAAATATCTACCTATTTGTCCAATATAGTATTTATCACAATCTATGTAATTAATCTTGTAAACAACTCCTGATTTTAAGCATAAATCATCCCTATCTTTGCAATTATTAAACAATCTACTCAAATTATTACTATTTTTAAAGAAGATTTGAATGTTATATTTCCGAAAATTTGTTTTAATTCTTTCAGATAATCCTCGAACATATGGTAAGACAATAATTTTGCCTCTGTTAACATCAACTCTTACATTTTGTCTATTTTCGGTATTATAAATGTCAAACAATCTCTCAGCAATTAATCTATTAATAAATGGAAATGGATAACCATTATTAATGAAAGTTTCTCTTATTATCTGTAAATTATTTTGTCTTAAATCTTTATATGAAAATTTTATTGCTCTGTCAATGACACCCTTTAATGCTCCAATTTTGTTTCCGAATTGGTGGTGTGAATTAAAATCTAAAAACCTACCTGACCAAGTAGGCTTTCTGTACCAATGAAGTTTCACCTTATTATTACTACATCTAATGACATTAATGTCGCGAAAACTTAACTGACTCTTAACTTCAACCTCCCTTGTAAATTTAATTCTGTCATGTACAGAATTAAAAACATCCACCATGTCATCCACAAATACTTCTGAAACAATTGTAAAGATACCATTGACATATTTCTTAAATATCATTGGTTCAAAAAGCAATTGTGACAAAGCTATACTTTCTAATTTTTCTATAACTAAATTCGCTATAACCGGTGACAAAGGTGACCCCATTGGACATCCGTATTTTTGTTCATAAAATTTATTATCAAACGAAAAAATTGTATTATTAAAAACTAAATTAATTGCTTTAATTGCTTTATTAAAGATTATTGTTCAAAATGGATAAAAATGAATTTAAAAGTTGTAATTCTTAAAGAAAAACTTACATTCCTTATTAGATGCAAGAAATCAAATATATTTCCGGTACAGATTAATAATAGATTTCATGATGAATATTTTTTGCAGGTTTACAGTAATAGTGATTGTTATTATCTAAAGAAGAATATTTTCTTTTTCAAAAATAAATTACTTAATTTAGAAATTAGAGATTTACATATTCAGATTCATTCCGTAAATAGATATTTATTAAAGATTGAATATTATATATATCAAAATATAGAAAGAAATGAATTACATGAATTTTTTCTTGGTCAAAACAAACATTTTATTAAGACAAAATATATTAATAGACAAACATTAAAAAGGAAATTTGAATGTTTAAGAAATAAAAAACAATTTCAAAGCTATCAGATTAACAATGCAAACAATAAAAATTGGTTTAGGAATCTAACTGACAAGGAGATACCAAATGAAGTAATAAACATCATGTCTAAAGGTGCCAAACATTGAATATTATATTATAAAAATAATCTCCCGATCAAAGAAATCATCGCGGAGGTTGAAAGTAATCTTTTTGGTTTAATGATGAAGTGAAAAAGGAATGTAGGGCATCTTTGGTTAATGTCATCAGTAATTTTCAAAGAGAAAATAAATTTGATAAGTTTTTAAATAGTAATTTTATACATGATTTAATTACTGCGAAGAATTTTTTGAGAAATAACCCTAGTATAATCTTCCAAAAGGCCGACAAAAGTAATGTAATTGTAGCTTCCAATAAAATTGATTACATAAATTGTATAAATAATATATTAAATGATGATAGTACTTATTTGAAAATTGGTAATCCACATATCATTAAGCTACAAAATAATTTGAAAGAGTTATTAAATAATTGGAAAAGAAATGAATATATAAATGATACTACATATAAATATTTAAAATGTGAAAATGGAACTGTAACAAAATGTTATAGGCTTCCCAAGATTCATAAAGAAAATCTGACATTTAGAATAATATCTTTTATAGGTTTCCCAACTTATAATATTGCTAGATTTTTATCTAATATGTTGGTTAAGCTAGTTGGAACAACTAATTCTTACATTAAGATTGCCTCAAAAAGCTGATGATCTACTACTAAATAATGTGCCGTTGTTTTCGTGGTATTAACGGTGTCTGCATTTCCGATTAGAACCTAGCCAAAAACAGACGATAGTGTTACCGGACCAGTATGTGGAGTTTGAGCTCGACATATTTCTGACAAAGCACCGCGCCTTAAACAGACGAGTTTAGGATGCAATCCACCGTATTTGGTTCTCCAAAGTGTGGGTCAGCTAAGTGCAGCCCATGGATGTGGTCCCAATGTTCAGAAACGATTTTGTCTTTTGGAAGCAAATTGGAGACACGCTTCACTACTAAGGCTATAAAATTGAGAGAAACGTCTTGATTTTTTAGAGATTTTAAAGTAACCTGTAATTTGACACGAGTTAGTGTATTAGTCATGCCATTCTAACTGGATACGGCAGTGCTTACAAGTTTAAAGTTTAAAGATAGTATTTTAGCCATATTTTTAGATGTAAAAGATTTTTCAGTGTATGAATCTAATAAGACTCGAGCAGTATTACAGGCAACTTCTGAGGATTCAAGAGCAACTACTGCAGTAGTTAACAATGGTTGTGAAATCTTTCTATTTGAAGCCGTGAAGTAAATCGAAGTTAAGGGACCAACAAGCGTTCCTTGAATATTGACAGCTTTGGTTGGTGTTGGTCACCACAAACAACGTAATTACCTTTTGAAGGACAGTTTTCAATTCTATCTTTAGACATTAGATAATAATTGAAAAAGAGCTTGTATTGTACTGTATGTTCTTTGCTCTTTGTTGGTACAAGATCTGTGAACTGGTTACAGTAGTTCACAAAATGCGGTCGTTGACAAAAAACAACAACATATAGCATTATTTTTTTTTATAATTTAAAGTGATGATGCGTGTCTATATACTTTTATTAAATGAACTATATGTTTTTCAGCTCTGGTCTTATTTTTAAGGCAAATTTTCTCACGGTAACTATGTTTAGATCTAAGAAACTCACCCAAATCTTCGACGATATCTAGACTTTGAATCCTAGCCTCTAAGAAACTTTTCAAGGCTATAAACTTTGTGAGTTCATTGTCACAGTCTCTCTTAACTAGACTTTTTAACTAATTGTAAAAATATCATGCCCCAATGTTCAACTAACAGTTTTAAGGAATTGAACGCATTTTTACTCTCCAAGGCAGTATACGAGAGTTTACATAGATGCTTACTAGTTTCCTTAAAAGATGTTGGAAAGCATACAAGTGTATTAAAATGAGTAGAGAATCTTATTAGAGGATTATTGTAACGCTTACATAAGACCCCCCAACCCGAGAGAAGGTTCTTATTCATCAAATCAAAACTCTTCAATTTTGAGGCTGATTCGCCTTTCAATATATTGATTAAGTACTCAAATTTAATAATAATAGGCATCATAAAATCGTGTAACACAAGGGACTGCAATTTACTTTTAAAACTTTGCCAATCACGCTGAGTGATCACCAGTATTCTCCCGTTTTCTCTAAATTTTCGGAGAGGTGCGTCACGCATCACTGTCGCCTCGACATTAACTAACGAAACTGTGAGTAAATAGGAGAAAGAGAAGAAGGGAAAAGATACAAAGAAGAACCAAGACGAGATAAAACGGGAGAAGAGGTAAAAAAAGAGAAGCAGAGTGAAGAGGAAGAAAGGGATGAGTAAACAGGAAAGCGACGTGAGCCTTCCCGACGCTGGACCCATGGTGCACCATCACCAGCTCTTCTATCCACGGACCCGCAGCGATCCCATCAAGCCGAGCAAAGAGGTGAGTGCACGTCACGCGGTTTATAGCGCCCCCTCCCCGCCCTTGAATTGCGACCAATGCGGCACTCGCATGAGTAAAAATTTGCGTATTTTTCTTGTGTATTTTTTATTAAAGCGATAAAAGGAGCAAAAATAGTCGTTTCCTCAATATGTTTATATAAGACTTAATTGAAAATACATGCGTTGTTAATATTTGAAGTAATTTTCTGTTTCTTTACCTTATGCCATTATTTTTTTGTGTAAGTATTAATTAAAAAGGCCAGCGGATTCACCGAAAGGGCCTACCACGTGAGACAGCAAGTTAGTGATATAAGAAAAATTTTTTTGTACGCGCGAATCTTAAATTTATTATAAATTTTGATAAATCAAAAACAAATTCGCCGCATGACAATATATATCACTATATATTCTTCGGTTATGTCTAGGGTCTTAAAAAACTGGAAAATTTTTATTATGGTTTACTATATATATATATATATATATATATATATATATATATATATATATATGTATATATGGGAAAGAGTGAGTTTTTGATCATTTAACATATGACATATGTAATTTTATATGTAAAACAGCTTTCTAGTAAAATATTTATATTTTTTTTATTTGAAATTTTGAAATTCAAACATAGAAGTAAATAATGTAGGAGCAGTGCCAACACTCAGCAATTCTAAAACTCGCCTCAATGGCATTACCGCACCACTTGATAAACAGCAATAACGAAGTCTAGCATTCTGATGCGCAGTATTTTAACATTTAAGCAACGTCAACGTCCGAGTGGAAGACAAGTCTTAATTTTTTTACATGTTTAAAAATGAAGATTTTTTTGTCAAATTGTGTCTGATACTTTTTAGTATAATGGTATGGACTGAACCAAACATAGAGAATATTTAAAATATAATCTGCACTTTTGAAGACATGTAAAAATATTGTCAATTACAACTTATTGGAGAGCGAAATAAAAAGCATAAGGGATGGAACAGCTATTTTGATCGCACAAATTTAGTTCTACTTAGAGTATGAAAGAAATTTCCCGTCCCAATAATGCATAGTAGGTCCCTTTTGCTTTGATTCAATTCTTTTCCGGGTTGTAGATACTCTAAGATCAACTTCACAAGTTTATTCATATTTAGGGAAAGCTCTAATTTCAATTGTTAGCTGCTCTTAGTAATTACAGTTTTTTATTTGAATCATTATAGTTTTTTCAATTAGTAAATGGTGAATCGGTATATGATATTCATATGTAATAGTTGATTTTTGCTGCATCTAATGGCTAACGCTTTTTTAGGCACTCAAATTCCATGCTTGGCTTGGAGTAAATTTCCTCAAACAGTCGTAAAATTACTATAAATTTAGAGTTGTGTAAAATATATTATTTTACATCATTTAATAAATTTCAAAGTAAACTATTTATTACCGGCAATACTTAAAAACGATAAATGAAAACCATTGTCGCTTCCCGAATCATCAGAGTGAAAATGAATGAGAGCATGGGATCCTGAAGTAGTAACTGGAGCCGGTTTGCTATTATTACAAAAAATTCCGACTTGATGTTGGCCTGCATAATTAGTCTCATTAATCTGAAAATATTGAATGATTATTTTATAATTCACATAATGTTTATTATAAATTAATATATTTTATTATTAAGGAAAGATATTTTAATACATTAGATATTAAGACATATTGATGTAAACATTGCTCAAATCGTGTGGTTTAATGTTCGTAGATAACGATTTATATTTTGAAAGATATATTGTTTGATTATATCTGGTCTATTTAGAAACTCACTTGAATCATCAATTTCTGTTAACTTCCAATTTTCTTATATTTACTGAAAATCTCCTTGTGCTTTCAAAGCCATGGAAAGAGAGAAATAACCTTTTTTACTTAAACGGCAACAATACATACATTAATTACAAAACAGTAGTAAAATATATAATATTTAACAGTCAAAAAAATATTCAATAAATATTTCATACAAATTCTTATAAAATGTTACGTCGCCATCGATCTTTCATATTACAGTTAACTAATAACTAAGATATGGGAATAATTTATAAGTATTTAGAATTTATAAATATTACAGAGCATGGATGTGTATTGTATGTGCAGATATGTACGTAGAAGTATATAAGGAAATATATAATAATGCACGGGTAAACAACATATATACAGAACTACGTAAGACAAAATACAAATGGTATATCCAGGCGTACATGCATACATATGTGCATTTATATAAGGTTATATATATATATATATATATATATATATATATATATATATATATATATATATAGATTATCTATATATATATATATATATATATTATAGCGTATACAGAACAAACCATCATAATTTACTTGCTGACAACAATTTATCCTCTCCACTGTAGGCGAATAGTATGCAACAAATTTGAGTAATATACAAATTTAATATTAATTTAAGAACATAGAAATTATGTCAACTACGTTAACTATTATAACTGCGAAGTATATATATAATGAGTATAACTATTATAAGAATAAATAAGCGTTAATAATTGTAATAATCTTCGCCAACTTTATAACACAAATGTGTATATATATATATATATATATATATAGTCACAAGTCCGCATCTCGAAAATGCACCTCGTAAGGCGCGGCGCGTGCATGTAAACACCGCGCGACCTTAACGCGGCGACCGGCCGCGCGACAAGGGCGGGAAGAGGGGGGGAGTGAAGATTCGACGCGGAGAGGCGCGAAGTTCAGTTAGTCTCGTCTTGTTAGTCGTGTATAGCGAATAAAGCGGAGATTTAGATACGCGCTTCAGACGTTCCACGGAGGAAAGAAAAATTTCGCGACAGATGCCGCGCCGTAAGCAGCGGCGCGTCCCGAGTCGGCGAACGAGAGGAGCACGCGTGACTGAGGGGATCGTCCGCGGGAGCCGATGGCTGCTGGCATTAACGTAATCGTGCAGGAGGCCCGGCAACTCCCGCCGTCGCCCAGTGCCTGCCGCGGTGGTGTTCGCGTTTGTTCCGTAACTGCGCAGACGGTGTAGGCGGATCACTGCCGTCTGTTGCCCGCATTGTTTGCGCGTGCCGCCCTGCGTCGATGCCCGTACGCCAGGGTGACGCTCCGTCGTGAGTACCCTCAGGTTAGTTTATGCGAGTGCGCCCTTGCGAGGCGCTTCGACAGCGGGCAGACGAGCGTGCGTGAGAGAGAGAGAGAGAGAGAGAGAGAGAGAGAGAGAGTGCGTGCGTACTGCGGCCTGCGGGAGGATCCTCGTGGTCGGATTTCGTAGGCGCGTGAACTCCGCGGCCTTTAACATTGACACCGGGAGATTGTCGCACTAGAAATAAATCGTATACTTAAAGAAACACGTTCGCGTTTGTTTCTATTGCTTCTTTACTCGCTGTCAGTCTCCACCTCCCCTGTTCATTTTGCCACATCGCACTGATATTGCGCGCAGAATCCACCCGCCTCCGCGGGAACGGCGAAGTGCTTCCGCCGTGCGATCTGAGCTTGCTGCGGTCGCGGTGCTCGTAATTAGAGCACCGTACACGAGACAAGTAAGTAGGCTCGCACCTTCGCTAGTCAATCATTGTAACGAGTTAGCGCGTCGTGGCGCGCCGAGGTTCCGCCGCCGACGGGTGCTTATACCCCGGACGGCGAGAAGAAGGAGCAACGTGGGTTCGGTGCCGGCCGTACGGGAGCGGACGCGCGTCGATGTTCGAAATGGAGTTCGCTTAATCGAATCCATCCCGTTACAATATATATATATATATATATATATATATATATATATATATATTGTGACGAGCGTCACGAGGCGCCGCGCCGACTTGTCCGGAAAACGACGACGCGCGCGCCATTCCGCGGACTAGAAAACCTTAAGGTGCTCACGCGCGCCGTCGCGCCTTGTGCTCGGCACGGTGCCTTCCCCCCCTTTTCGTCCCCACGCACGAGCCAAGAAGCAAAATATTTCGAAACTTCAATGGACTTAAGATTGAAAATAAATGAGAAAAAAAACAATGCTCACATACAAATATTCTGATACAGAAATATGACAGCGAGCGAATAGAATGCAAGTATAGGTATCATAAGTTTGATGAATATACCTACAAAAATAACTAGTGTATTGCGAATGTAAAACACCAACACACGTACTAATTCTAAAGGATTAAATATAAGGACTGACCAATTGCGAAGCAAAGAACTTTATGGAATCACGTTGACTGTATTAGTGGCGCGATTTATGAAAATAACGAAGATAACGATAATTAATTGTAATCATTGTAATTTTTTTGTTTGTGGAGAAAACATTCACGAGAGATGTTTCTTATGATTAATAATATCAGGGTTTTTATTTTCTGTTTAGAAAGACCTCCAAAAAAATATATGTAAGCTCAAAAATAAGATATGCACGTAAAAACAAGTTGTTGATTTTCATCAGGCATAACAAAGGAAAAAAAGCTTTCCAGCTATGAATAATATCTTCTTATATCAAACTTGTAGGTTTCTGCATCTCTATCTTTTCCGTATGCTCAAAAATTTTGGAGCAGCTTGACGTGTTTTGATAATAATTAAAAAATTTTTTTTTGTGTATATGAACTTGAAAAAAAATTGTATTATTATTATTATTATTATTATTAGTTATGTTATTATCTATTTTTATTATTATTTTATTATTTTATTATTATTTTTATATTTCTTTCATAGTATCAAAAAAAAAACGTTGTTATAAAGGAGAGGAAAGAAATAAGTTAACCTATTCAAAAATTGTAACGAAATGAATTGAGTCAGTGTTGTTTCTCGAAATGATTCAACTTTCAAACATAAAAGAAAAAAAGGGGGTACATTTGTACATAACTATTTTCGTCACATAATTTGAGTTATCGTTTGCAATTAAATTTTAGTATACATTTTACAATGTTGATAATTAACAAAAAAAAAAAATTTTCATTTCTTATTGAGTTTGGTGCAAAATAGTAAATTTGTACCAATACAGAATAACTGTATATGATGGTAAATTTATAATTTAAATTTGAGTTTTACAATTATACTGGATTTACTGCCAGTATAATCTTTTGAATTGTTTTGCAAGATTTGGGATTGTAACTACTGTCAAAGTATATTAAACGTTCAATCCTAACAAACGAATTACAAAGAGATCTTAAGAAGATTAGTTTCATTTAAAATGAATATGCGAAATTTCAATTGAAATTTTGAACGGAGGTACTTATTGTACTCCTAAATTTAGAAAACGTTCTAAAAGGTCAGATTAAATTTAAGTGATGTTATAGAGATTTATCTTTTTTTTTTCATAGATATGTTTGCGTTATACATTTTTTTTAATCCAAAGAAATATTCAATTTAAATCTATTAAAAATTGCACTTATTGATTATTTTCCCTAAAGGTTTAATAACGATCAGTATTATAAACATGAAATTTAGATTTATATTATTTTCTTACCTAATGCCATACAATTTTAAACATTAGTATAAAAAAAAAACTTTGTATTCATAAACGCCCTTAAATAGTTTTCCTATGCAAGTAAGAGAAAATTAATCCTTTTTCTTGTCTAAAACATTCTAGACATTGTTTATAAAGGGCACAAACTATAATGTATAATTTTTTTGAATCTATTGATTTTTAATCTAAAACAAAAAAAAATTATTGCGTTAGACAATGTAAATTAGTAACTAAAAATATAAGATTGTGATTTAAATTTAAGATCTGTAAATTCATCAAAACCGATTCTTTTTGTAAGCCCGTATTCGGCGCGTCACGACCGCGGTCGGCCGTCATCGGCCGCCGCCGAACTCCCCCCCCCTGATCCCGTCCTTCTTCCCCGGCGAACGGGAGATGCGTGGGACTCCGCTGTCGGCCACCGAACAAGCAGGTCATCAAAAAGGAGAGAGAGAGAGAGAGGACGAGAGGTGGCAAGAGTTGTGGAGGACGGGGAGAGAAGCGATAGGAAGAAAGGCAGCGGAGGAAAGTGAGAAAGGAACAGAGAAAGTGAGTTTGTTGGAGTGATTAGTTGGAGTAAGGAGAGGCAGCGAGACGAAGAGCGAGGTCGGAAGCAGTACGTGTGTCGTGAGTACGGAGGAGTGAGCTGGAGGAAGAGAGAGAAAGAGGACAACAGCAGGAGTATCCAAGAGGACAGCAGGGTGGAGAGGTGCGGAGTGGAGACGGGAGGAGTTGAAAGAAACGAAGGAAAGGAAGAAGAATCGAATATGGGGGCCACGTGACTGCCGAGGACCTCTGACCGTCACAACGTGAGTAATCCCCACGGCTACAGCAGGCCCTGACCGCCAGCGGGTCCCCGCGCGTACACGACATCCGGAATCTACTCCCTTTCCTTCCCTTCCCCGGTGCAGAATTTCCCAGGTCCGGTGAGCGTGCCGGGTGTCGGATCGTGGTCGGGACGTAGCGGGTACGTGGACCAGGAGTTAAATAGGTGCGCAGTCGAGAAAGTGTATGAAATGTAACTGTAGTGGTTGACTCGATTTCTTTTACTTGAATAAATCCCGTGTAACATAAAGGATCGTCGCATCGCGAGAAAGTTAATTTTTTTTCCCTGTCTTCCCTTTTCCCGAAATCTCATTCTTTTTTTCAGACTAGCGGAACCCCCTCTAAAGGATTGAGGTAAGAGAGTGAGGTAAAATAAATTTTTTTTGTGCGTGCGCGAATAAACAGATTTCAATTATATTTTAAATTAATTTTTTTTCCTGCATCGAAATCGTAGCATCAAAATATATATGTGACCATACGAAAATATCTGGTAGCGCAGACAAACGCTGACTAGTAACTATGCATTCAAAAAACGCTAACAGAAGCTACAACAACACTAACCCTACGAAAACATACTCTCTCTCTCTCTCTCTCTCTCTCTCTCTCTCTCTCTCTCTCTCTCTCTCTGGACAGAAATAGTAAGAGTTGTACGAAAAAAAAGAGAGAAAAAGCAGAGATCAGAAATAAAAGTAAGTAGTAATAAAAATTTGTGTTCTGTAATTATTCCTCACAACCGTATCCCAATTCAGGGAAGCGATCAGTCCTCCCTTTAGGTGAGAACTATGCATGCTCCACAAACCTTGCTCATCCCACTATGGAATAGGGTTTTTAAGCAGACTAGGGAAATAAGTTGGAAGGCCGACGTAGGTGTAAGCTGTTTTCCTGAAAGGAAATATTTATCATCTATGTGACGCTATTGGCCTCCAACCTATCTAAAAAAGAGTACGTTTGATTATTAGATGTAGCGAGAGTAAATATAAATTCTTTAGGGACAGGGCCCGATATAGTGGAAGAAACTTTAGGTTCAAAAGGGCAGCACATACTTCTAATACATCTTGTGCACTAGAAGAGTTCACCTCGGATGTCACAAAAAGATCTTTTATACAAATTTAACTTATATAGAATATTATCACGCTGCAGATAAAAATATTTTATCATTTGAAACAAAGATAATATATATAATATTAGCCGAAAGACTTCAGACCTATCAGCCTTTCATCATTTCTTTTAAAAATATTAGAAATACTGACTGATCTATACATAAAGGAAACTACTTATGTAGAAAAGAAGGGCACAGCATAGCATGCCTACTTAAAAGGCAAATCTGTTGAGAGTGCGCTACACTAGGTAGTACAGACCATAGATAAAAGCCTCCGAGACAAGGAGTACACATTAGGGGTATTCCTGGATATAGAGGGAGCTTTCAATAACGTCCGTGCAGAATCAATAAAGAATGCATTGGAGGAGATCGGAGCTGAAAAACTGACCAAAGACTGGGTGATGGAAATGCTGAGAAGCAGAACGATAAACTTAGAAATGAGCGACAGCACTATAAAGAAAAGAACCACTAGGGGTACGCCGTGGGGGGGAAACATTTTTCCCCTCTTGTGGATCGTAGTGATCAATAATATCCTAAAAACCCTAGTAAATAAAAGAATAAAAAAGAATAAAAGTAATAACCTATGCAAATGACGTGGTGATACTAATCATGAAAAAAGATCCAACTACGATCAGAGACATCATGGAATCTATCTTAAAAGAAATTACCAATGGTCTGGATAAAACACACTGGATGTAAACCTGGATAAAATGGAACTCATCTTCTTCACAAGGAAATATAAGATTCCCAAGATAGAACGCCGAAATTGGCAGGATTACCATTAACCTTCGCCAAAGAGGAAAAATACCTTGGAGTAATTTTAGACCCCAAACTATCCTGGAAAAGAAATGTGGAAGAAAGAATGAAAAAAGATATAAATGCGTTCAATACTTGCAGAAAAATATTTGGAAAAAAATCGGGATGACAGCCATACATCATCCACTGGAGGCACCAGGCTATAGTGAGACCCATAATTACTTATGGAGCCTCTGTATGGTGGGAAGCCATGAATACAGAAGTAAACAGAAAGATGCTAGCAAAGGTACAAAGAATTGCGGCGCTAGAGATAACCGAAGCCACAAGAAGTGCACCACAAGCAGATGTAGAAGTGATGTTAAACTTGGAACCTATAGATTTATACATAAAAGGGCTGGATGAAAAAGGAACTCTGAGACTTAGAGAATCAAATTTGTGGAAACAAACCAACTATCGGCATACAACGATTCTGTGAGAAATGGGGTAGCTGAACAGGGACTCGAAAGTAGTTCTGAAACAGCCTTTACCAAACCAGCCGTTTCCAAACTAGACCTCCAGATGAATACAGAAGTAAAGGTTCCGTCAAAAGAAGTCTGGCTAAACAACTCAAAAATAAACGTCGACAAAATCTCAGTCTTCACAGATGAATCGAAAACGGAAAAAGAAACAGGCATAGGAATTTACTCAGAACAAATGTAAGTCCAAAAGTCCAAAAGTGTTCTGTAAGCAGAAATCTTAACTACTGAAAAAGCGGCGAAATTATTGAAGTATAAAAATCTGAAAAAGGCAACTATTTATACAGATAGCCAAGCTACTTTGAAAGACCTAGGGCTATAATCGATTAGATCCAAGTCAGTTATGAACTGTCGGGAGGCGCTGTCATGGATCCCAAACAACGAAGTCAGACTCTATTGGGTACCAGGGCACTTAGATGTTGAAGGTAATACCAGAGAGCGGATGAACTGGCACATCTGGAAACGGAGAAAAACAGAGCTGAAGCAGATCAATACGATTAAAAAGAAGATAGATGAAACCATCAAAGCAAAACCTAACAGTGGGAGGCAAAAAACGATTGCCTCGCATCTAGGAAACTAGGACCTACTATTGATGAAACAAGAAAAAGTGACCCTTTAAGGAACAAAAAAGCAACCGTTGGCTTAATCGCAGGAATAATCATGGAACACTGTGCAACAGGCGTTAACCTCAAAAGATTGGGTAAAGCGTCTGATGATTCATGTAAAGAATGACACACGGAGGAGGAACCAATAACCCAGTTACTATGCCGATACCCAGCCCTAGTAAGCAAAAGAATTGCATTGTGAAGACAAAACTTCATGGAAGATCTGGAGGAGGCTTCAAGTATGAATATCAGAGTACTAGCTAAATTTGCGAGACACTGGAAATGTTTCTCTGAAAAGAAATAGATTATGGATCCACCTTCGGGAAACATAGGGCATCGCTATGGTCCTAAGGCCGCTAAGCGTAAGTGCAATGTCCGAATAGGACAGAGCACAAACTCTCACTACCTAACCTAACCTAACCTACATAATATTATCATAAAAATAGCACTAGAATTATTGCTACTACAAGTATGAATATTTATAATCAAACGAATAAATTTATAGCATATAAAATAGATAACTGCTAGTATTATATCCACTATCTTCAATCAAAACATCACATTTTTGTCTATGTTATTAAACATTACTCTATTTATACTTTCAAATTATGAATTTAAGCAGTAATAGTGGTCTACAATGTATTTGTAAACAAAGCAGGGGTAAATTTTTGTAGTAGTTCTTGTGCCAATCACGCAACAGCGGAACTTGAACTTAGATCACTGAATTACTAGTTCTTCACTCTAGTGATCGTGCCTCTAAACATCACGTTCAAGTAAATATTTGCGTACTGCGCTTTCATGGCAGAGCCTCAAGAAATGGTAAACTAGATAGAGTCTTAACTTTTTGCAAAATAGACTGTATATACGGCTTCTAAGTCAGCTTGATATTGACTGTAATACCCAGACACACTAGAGCCTGAAAAACAGGACCACAAGCACATTACTAATTCTTGAAATTTTAAATTATGTAATGTCATTATTTTTTCCTTCTGAAACTAACATTTTTATTGGAGTTAATATAAACGATGACAACGGATGTTCTTCAAAATTAAGAATTTTAGTTTTGCTTTGTCGTAATTGTTGATTGTTTATCAGCAACTTTGCAAATGCAAATATCGTTGCAAACAATGTCAGCGTGATCACCATACATTATTACACCGGGATGGGAGCTCTCCACTTGTTGATTCCTCAAATATAATATAAAGTTGAAGGGGAGTCGACACAAAACCTATAACTAGATCATTATTCATACGTATCAGCAGCATTTCTCACATTTCCCCCAAATTCTCGTTTGATGACGACAACTATTGTTGTAGTGTCAAATTAATAGAAACACATCGTTTGAGCCCTTTTAGGTTTATGCTCAACTATTAATTTAGTTACCATAAGATTAGTAGATTCTTTGAACCTGTCAAAAAAAAATGTGCTGTTAACATCGGTGCTGTCGGTAAACTTTCCACTACATCAAACTAATACATCGATATAACATTGCATTCTTACTGTAGGAAAATTAAATACAGGTTAAATTTCTTAATCATACCTAGGAACGCAAAGACCTAACGAGGTGTTCGCGCGCCATTTATTCGATATTCCTAAGAATTTGCAATTCGCCGATCGTCAGTTTCATGTACCGAAACCAATAGACATGTTGCTGGCCTCGAGTACTACGTTGTCGATTGTAGCGATGGATCAAATCCCTTAGAGCAGGAAAATTCCAAAATTATTTTGCAAAAGACGAGAATATGTTGGATAGTAGTAGAATATATTAGATAGTACACTTTTACGAATACAAAACAGGTACATTGTAAAATCACGTGTCTCCATAATGTAATTGAACGTTTTTGGTTTGTGGAAGATTTCGATCATCAGCCCTGATTCGATGATCTCATCTGGGAGCGACAGCAGTTATAGGTTAGCAACCGTTAAAACTGCAAGTGGCGAATACGACCGAAATATCACGTGAATATGTCCGATTCCTAGCATGTAATGCATTCTTAATGAGTCGATTATTCTTCATATAACTGAATTTGTGGACAAATCAGTTAGCTGTTAATTCGTTAATTAATAGCCATTAGCTAACCGTTCTCAACTCCGGAATTGCACTTATTATTTAGAAATAAGTTTTTTAGATATGTGTGTGTGCGTGCGTGTGCGTGTGTATGTGTGTGTACGTATTTTTACTTCATTTTTATTGTTAGTAAAACATTTTTAAACTCATAATAAGATCTGGTAGTCACTCCAAATGAAAATATTTTTGTAGCGTCGTTATTTCGCCAATATTTTATTTTGATTTCATTTTTTTTATCAAGGTTATATTCTGCAATTATTGTTATGAACAGAATAATTTAATATAATAAATTTAAGTATGTAGAAATTAAATATAATATAAAGAGTGAATTATTTAGGTTTAATAATTAAGTTTGTTGAAATATGATATAGAGATAAGCGAAACGATATTGTGAACAAAGTCGCAAATGTAAACATGCGAAGTGACCGATGATTCTAATGCTACAGTAAACGTAATAGCTAAAAGAAAAAATAAAATATATGTATTTATATATAGATAATGTAATAAGGAGTCAAAGCTTAAAAAATATTAATTTATAGTTTTAAGTAAATTTATTAAGAAATTGTGAAATAGAATTTTATATTATTAATCTACTGAACAGGTTAAGGTTATCTAAAACAATTGAATTGTACTTCTGTCGACTGCCCATATACAAATTAATAAATATTTATTAATTTAAGGTTATCTAGTAAATTCAAACTATACACCTCCAGACTATATAGAATAGCGACTCAGTGTATAGATTCGCCTGTAGTCTAGAAAACATAATTTACGTGCTCGAATACGCTCGAGGCCGTGACTTTCTAATAGAAAATAATACGAAAATTTTAATGTTATCATATGTATACTGTTATTACAGTAGTCACGAGTTTTCTTTTGCGTCAAATCATGCGGCACCCAAACATCAAGCTTTTTTTGTATTCAGTCTTCTGCAGATGGTTTAAAATGGTTTGGTGACTAACTCTCATCTCCTGGGCAATGTCACGAGATGTCACATGCCGATCTAACTCGATAAATTCCATGTTTTGATCGGTATTCATCGTCACAGATCTTCTACCGATTGGCTTATCTATGGTCTCGTTTTCACCGGTTCTGCATCGTCGAAACCATTCCTCTGCGGTTCGAAGTGATAGTGTGCCATCCCTTAAAACACCATTAATCTCACGGAACATTTCTCTAGCGGATTCACCTTTGATGAAGGAAAACTTTAAAATAGCACAAATTTCGGCATTAGTGAACTCCATATTTACACGTCTATAACTTTTGAACGCAATATCCAAACTAATCGTGCATAGCGTCGTTTTGTACGTTATGTCAAAATCTTTGAAATAATGTATAGTGTTGCCAGATACGAGCTCAGTAGCGCTTTGTACATAGCCGCGAAATTCATAAGACAAAAAGGTGAAAGGAAGATATTGGACAACCTAATGTGTATAATTCTTTTTTCTCTGTATAAATTTCAGTGCATAATAAATAGGGTATTTTTATGTCTTAACGGACTTTTCCCAAGCAAGCTCATTAGCAATAAATTATCATAGTTTAATCTAACAAAATAGTCGATGTAAATTTTAAGAATGTGATAAGGAAAAGAAGTTTTTTTTAATGTGTTTAAACAATAAGTTTCATCAATATGGTCTCCATGTGCGTGTAACCTGCGCCCACTTCCTCGAAAAATCTTAGCAACCTGTAACTTTTCAGGATTGGTGTTACTATTTAAGTCGAACAAAAGCGGTCCTCATTTCCCTCACATAATTATAAGAACCTTTTTTCGTTAACTTGGTAAGAGTATTAGGGGGCTGTATTCTTAAAACGCCATAGATTAAAATTTTTTTTTATTCCCATCATCCAATACCTCAAGAACATGGCATCATTTGCACTCTTTTCGATAACGTTATCAAATTCTCAGAATCAGAGTTTCTTAAGGACTAATAAGAGTCTGTAAAAAATAACATACTTACTTCAAGATAATCATACTGACAAGTAGAATGCTCTTCAAGCATCAGATTTACAAAGTGTAGAGTTATCCTTTTCCCGGGTGATACGTTAATATTCCAATAACAATCTCTATTTGGTGGATATTTCCCCGGGTATCCGGGGGATGATATTGAACCATATTCTTCATCTATGGAACCTCCACACATAGGCTTAATAGATATCCAATTAAAAATAAAACCATCACTATTTACAGTGCTATCAGAATGGAACCAAATATAAAGAGAATTATGCGTTGAAATAATTGTACCATTATTCGGTAATTCATTACCACAAAATCTGCCATAGATATTGCTTCCTGCTGATCTACCATCGTGAATCTATAGAAAAAATATAAAATTAATTATGGTTATTGTATTAAAAAAAATTAAATCTTATGAAAAAAATACAGATGATAATTGTAAATGCTTGAATTATAATGTACGTTTCTATCTTTTTCTATAACTATTGTAAGTTCAAGAAACAATAACTAATTTCAATCGAGCGCGAGAGGGGACGATACGAAAGTTAGGGTTCACAAATTCAACAAGTGCGGCCTTCATACGTACGAGCATGGGCATATCAAACAGATACGAGCTTTTGCATCGAAACTATGTAAAAAAATGTTTTTCGCCACGATCTTTGCCATCGGCGTTTCGTGCGTTCATCTCACTGGAAGTACACTGATTCAGTTTCGACATGAGCCAGAGGGTTTCTGCACACCATTGCGAACTGCAGAGAGCAGTTCGCATCAGTAATTATCGCTGTCCAGAGTAGGGACAGCGTAATCCAGCCCCGGCTAGTAGAGCTCAGTTCTGCCGGGATTACGCATTCGTGAATGGATAAGTATGCTGAGCGTTAGCGTACGGTCAAGACCTATCTACGCGCAAGTTCATGAGCGCGAAAGCGATACGCGGGTGAACCAACTAACGTGCGATGGGTGACATCCCTATTATTTAAGGTATGGACGCTATCACACCGTAGGGATCAATGTATCTGCGTGTGTCGGAAATGAAGCGTTCGGCATTCCGAACGCTTCTTTTAGGTTAAACGCCCATACTAGGTGAATGCTCTCATTAGAGTGGGTTCACTTAGAATTGCAATCCAGCTCTTACAAGGCCTGTTTTAGAATTGATTATCTTAAGGATTAAGTAATCGTTATTTTGATTAAGTAATGACAATTTCACTTTGTCATCATTTTCATTGTCTTTCATTCTTACGAAAAATAATTCTGCAGCAATCTTATTTGATAATAATATATCCACAATTTATATACAAAATATATGAGTATGCAAGATTATAGCAATGCTAAATCTTTTCTTCAGACATCTTTTGATCAGTGAATTACTGATGGCAGGTAAAAAATGTGCGAAATTTGATAATTAATACTCAGTTTCCTCCCTTGTCTCCATATCTCTACCGAGCATAGCTGCTTTACTTACCGGTAGGAATCAAGGTTTACCGATTAGCACTTACTCTAGTAAGCAAAACAATTTCTAAACTTTAATACAGGTAGATTTGCTCGCCTCAGTGTGATTATTTTTAGAGCGTACATTTCATATCCTTATATATGTTTTTTCAATAGAAAAAATTGTATTGTTTGATATATCTTTTTGAATAAAAATAACATTTTCTCCTTTATGTACCGCTTTACAAATACTACAGACCTTTAATAAGTTAAAAGTAGCACTTTGAATCTACTTATATCGTATTTCTTACTCAACGTATTTAGACTAGCCCTTTGTTTGTTAGTCCTTGTATTATAATTAGAAACTTGTCATATAGCTATTGATAAGAGTTATTATCGTGCGTTACGATTATGTTTTGCCATCGTCTGTTGAAATTAAGAATGTATATAGTATACTAATTTTTGGATATATTTCTGATCAGCAGCAGACGAAAAAGAGATATAAATACGGCAGATAGCAATATAAATGGGCGGCAGATAGAATAGAGTTCCAATTTGGACTGGTTCACAGAACAAAATTTCTAGTGAGTGAAACATTGCTTTCTAAGTCCTCAAAAGCGCTGCTATTGCATCGAGAAATTTTTTTCAGTTCTTCTCTTTCGCCGATCAATGTGATTTTATTAACCACTGCTATGTTCACATTAGTTTGGAGACTGTGTCACCAAAGTTTTTCGCTGATAATTCTTCCCTCATTCTTTATCGATGCTTTTGCAACTTATGACAATTCATGCTCCTTCTATTTTGAGTATATTTTTTTAATAAATTTTGCCGATTTCATCTACAAGGTGAGAGAATTAAATAATGCAAACGTTTTTAATTCTCGGCCTGTGGTAACACTGCGAACCTGTAACTGCGCGACCGTAATAAAAGATCCCTACTCTCTCAATCGAGACCTTGTCGACCCTTGTACGACCATTTCTTCGCCAAGTGTTTCGTATTTTGTAACAATGCGCGAGTAGTGCATGTCTCGAAAAAATTTGCGCGATAAAATTTTATGCGAAACTCGGTGAAACCGTGACCGAAACTTATGAAAAAGTGCTTAAAATTTATGATAGTGATGCCTCTCGAATGCGAACCGACGCGAATGCGCAGCGCGTCCGCTTCCTTGGTCGTCAAGACCGGAAACTAACCATTCGAATGTTGGCTGACGAGTAGAATATTAACCGAGAAACAGTTAGAAAGATTTGAACCGAAGATTTTGCGATGAAAAAGATGTGCGCCAAGATGGTACCGAAGAAACTTTCAATTCAGCAAAAAGCCCACCGAATGAACAGCGCTCATGATTGTCTCGAATAGATTAAAAGTGATCCTACTCTTCTCGATCGAGTTATTACTGGTGATGAAAGTTGGTTCTTTCAATATGACCCCGAAACTAAACGCTAAAGCCAACAGTCGCTGTCCGCTGGAGCGCCACAGCCAAAGAAGGCGAGGATGAGTAAATCCAAAGTGAAAACCATGTTCATTTGCTTCTGCGACAGCAAAGGGATGGTACACAAAGAGCTTCTACTATCTGGACAAATCGTAAATCACGTATTCTACCGCAATGATCTCGAAAAATTACGAAAAAGGATACTTAGAGTGCGTTCAGCAATCGCGAAGATTTGGATTCTACATCACGATAATACTCCCTGTCACAGTGCGTTCAGTGTCTCTCAGATTTTGGGGTCTAAGGGTATCGTAACGTTACCACAATTGCCCTATTTACCGGACATGTCACCCTGCGACTTTTTCCTATTCCTCATTTGAAAAAATTCGTCAAAGGTCGACATTTCAACTTCGTTGAAGACATACAATATCTGTGACGAGGGTACTTGGAGACGTCCCACAAGAAGAATTCCAGAATATATGTGGGAGGGGACTAGTTTAAAGGGGATCGCAGTGATGTACCTTAATTTTTTAAAATACTGGATTTTTTAATATTGTCGCATTACTTAATTGGCTGACCTCGTTTGTTTGGAAAACTAAAATTGTTCTTCTATTATTCCTTACCACAATTTCTTATCATAGTATAGTAGTTACTGCTACTGCTGACTATCTCTTACACTTGCTGTTCTTTATGAAGCTACAGGACAATTATTCTATAATACGCAAAGTATGTCAATGTATTAGCATACAATCTTTATGGTAGTTACATGATGTCTTACATGGACTTAAAATATACTTGAATCTAAATATTTGTAACCGTTATACAAATCCAAGTGATGTATTCAAAATATGTACAAATATGATTATTCATTAGTGTTCTATTGACACATATGATTAAAATTTGAACAAATATTCTTCTAAGATGGACATTATATATTATAGAACGAGAAAATTTTGATCTCATGCTAAATATACATCGCAAGATATTCGTTATGAGCGTAGTGCATATAAGAAATTTACCAAAGAAAATTATATTCTTAAAAAAATTGAAAATTTTACTTAAAAATTATTTAATATTATCATTTTGGATTGACATGTCCGCAAGATGGAATATTTAAATTTTCATCTGTTTTTCAAATTATTTTTAACAGAAAATTTTTCATTATAACAATTATAACAATATTTCGGACAGGAAATTCTTATATAGGAATAGTGAAATTGCTTACGATGTCTACTAGAATCTGAGTGTAAATACAATATCGTAACAAATGTCGATATCAAAAGACTTATATAAGTAGTTGAAACGTCAGTAATTCTATGAATATAATCAAAATCTATTTTTCAATATAATAATTCTATTAAATCATATTAAGTATTTATAATTATGAAAATTACCTGAATATAGTCGTGTTTACATTCATCACTGCCATGCGATTCTTCTAAAGCAAATTTTGTAAAAGTTAGATTTAAAACGAGTGACTGATTTGTTAATATCACCCAGGCGCAACTAAGACCGTGGTCGTATTTACTTCCTACTCCGATGGGAAATTCAACTTTGCCCATAGGAGTTTTGAAAAATCCACCACACGTTTGAGCATTTTTCGAACAATTAGGACCAGTAAAACTTGCAGGACATTCGCAAAAGTGATTTCCTTTAATTGATATTCGACATATACCTTTATTCTTACAAGGATTCGGAACGCATGGATTAGTCAAATTATTACACGTCAGACCTAAATATAATTAATATAAATAATTTATTGTACTGGTAGTATAAGTGTCCTATGGTATAAAAAATAACATAATATCAATATCTAAATTAATATACAAGACCAAATAATATAATTATATTTTATAAAAATATAAAAGATTATATATGCATTGATGATATTATGCATATATTAATACTAACATATTACTATGAAAAAATACTTAATAATAATAATGTAATTGATTTTCAATGTGGTAAAAATTATTTTTCTTTATTCACTATATACTTGCTTCGGACTATATTGTTTTTGAAAAGATCCTAGGAGGTAAACAAATTAGTGTATAAGCGAACTAACATTTACCACCTCAGTTTCACTCGTGATAAATGATTAAAACTTTTGTATGTAAGTAATTATTTTTATGAGTAATGAAAAATATATAGGGTACGTAAAATTTTCTTTTTACATTTTGAATTTGATTATATTAAAATTAACTAATTTATCAACCTATTAAAAAGTAACTATGATGGAAAAAATAAAACACTCGCTTTACCCTATAAAGAGAATTTGTTTTCAATTTAAAAACGTTTTTTTTTTGTTTTCAAGCTTAATTAAACCTTCCTTAAAAAATTCTATGCCTGTTCTTTGAGCTACGATTTAACGACTTTTTCGATTTCGTCATTTTAAGAAAAGTGCTGTCCACCTAAACATTCTTTGATTTGCTCTCTGTCCTTTTTCACTCTTGACGAAGTTTATTATTTGAATTCTTATTTATTTATTACATATATAACAATTATACGTTTAATTTCTTATCTAATTTAAAAATGTCTTAGTAATAATTAAACTAATTCATTTCTTTTGCTTTCTTTTCATCAGTAGCCCCTCTTGATAACCACGTACTCATAATCATCATGGAGCAAGGATACGAGAACTCAACGATACATTTTATCACTACAATAACTTAAGTATAATTCCATAAATATAATTAATAAGAATAGTTTCTTTTTCAATTATAAAGTTAATATGTAACTGTCCTACACAAAAAATAAAATAAAAAAATTACAAATAACTAATTATTTGAAGCTATATATTATATATTAACAGTTTTTCAGATTTTTTAAGTGACATAGATCACACATCACAAGTTAGTCTCTTTCAGTTCATGGATTTGGCGCTTTATTTCAGAATCATAAGCAAAAAATTAAGATTCACTAAATTTTATTTATTTATTTCTTTTTGAAATAATTTTCAGTGATTTTTAATCGAACTCAAATGGTCAATACAAATATTTTTGTTTCATTTTTAGCGCGGAAGAGCGACCTGAGCGTGAATCATCTTCAACAACTTCTCAACTAACTTCAAAACGCTTAAACAACTTAAATAAACCTGATCACAATGAGCATTTATTGCTATTCACTATTTTTTGTGAATTATAAGCTTTTTTTACTATTTTTTCAAGTTTTACGTGAATTTGCACGACAATCTATCCATTTGTCCAATAAAACAAAAAAAACAGCCCCTACACAAATGGCCATCAAGGCTAGACAAAATTCTCTACAAACAAGATAAGCATTGCATTCGAAAGAGTAAGCTTCAGGCTACATAGCTGACGATCACTTTGATGTATACACAGTTCTTCTGTAGCACCGTACACATAAAATGCAAATAGCTACTATACGAGATCAGAAAATTAATTAATGCAACAAAATTCAAAACTAGAGTATATTTAACAACTAAGATACATCTTTGCGATCCCCTTCAAAGTAGTCCTCTCTAGCATCTGTATACTTATTTCAGCGAGTTTTTCAGTTTTCGTAACAATTCTGGAACACTTCTTGTGGGATCTCTGCGAGTACCCTCGTCACAGATTCTTGAATGTCTTCAAAGGAGTCCAAATGTCGATCTTTGACGAACCTTTTCAAATGGGGAATAGAAAAAAGTCGCAGGATGATACTTTCGGTGAATAGGGCGATTGTGGTATCGTTGCGATAGCTTTAGACGCCAAAAACTGAGAGACACTGAACGCACTGTGACAGGAAGCATTGTCATGATGCAAAAACGAGGTCTTCGCGATCTCTAGACGCACTCTGAGCACCCTTTTTCGTAATTTGTTGAGCACACTACGGTAGAATATTTGATTTGCGGTTTGTTCAGATGGTACATACTCTTTGTGAACAACCCCTTTTCTGTCGAAAAAGCAAATGAACATGGTTTCCACTTTGGACTTGCTCATTATCGCCTTCTTTGGTCTTGGCGCTTTAGGGGGCAGACATTGTTGACTTTGTCTTTAGCTATGGGGTCGTATTGAAAAAAACGAACTTTTATCACCAGTCATAACTCGATCTAGTAGAGTAGAATCATTTTAAACCTGCTCGAGACGTTATCGCGCACCGTTGCACTAAATTTCTTGGTTACATTTTAGTGACATGCACGACTCGCTCGTCACAAAAGACTAAACATCTGGCGAAGAAATGATTGTAAAGGGTTCGTCAAGGTCTCAATCGAGAGAGTAGGGATCTACTATTACGGTGACGGAGTTACAGGTTCGCAATGTTATCACAGACCTAGAAATAAACTTGGTCGCATTACTTAATTGTCTGACCTCGTATGTTCAAGATTGTAAGAATAAATAAAATTTTTGTGAGTTTCGTTTACTAATACACGATTTATTATTATTGTTATCTTTCAAATAAATTAAGGAACATTACAATGTACACTAGAACATCTAATTATACAAAAAGCCTGGAATGAATGCCACGAATCTTAAAAAAATTAATTTAAAATCATTATTGGTAAGAAATGAAGAAAAAATTGATTCTTTTAAAAGAAAGTATTTTCGATCAATTGCCATGTACTGAGCGTCAGGCAAGTTGTATTGGAGAGCTCGGTCGTTTACAATTAAACGGAAGAATAAGTATATAAAATCTATAATTGAAAACAAAACATCTACACGAATTACGGAATATTGTATTAGTATTAACTATAATATTAAACCACAACATCTGATATATTAGCTTAAAAGATAAAATAAAAGACTAGATCAACTTGAGATTCTGGAAATTGTGAGGGCTATAGTTAAATGTGATAATACACCTAATGATATGACGAAATTGTATATTATAACCAAACTATAAGACTACTCTGAATCATCCTCTAATGACTTCAGGTGAGTGGACCGCGTTCGCTGAACCCTTTTTCTTTTGGTTTGTAAAATTACGGCTAGTATCGAGACGCGTTTTCCCACGTGAGATAGCTGCAGCTGTAGCGTCTGTATTTCGCATATAATGATGTAATTGAACTCCCTTGAGTGTATGTATAGTATGAGATCAACTAATTTTAAAGCTTGAATAATGCGTGGAAAAAAATAAAGCGTGGATATAATAACGCCACGTGTGTGTTTCTTGCCGGCGGCGGTGACCATCCTCCCACAATTTATTTTGTTTTGTATGTTGTTTTTTACCTTACAGGATGAGGGAACTTATAAATATTCTTTGCGTGTGCGTGTACATTGAAGAAAGTAGAGTTAAATTTATTATAAAATTCTTTAGTGTAATAATTTGCTGCATCACAAAATGGCACCCAACATGAGAATCAGCCAGCGTGAAAGGAGAACTGTCATTTATAATTAAATGTGAAATAGAAGGATTTGATGAATGCAATTCCACAAGAAGAATTGATTTGAAGATTTAGACGAGGCAGCGTCTGTAGTAATATAGAAGACTGGATTTGAATCTTTATTTGTTTCTTTTTGGTTAGGTCTAAAAAATCGCCAGAATATTTGTATTTTCTTATATATCATCAAATTCGAATATTATTTTTGTAGAAAGAACCAGCTGACACGCGATTAGGGTCGGAATACCCCGGTTTGTTTCCCATATGCGTGAACCTTCATTTTCTCCCCGCAAATCCCGACTCCTTTTAACGAGCCCGGACGGTAAAACAGGTGACGGCTTTGAAACGGAATCACAGTAGCTAGAGTATAAGCATATATCAGAATCGGACCTTAAACAAGATCGAAAGTGACCATAGCATCTGAGAAAAGTAATTCGAGCGGATCGGTTTGGAACAAGTGTTGAACCAGATTAACGGAGCATTTGAGATGAATGATGGTATACAAAAACTAGACGCAGGATACTTGGCGAGCGCATTGCAAAAAATCAGAGTAAATCGCTTTTAAGAGATGCTTATTGAGGGTTAAACTTCGCCGTTGGAATCTGACCTTCTGCATGCCCTGGTCAATTGATGGCGATGACACCAGTGAATCGCCATCATCGGCGATTGAAGTGAGCCGCTATGAAGGGATACAAGGTCTGTCGTAGTGTACAGGGGCTATTACCCAGAGTGCCGAGACGGTGACTACTGTCACCTGCATCGCTAACACCCGGCTTTGAGACATCGAGAAGTTTTAGGTTAACAATGACAACGCAGACGACCCAGTCGATACCCAGGATAATTAGAAAAATAGATCGGGTGGATCAAATACGAGGATTAAGAGGACTACAAGGAGAGATACTCGTATAGGACCGAAAGTTGCAGAAACTGATCACCCTCGATCAGCCTCAGGATGTTTTTGAGGCTTCACATTGAGCGAATGTCGAAAGAAGCTATCTCGAAACTTAAGAAGACGATAAATGATGAAGATTCAGAGCTGATTGAGCAGGGGTTGATCAAGAATGAAATTAAAAATCGTGCATCAAAAGCAATAGAACAGTAACACAAACTATTAAGGAAGCTACTTATTCAGTTGAAACATACAGAAGTCCTGTGTGGCGAGTAATGGACCAGCAAGACCACGAGGCCATTGGGCAAGTCAAATCGAAATCGGAGAATCCTCAAGGAATCATCAGACTGAGAGGTATTATAAAGTTATGCTGATAAGGCATTATAAAGTTATTTCACTCACGAATATAAACAAGAGTTTTGACAGAAACAGCCAAGCCGAAGGAAGAATTGGAGAATGCACATCAGAGGCTAAATTATTATATGAGGGAGATATAGTTTCCACCGCCGCGATGGTCAAGCAGTACACCCCTGAATTGGTTGACGCTGTAATGGATGTAGAGCAGGATGCAGGACCTGTGGAGTCACAAGACCTGAAAAAATCAGGACCGTCTGAGGAGACAGAACCGGACAAGGTAAGCGACCAAAAGATCAGAAGTAGTCAGAACTACATTAAAGAATCGGTTATTTTTCCCTGTTGGTATAATATTAAGAGAGTTTAGTCACGCGGGAGAAAGCGAGGAAGAAGAAGAATTGCTACATCAACCGAATGCACAGGTATTCATGAGCAGACGATTGCCGGAAGGCCTGAAAAACTGGGAGCGACCACGGTGGCCGAAGATAAAATCGAGGTGCAGGACGCAGTTCCAGTTAAACACGATCAAGACGTATGTCGCCGATGATACTGCAAGTACCTGACGATCATGTAAAGAAAATGTTCGAGAAAGGGGTAATAGAACGTTCAGCCAGTGAGTGGAGTACTCAACCTGTAATGGTGATGGAATCAGACGGTGCGTTCCGATTCTGTGTGGATTAAGAGATTTCAACACCATGACTGTCCTAGATGCCTAACGGATTATAAAGCTTGAATAAATCATAGAGGGCGATTCCCGAGTGCAAAGAATAAACGCCACATGTGTATTTCTCGCCGACGGCAGCGTTCTTCTCCCGGTAATTTATTTTGTTTCGTGTGTTCAAATTTCTTCATGTGTACGTGGATTATGAGTAGTAAAATTAGAAATTTATTGAAAAAAATAAATTTTTTTTTATTTTGAGTATATAATTCACCACATAACTGCATAATCAAGTATAAATATATATATATATAGTAACGGGGTGGGTTCGATTGTACGAACTCCCGTTCGAATACCGACGCGTGGCCGTTCCCGTACGGCCCGCGCGCAACCCACGTAGCTCTTACTTTTCGCTGTGCGGGGAATCTACACCCGTCGGCAGCGGTGTCTCGGCGCGCCACGACGCGCCGGCCCGTTACAAAGAAAGAAGTCGGCCCGTGAATACGCGGGCTTACTCATCTGACTCATGCGCGGTACTCTGGCAGCGAGCACCACGTCCGCAGCAAGCTCCGAACGCACTGCAGAAGGACTTCGCGGTGCCCGCGGAGGCGGGGGGATCCTGCGTTCAATATCGACGCGATGCTAGAAAACAGTCAGGGAAAATAGGAGTCGATAAGGAGAAGGAAAGAAAGCGCGGAAATAGACGCAGACGTATTAACGAAGTGCGGAATTTATTCAACAGCGTAGGCTCTCCTCGTACAAACTCAAAAGTCGCGAAGCTCGCGCGCCTACAACAAACAACTCGAAGAACGCGAGCCGCAATACGTGCGCATGCTCTTCCTCTCTCACGCACGCTCGTCCGCCCGCTGGCGGGGCGCCTCGCAAAGGCGCACACGAACAGACTTACCTGTGTGAGAAGGGGCGTCCCCCAAGAATATCGGTGTCGACGCCGGACTACGCACACAACCACTCGCGAGCGCAGAACGGCAGCGGTCCGCCTGCACCGTCTGCGTGGATGCCGCACGAACGCGAACACTTGTTCCGACGGTACTCGACGACGACAGGCGTAGCAGGACCTCCTGCTTGGGACGTTGGCGCTGGTAGCCGCTGGCTCTTGCGGGCGCTCCTCACAATCTCGCCTGCACTTACTCCTCACCGACCTGGGACGCGTCGTTACGCGGCGTTACGTCGGCGCGGGCTTTGGCGCGAGTATTGACTTTCTCCTCTGTCGTTTCGAGCACATGCGCGAAGCCCTGAAACCGAAATCTTCTTTTTCTATGCGGCTCGGACGCACGTGGCTTCGTTCTCCTACCTCGAAACGCAACTCCCCAAGAGAAACTACTCTTTTCTCCGCAATGACTCTGCTCCCCCCTCTCCCCGCTCTGCTCTTCTTCGCCGGCCGGTCGGCCGGTCGCATCGAGGTCGTGCAATGTTTACGTTTAGCGCACGCCGCGGCAGACGAGTCGCATTTCGGCTGCGGCCTCGTCACAATATATATATATATATATATATATATATATATATATATATATAATAACATGTGGCCGAGCGTTGTCATCTAAGAGAATGACTTTACTCCTACTGCTCGCGATTGTTGATCTATGTTCGATTAATTTCTGTTGAAAATAATTCAGTTGGTGTTTGTATACCTCGCCAGTGACAGTTTTATTTGGTTTTAGCTGCTCGTAGTACAGCACTCCCTGTTGGTCCCTCCAAATGTACAGCAATACTTTTTAGCCATGGATATTCCGTTTTGTTATCAATGTAGACTGTTGGCCGGGGTCCGCCCATGACTTTTTATCTTAGGATTGTCCTAGTAGATCCAATTTTCATCACCAGTCACAGTACGCCACAGAAATCTCTTCTTTTTTGCCTGATAATCAAAAACAGTGCGATGTTGTTTCGATTCATAATAGCACTTTTGGTAAAATCGTGTGGCATCCAGTTTCCTTCTTTATGAGTCTTTCCTATCGCATGTAAACGTTTATCAAATGTTCTGTCACTGACTCATAACTTATGAGCGAGTTCTTTCTGCATTTGAGCTAAGTTTTCATCCAATAATGATTGTAATTTACTACCTTCAAACTTTTTCGGTTGTTCATAACGTTCTTTGTCGTTACCATCAGTATCTCCATTTCTAAACCGCTGTAACCACTCCTTACATGTTGTAAGCAATGGAGCTTGTTTGCTATAACATTCTTGACGCAATCGATAAGTTTTTGCTCCACTTTTTTCAATCATTTTGTACTACTTATATCGCTATCTAAACGCGAAGGTCAGAAACTAAGTTTACCTCCTCATATTTTAGAGTCTTAAAATATGTAATATAAGAGATAAAGTTTTTTATAAAAATTTATTTATATAAGCACATTAGCGTGCTTTAATTATGTTATAAATATACTTTCCTATGTATTCTGTAAGTAAAAACAATAGATTGCTCTGTATTCTTCTGTATGTAATATAAGTAATGTCGTAAAATAATATAATAAATAATATAATACAGAAAAATCAGCTGATATTTTATAGTCTGAAAAAGATAAGAACCTTAAAGCAGGGGTAAATCTTAGAGTAAAGCGTTAAAAACTACTTGGGTCTATGTGAATACGCGCTGTCATGACATGCATCGAGGAGCCTGTTCATAGCTAGTAGTATGGATTGTAAATAATGTTGATGGTACAATTGCGTTTTCATGTGTATTAAAGATGCATAGTATAAACTCATAACTTTATCAATCATTTATTTAATCTTCTTTTCCCTGCAATCCCTTTTGTCTCTTTGTGAAATTCTTCTGCACTGGAAGAAATGTCATCGGACGATAACGCGTTAGTCCCAAAAAGTATACATCGGTGCACCGGCTACAATATATATATATATATATATATATATATATATATATATGTATGTATGTATGTATGTGTGTGTATGTATTGTAACGGTTTTGCCTGGCCACAGCTGAATAGAATATCGCTTCAAGACTTCCAACTGCGAATGGGATCAATTTTACGTTGATTCCGTAATTACTCGAAAGCCTGTATATCCGGTAGTCCTACTACAAAGTCTCTTTCGGAGCTTTTTCATCAGACTCCAATCTCGTGCGTCGTTCGTTCTCGCTTTCGAAACCTACATACTTATGTACTACCTAATAAAAAAAGTAAGACCGGGAGTCTTTGTGGACGGTGTCCGAGAGACTCGCTCACGACCACGAAAACAAGTCTGAGACCTCCGATCGACCGAGCCACATGAGCTACCAGCGCTAGGAAACTGACTATTCAGCGCCCCGGTCTAGCCACTACGAGATTCGCCCGTCGCACAATTGCTCAAGTCGTCCAGACCTGGTGACGCCAGAAACAAAACAAGGCATCGATGAATCTTTCGTACGATACCTACAACAAAATGGTGGACACGCCACGTCGCTCGTTCCTCTTATCCTTTACCGCCCTCTGCGACGTTCCAGTAATAGAGCCGGTCGAATGTAGGTAACCACTTCTCGGTAGCCGCTGGCGTTCTCTTTCAGGAGAACAGGTCGATATTAGTATAGGTAGCCACGGTATCGGTAGCCACTCTTCGGTAGCCATTTCGTTAGCCGTTCAGGCGGACGGGACGATAGCTTGACGACCGAACGCAATCTCCATGAAGGACATAACTTCTCCGAATATGTACGTATATAAACTCGAAATCAACGACTGTTCGAAAAACGATGGGATAACCATCGTAGCACGTGATACTAAAAATCTCACGCTGATCTCCCGCACTCATCAGATTGAAGAGCCTAATCTACAATCTACAAACTTCGATGTTATGAGCAGCACTGCTATTATACATGCCCCACACATCACCTAACAACTTCTAGATTATTGAAGCGGCAGTCGCCGTACTCACCCTTTTTCTACAGTTGAGCATACGATAGGGACGGTCCTCTTTTGAAACATCTCTATTCGACGGTTGAGCACAAAAGGAACGAGCTCGAAAACGAGCCGATAAAATTGCATAGTTCATTTATTAAGGCCACCCCAGCACAAGAGGTCTTTTGGACACCATTCGGCGAGAAAGAATTTTGCAACACCATCCTGGCGACGTTGACGGCACCAAAGCAGCCTATACGAATACAAACGAGCGTGATAGCAGGGCCCAAAGCAATAGAGGAACCGACCCCCTTTCTTGCAAGAAGAGTCACCGAGACCGAGAACACCGCGCCTGATGGATAAAGCCGGAATGGAAACGTATATCTATCTGACAATGGGGATACCACCAACTGTAAAACCTAGAGCGCCGTAACGCCTCCTTTCGACTTTGGTCGCACAAAACAATCCCGGCGACCAATCAGAGTGAGCGGATCACAGAACAACGCACGGATGCACAGAGTTTGCATAGCTATAACTTGCGCTCGGGCGTAGTGGTCGCCACAACGCGTTCAGACACCGACGCGTCACCATCCAGACAGCTGTAACACTAGTGACAGACCAGGGAGTGCCTCGTTTACCATGTGCCGTACGGAAATCATAAGGACACTACTAAAGGGGTGGGAGCAAATAAAGAAGTGACTCTTAAGACGACACGATATTCAAAAGGCCTGGGAAACACTCCCCGGTTTCCACGCTGATCTCATCTCGTTAGTACCAGAGGAAGTTTACCAACGGCCACCGAGCAAGGCTAAATCCCGACAGCCAAAGGAAAGAAGTTAGCCTAGAACTATATTACCCTAGAGGGTAATATTGGCAGATTTACCCTCTCCAGAGCGTCCTTCGCGATTTATAAAAAGATCGCGACGGATCTTCAAACGACAGTTTTTCACTGTCCTTCACTGTCCAGTCCCCTGACGACACTCCTTGTATCTATTCTCCCTCTCCCCCCACGGACAGCCGTACTCAACTGACACCGGGCACTTCTCCTCTGCCTCCGCGTGTCCCGCCGCGCTCAGCCGCCATCAGGCAGTTGTGCGCAACGGTTGCGCTCTCCAGACACTTACGCTTCCCGACTGTGCACACTCTCTCTCTCTCTCTCTCTCTATCGCCATCTCAGTTCCTCTTCCTCTCTATTCTCCGCTCCCGAGCACGATTGATTCGAACCAAGTCAACTTAGATTGTACGACCAGACCTGAGTGCACATACACAGGAAAAAAAGAAACCCGGCGCGTTGTTTCTTTTATTAATCCTTGAACCCTTCTGTTTCCAAAATCCGTGGCGACGTCATAGTATGTATAAGAAATATATACCAAATTGTAACAACTTATTTTTCGTATCGAAAGATGTGTAACATTGGGAAATTGTGAAATCATTTTATAATTTAAATGTTAAGCTCAGTATATTTGGCTTTTGAAAAGCTTGGTAAAATATTTTATGTAAAGTTAATATGGTATAATTTAGTTAATGTATAGTATAATTTGGCTAATCATAATATTTTCTTTTCATAATATAAAAACTAGTGAAATAATGAAACAAAATAAGTAAGGTATTATAGTTCCAATATAAATATTAATTTTCTAAATAATTTTTACATTTGCTGCTTTTTGAAAGTTGTGAAATCTTTAGAAAAAAGTTTAAAAAAATAGAGCAGATATGTTTTTGTAAGATAATTTTTTGTGTTGACAAATGTTAATGCGAAATATATTTTGTTTAAAAATAAATACATTTTAAATTAGTATTTAACTTTGATACATTTCTTAAGTCTGTAAATTGATTTTGATGTATATATAATTTTCAAATTTACTTATTCATTACGTAAATATGAAAAGATTTAGAAAATATATTCCTGAACTTGAATAAATATTTATATATTTATACTAAATAAATTAATACTATCCTAATTTTATCTGATACAGTCAATTATGCTAATTCCACTATTAATAAAATTAAATATTCTATGTTTACTATTTAATAAAATGTGCATAAGCTTATAAACCAACAGAATTGTTTTATTTAATAATTAAATGATAGTATTTATTTGCTATAATTTATAATTATAATATTAGAAATTAATATAACTTCTTCAGGTTAGCTGAAAATACCAAAACTTTTACCTTTTTTGTAAATACTTCAAATTATTGTTATAAATAATTAATTAAGACAAGGTAATATATGCAAGAGAACATATGTAGAAAACATTCCAGATTTACGCCATCCTTTTTCTAGATATTTTCAACTGCAAAAAAAATTGTAATAACACATATCATTGAAAATGGAACGACCAATCTCGTTCCGCGATAAATGTTTACTTTGGCTCGAAGACTTACTCACGCACGGACAACAGATCGAGTTAGACGAGATCGAAGAATAGAGTGCTAGAAGAAAAAATCACTGATACTAGCAATTGATTGCAGAATAAATCTGCTCCAAGTAAATCTGCTCCGAATTTACAGTGTTGTCAGTAGCACTCCAGAGGTATTGGAATCGAGATTATACACCAAAACCTAACCAATAACTCCAGAAAAATAGGCGCGGAATAATGAAGAGTACGGAAAAGGAAGCACAGAACTCATTTGATAATATAATTTGCTGTACATATAATTTTATCGAAAATTAAAACAGTGCCGTTCATACTGCAACGGAACACTTCTGGAACATAAATGGGTACCGTTTTTTATCAACTCGCGGAAAAGAATGAATGTAAGGTAGGGTTGGATCACTTGTTATTACTTTTTTTCTCTTTCTTTCAGACATCAGTTCGGTTTAATCTGAAGTGTTCAATGTGCTTTCTGTCTCTCTCTCTCTCTCTTTCACTTAAGAATATTATTTATTATATTTTAATCATGATATAAAATAGATTTTTTTACTCTTATTTATTTTTACTTATATTTATTTTTTTTCATCCTATGATTTCTTATGTAAATGAAAATATTTTTTTAGATAAATTCTAATAATTTTGAAATTTCTTACAAAGTAAAATATTTCTTTCATTCTAAACCATCAAAAAAATAAAAATAATTAAAAAATTCTTTTAGTAGTATTTATTTTAAAAAAGACTGATTTTTTGAAGAAATAATGGACTATCTGATGATTATAATTATAGGGTTTTCATATATATTGAAAATAAAAACAAATGAAATTATCCATAAATATTTACAATTTAGAAATATAAAGAACATTAAATAAAAACAAGAAAAGTAACTAAAATAGTAAAGAGTACAGACAAGTAATGTACGATTATTGAATATTGATCATTTAACGAACTGAATTGTCAACTACGTTAGTAAAAGTACCACTCGAACTATTTCCCTAATCAAATAAAAAAAATATAGTATCCACCACGGTAATAAAATGGCATTTCAAAAATAAATTTCTCCATTTAAATGACAGAAATTATTTAAATCAATTTTCAAAAATTGAAGTATAGGTAAAAATTATAATTTTTGTAATTTTCTTACACCGTATTTCTTTAATTTATTAAATTCATATAAGTAAAAATCATTTATTTATAATGTATTCTTACATATTAGAGCCTCTCAATAGAGGATTATCCCATAAAAACGTGGGATATGTTCTAATATCCCGTTTGTTCCGCCCTTCGTGTCCACTTATTCATAATATACTTGCCGGCCCATCTTCAAAAAGTTTATGATATTTTAGATGTACAAAATGTTCAGACATAGGCTTTGGCAGAAATTTACTTAAAACAGATAAAAATTATGCAATACAAGATTGTAAGATGTTTGTAAATTTGTTGAATCTGATGTATTATTAGATTTTATTTTAATGTCTGAATTTTAAATATTAGTTGTATATTATACTTTAATTTAAATGAAAACAAATTGTACTTATGTAAAGTAATAAATATTTTTGTCAATTTTGTAGTGCTTATAACATAATATAATTTCCTAATCACAATTAGACTATCCCTGTTTACATCACTGGCATCTTATATGCTGTACATTTGTACATAAATTTTTTTAAAATAATTTTTATATACATTTTGATATAAATTTAAAATTGTTCTGAATTTTAGCTTTACTACCAAAAAAGATTCCTCCGTCATTGAAAAATACTTTACAGAGACCTTGATTAGCAGTAAACCTCCGGAATCCTGAAAAATACTTCTGTTGTAAGATCACATACTAGTTTCAAATAAACTGTTTCAACGACCAAACGTACAAAGACTGTCACATATCCTTGAAAACACTTTGATCCTCTTTCAGAAGACGCCTTAATCCGAAATGAGCCTGCAGAATCAACTCCAGCCTGTTGAGAAGGTTGAGCAGATCTTGCTCTATTTGCAGGAAGTGAGCCCATTCTCTACTCCTCAATGCAAGCATTGTCTTGAACACATGTCCAATTATCCAATCTCTAGATAAATAGCTTTACACAATTATAACTTCATTATGTACTATACAAAAATGAGTTTTCGTAATAAATAAAATGGTTACATGATACGTCTTCAATAGAATCAGTGTAAACCTCTCTGATTCTGATAAAAAAGAATTACGTAATCTATTGCCTACAAAAAGCTCACTGGCGAAATCCGAAAAACGAACTAATTTAATTAAAGTATTAGTTGCTATTGACACCTCTTCGACTGTAATGTAGAACATCCCCTGACTGATAGATCTGCTGAATTATCTGCTGATTGTACATGTCGCCAATTATCTGTAGGCAAAAGAGTTATAATCTTACTAACTCTATTTACAATGTATGGTTTCAAAGAGATGGGTGTAATCTTAGCCAAAAGCACTTTGAATCATACAACAGTCTTCAGGAACAGAATCTAATTTAGAAAGAATTCCAGACAAAAGTTTTGCTAAAAACATTGTACGAAAGAGCACCAGCTTTAGTAAACTATTAAAAGCATTCACTGGAGTCACCATAGATTTAACGATATGTAGCCATGGAACAAACTAGAACTTGAAACGATCTCATAGATTTCAGAAGCATTACAAAAGCCATGTAAATGCCAAGAATCAGACTTGTTTATAATCATGCAAAGTCAAAATCGAATCTTCTACAATTCATTAATTCAGAAAAGGAACTCTTTCTGCATCCGATCTGAAACTGGGGTAGATAATCCTAATCGACATCTTGTATCCACAAACATTGCATTAGTATTTTCGCACGATTAATAACTGAAGATAAAAATATCACTGAATCGAAAATCTCAGACATGCTAGAATGCTTCGATATTATTGAAAATAAAAAGTATCATTAATAGAACTCTACCATTGTAATACACATTGAGCTCGCACACACTTTAAATACGAGTTCCACCATTATGGCTTTGCAACGATTAGGCGCGAGACGAGGATGCCCGCAGACATTATATAGCGATAACGGAACGAATATACATGGAGCCTGTAAAGAATTAATTGATAGCGTGATAAATTTAGATAAAAATAAATCGCATATCCAATGCCTAAAAAACGGAATGCATTGGATTTTTAATCCCCCCGACGCGCCTCATATGGGAGGCGCGTGGGAGAGATTAATACTTTCAGTTAAAGAAGCTCTATCCGCATGTCTAAGCGATCAGGCCTCGAGCGAAGAAGTGCTGCATACCGTATTACAAGAAATTGAGCACTCTTGAGCACGTCTCTTGACATACGTATCGGTCGATCCACGTGACTCGGAAGTATTAACGTCGAACCATTTCCTAATAGAGAGCTCTTCGGGAGAAATAAAGCTCGGCCGGTCGGAAATAAATGACGCTAAACCTCGAAAACAATGGAGACTGGCACAGGCCTTTGCTTGACGTTTTTTGGAAAAGATGGTTGCGCGAGTACTTGTAACACGAGCGAAATAGCTTCAGAAGACGGAAGAACTGAAAGTAACTGACATTGTTTCAATTATTGATACGAAAGCGCCTCGCAATACGTGGAGAAAAGGCAAAATTGTAAAAATCTTTCCCGGTAGCGACAATAGTAATACAGACATAAATTAATTAAATTGATGTGAATCCAAAGATTAAATAAATTGCTGTAAATTAAGAAACATTTACTAAGAGACATCATGGATGTACAAAATTACTTCCGTTTTGCACAGGGAGGAGTTTGTTAAGAACACACAAACTGGATTAAGAACATTTAAGGGGGCATCTCTAGTCTTTTTTCATAAATTTTCAAGATATTTTACTTGCAGTAAACTTTATTATCACACTACAATTTTTTTTATATTAAAAAAATACATATTGAAGTCTGCACAAAAAATTTTTTTTTCATTTTTCATACAATATGGCCCAGATATGGCTGCCACAACGAAGCTTGCTTTTTTTAGCTGACATCATATCTTGACACAGAAAGCTCTGAAATGAAAAATTCAAAAAGCATATTAAAGTATAAGAAAGTGGCTATAGCCCGTACTAAAATCAAGAAGTTTAAGTAAAATAAAAACAAAATGGCGAGATTTTCTAATTTTCGGCTTATTTTTTGAGGTTATGTTGTTTAAAAAAGTGCGCAAATGTAATCGAATATTCATAATTCTAGTATGGGCTATAGTCACTTTCTTATACTTTAATATGTTTTTTGAATTTTTTATTTCAGAGCTTCCTGTGTCAAGATATGATGTCAACCAAAAAAAGCAAGCTTTGTTGTGGCAGCCATATCTGGGCCATATTGGATGAAAAATGAAAAAAAATTTTTTTGCAGACTGAATATGTATTTTTTTAATATAAAAATAATTGTAGTGTGATAATAAAGTTTACTGCAAGTAAAAAATCTTGCAAATTTATACAAAAAGACTACAGATGCCCCCTTAACTATTAATTACGATAATTGTAAACAAAAAAAATAATAAATACATTTTAGAATTATTACAGAAATAGAATTTAAATGGATTAAGTAAAAAAAAAGGAATACTATAATAACATAACTACATTAGAAAATTTCAAGTACTCAAAACCCTTTGAAAAACACAGGTCCACACATGCGTGCAAGCAAATGACCTAGGTAGTCGAGTTGTTTTGACGCACCGTGTTTACTTCGTGCGCGCCATTTTAGGAATTGACCGCAAACGTTCACACGAAATTTTAATGAATAAAATCCCAGTAAATGACATAGGTGAAATCTATTGATATCTACGGATATTTATAATGTGAACGTTCTTATAGTAAACAGACAATTAACGTGTCAAAAATAATATTGTGAAGGACTACCGAATAAGAGGAGGTCGATATATAGCAGGCGTAACTAACTGTGTAAAACAAGAGATTATGTTTATCCCCCCTTGCTCTTTCTTCTATGAAATAAATTCTTACGAAATAAAATTAATAACGTAGAATGGCGTCGAGGGTTTGTAGCTTTTCAGAGTGCGTTTTTGCTTGGCAAGACGTAGCTGGCAGGTCTACTTAACTCGGCGCAACTTCATATTATACGAGGCTCTAATTAACCCGCTACAAGACTAGGTCTTGGGTTTATGTTAGGTCCAGCACGTTAGGAGAGATTTAAGTCGCGCTTAGACTACATCAAAGCTGACTGAAAAGTAGTGAATACCTCTGTGCCCCCTCCCATTTACAATTTTCATATTTACAACGAACAAAACAAAAGTATAGTTTTAGAGCCACTCGGTTGCATAAAGAGAACAGTATTTTCAAGTCAAGTAATTACGAAAAACAAAGAATACAGGAAATCACACAAGTCGACCTTTTATTTATGTCGGCAATTCTGTCGAGGCGAAAAATATTCGGGCAAGTTCCGTGAGTAGTGGGGCAGCGGCGCAGCGACTCAGGCCTCCAAGTAATAACCAGCGCGCGGAGCGTGGTGCGCTCAATTGTATTATACCTTTGTATAAATAAACTTATATAAAAGATCATCATAGATATTAAGTGCTATTAATATCCTTCCTCATGAATACGTAGATTGAAAATTATCTTAATATTTTTCTTCTGCAGGTGATATATGCTATTCCGGAGGACTCTCTTTTGACTTCCAGGAGTGATTGATTCCGTCAGAATTACAAACATAAAATCCAGCTAAAAACAAACGACAATGCCGCTGGCCCAGTATGTGGAGTTTGAGCTCAACGTATTTCTGGGTAAAACACAGCATTATTAACAGACAAGCTATGAATGCAATCCATATCGCGTTGATGTACAAGGTGCAGAAAATCAGTTAACTAGAACCCATGGATATAGTCTCAATATCCAGAGACGATCCTATGTATTAGTAGCACACTGTTGACACACTTCACCACTACGGCTATAAAATTAAGAGAAAAATCGGTATTTATAAAACAGGCTGAACTTTGACATGAGCAATAACATTAGTTATGCCCTTCAAATCAAAAAAGTAATTTTGGTTTATATTTTAAAGGCAGTATTTTAGTCATATTTTCAGATATAAAATATATTATTGTGCAGGAATCTAATAAGACTCGAGCAGTAGTTTATGCACCTTCTGAAGATTTTTGGACCTTCTGGCAGTTTTTACGAAATTTTTCTTTCTTAGGCAGTAAAAGAAGTAGAAGTTGAAGGACCAGTAGTTTCTCATTCACCGAGTGTTATCTTACTGTTTTGCTCCTGATAATAAAGCTATGTATGATCTTTGACACAGAAAACGTAATAGCTATCTTTTGATACATAATATTTAATCATATCCTTAAAGCTCAGAAATTTAAAACAAAGCTTATCTTGTGCTGCCTATTCTTTCGTCTTGATTGGTAGAAGAGTTATGAACTTTTTACAAAATTTGTAAAATGCGTACCTTAATAAAAAGAACAAGGACGTTGAAGCATTCACTACATGTTTTCATTATATTCAGCATCATCAGATAAATCTATGCGTGCATCTTCAATTACAATTCAAATTAAAAATTCTCTGGATTTTGGTAAAAATGTAGAATAGCGTTTTATTCAGTCAGGCGACTGACTTTATAAATAGCCACTCGAAGCATCATAAAACTTGCTTGTAAAATAACATCATTGCAACCAAACATATAATGATAAATATACTATTAAAAATGAACAAGTTTCATTTGTTTCAGATTTTATTTCATACTTAACAATATGCTTTCAAAACGGTTAATGGTGAAAATGTTCAAACCTGTATATCCTTCAGTACAAGTACAGGAAAAACTATTTAATCCGTGAGAATTACATATTCCATGAATACAAGGATTGCTTCTACAAGCATCCTCAGATATTTTGCAGCCATGAGGGCCTTTCCCGCTTCCTTCATAGCCTGATGGACATAAACATAATGTTTGTGAATTTGGGCCTTCTTTACAGCTTGCCAAATTGTGACAACCACCATTATTTATTGAACATGAACCTATATATATGCAGCTAGTACCGTCTCCTTGGTAACCACTAGGGCACAGCGAACATTTTCTAGAACCCTTAATTAAGAAATAGAGATTAAAATACAAAAATATATTTTTTCTGTTATCATAATAATAGAGAAATCAATTTAAGTGTATTTGACGAATATATTATAAAAGGCTTTTTTTGGGAATTTTGCATAAAATCAAGTATCTCTAAATTTAAAATTATAATTTTTAATTTGCACAATTGAATAATATCTGAAAAATGGTTTTTCAAAAGACATAATAATCAACATTGACTTTACAAGTAGTATAGTCACTGAAAAAGAGTATTTCCTCATATACTCAAAATATATATTATTAATTCTGAAACTGCTTTGCGAAAAATCACTAATAGATAATTACTAAAATGGATTTGGCGATAAAAACCAACTTCTTCTCCAGCAAAACTATAATTATAAGAAAATGTCCCACACACACGTGTGTGTGTGTGTGTGTGTGTGTGTGTGTGTGTGTGTGTGTGTGTCACCAACTTGTTATTTATCATTTTTGATCTACCATCTTGAATTTAGAAAATCGGAAATTTATAACTAGCAGATATAAAAATTTACGATTACGATATTTTATTAAAATCAGTATATACAAACACCGTTACCTTTATTGCTGACATTGCACAAAAATGTGCCTTTGAAAGGGTTAATCTAAACTCAGTTGAAAATTACGCAGTCGTTTATTTTTCATATCACATGTAAACTTAAACCGAACGCTAGGTAGATCTTGACTGCCTTCAGTTTTTACTAGCACGCATCTGAACACATTGACACTCATTATTAAACTGATTGTACTGTGCGATTGTAAATTAACATATAACACCAGCCTGATCCGAAACCTTGATGATACGGTATATTTCATTCATATGAGTCTGATTTCCGGCTGATCTTTCGGTTAATAATATTCTTAGTTGATCTCAGTACACATGATCTCATATTCTATTTTGTAAACAGCTTTCAATAGAGCTACAACTCGTCTTTCTTTTTTCGTAAATATTGGCAGCAGAATCTCTAAAAGTTTTGTATTTTTTATCACACGATTTCTATCATATTATTTTTTATCAGCTTTTATTATGATGCTTCTATGAACATTATGAGCTTGTTTATGATGCTTCTAGTGTATAATTGGCTGTACTACTTCGTTGCTTGGAAGTGTATAAGTCAAGAAGGACTACAAGAAAGTCAACAGCTTCCAAGAGCAATATCAGTAAGCTAACGACTTCTCCAAGTCTATAGTTCAAGATACCTATAAGCAAGTAAAATAAGTATATTGAACAGCAGTCTAGAAGCACTCTGAAAAATCGCCCCACATCTCCGAGGGATGCCTTAGTTATTATAAACGGTAGCTGAAGCGCGGAAATAAAGACTAGTCGCACGCCCGAGATTTCGATTCGCGGCCGCAGAAGCTCGCGTCAGTACTTGGTTTAGCATAGTTTGGCGTATCCTGAGACATTCCGGACTACTACACCAGAGTTGTATTCAGCATCTGGACAATCCAGCATCGAATCACCGCCAAGGACGACGGACGAGCGGAGCCAATCGAGGACCGTCTGAAGTCTGCAGCACCCAGCCCGAGTCTCGATTCTTGGTGCAGCGCAAGGGTGTTCGATTGCGAATGCCGCACGTATTGCTCGACTTAATCGGGAAAGCGGACGCCGTGCGCTGCTTTCTCGATCGCGTGTGTGGGTGCTGCGTCTCGCCAGTCTAGGTCGCCCGTCGAACATCTATCGAGAAAGGACACCTCGCCGTCAGCCGACGGTAAGTATGAGCAACAAGAGCTCATTTTTTTTGCGTTCAAAACGGGCAGGTTCGCTGACGAGGAGCCTGCTCACACATCGAGTACGCATGAGTGCTACAGAGAGAGAGAGAGAGAGAGAGAGAGAGAGAGAGAGAGAGAGAGAGAGAGAGAGAGAGAGAGAGAGAGAGAGAGTGTGTGTGTGTGTGTGTGTGTGTGTTCGGGAAGTTATCATCCCCCGCGCTGCGCCTTCATCGAAGACCACGACCATGTACTTCTATCTGCTTTTGTATTTAAATGCGATTTGTTATTTATCTCGTCGGGTATTTATTTTCTACCCTTTGCCCACATCTCCTTTCTGAATCTTAGCCGCTGGCCTCTGTTGTCCCAACAAGTGTACGGTACATAGACGAACCCCGCCGCCTCCGCGGGCGCCGATGAACAGCAGCAAGCCGCGCGTCTCCACCGGAGCTAGAGCTCAAAAGGCGCGCGCGCGGTGTTCCTCCGGGCGGACTTCGCGCACATTGCTAATGGGGAAGGCCGTGCTTCATGTACCGCCTGATCATCGGCCCAACCGCTCTGGACATATCTGCGTAGAGCTCGCACGATTCCTTGCGGAAAAAGTCGAACAACTGACCGAAATTACTTTCAGCCTATTCAATCGGCTGCCAGCGGTGGACTCTAGTATAAGGCTAGATCTGCCTGCCGGAGCAAGAACCTGATATAGAGCAACGTGAGCGCGAGTAACTTGATCAGCTACTCGCCCGCGTGCTGCCCCGTGCCGACGAGCTTCTCTGATCTAGCACGAAATAAATGTTGGAGTCGCTCGACTCTTTAAGCAACAATACTACCCCATCTCTCAAAAAATCGCGCGAGATATCCATAAGCAAGTAGATGCCATGCTCAAGAGCGGAGTAATCGAGCCGTTGACGAGCAGGTGCTCTAGCCCCGTCATCATGAACAAGAAAGCCGACGGCATGTATCACTTCTGCATTTATTTTCGGAAAGTCAATGCAGTATCGCAAGCAGGCTACCATACATGAAAAGCATTCTGCGCAAACTGTAAAAGGCGACATACATCTCCACGCTCGATCTCAGCAGTGCGTATCATCAAATACCACTGCATCGAGCGTCAAGGTCGATAACTGCATTTATGGTGCCAGGAAAGGGACTTTTTTCGTTCATCCGGATGCCATATGGATTGAGCCAGGACGGCGAAATCTTTCAACCACTCATCGACCGTGTGATCAGACCAGAAAGTGGTTCGGAACCTACTATAAACTGTAGGTCCACAAAAGTCGCAATGATGTACAGATATCCACCATTGAAAAAATCAGCAATACTGCAAAGCTCTGGAGCACAACCGGCCGATAAAGCGAAAACTAGGTGCGGCCGGGAATGTTTATGTGCAACAAAGCATAACTGAGCGACCTTTGTTTTTTTTGTGATCGGGCCAGAGCTTGAGCTTGATACCTTCTGTTACCTCGATGACATAATCGTACTAAGCCGGATCTTACGTATCTGGCCTCCCGTAGTCTAAAGTAGCTAAGGCGCTTTATGGGGAAGGCCTCGTGGTATCGCAAGCTTTTGCATGACTTTGCAAACACCGCAGAGCCTCTGACGCGACCCACAAAAAAGGGTTGCCATTATGGCTGGGGCCGATACCAAGAGGGCGCGTTCAACCGGATGAAAGCACTCTTCGCGTCTGCGCCGATCCTACAAAAGCCATAATTCAAGAAAACGTTCGTCGTACAAACGCATGCGAGCGATACGGGCCTCAGCGCATTGCTACTACGAGTGCTCGAATTTGCAAGCCGAACGATGACCTCCACCTAGCACAACTATAGCGTTACAGAACACGAATGTCTCGCCGTACTCTGGGCCTTACGGAAGTTTCGGCTGTACTTGGAAGGTTATCACTTTAAAGTGATAACGGACTACAGCTCCGTCCGCTGGCTGTGCAATCTACGGAACCCGATGGGCCGCCTTGCCCTCTGGGCGCTTGAATTACAAGGACACAGCTACGAGGTCGAGCATCATAAAGGGGCTCTGAACTATTGCTTGACGCCCTCTATCGTATACATGAAGAAGATGGTCCTGCGCTTTGCGCTTTATCGTGGTCAGAGGGCTCAATTGACACCTGAAAATAGTAAGTGAAGAGCTTTACCGCCGACAGAGACATCGAGGAGGACACTGTGTGGAAATTCGTCGTCCCCAAAGAGTAGCAATAGAGCGTGCTCGCGGACTGTCACGATGAACCCACCGCTGGCCACAAGGCTCGTGAAAAGACCCATGCCCATGTCGCTTCGTACTATTACTGTCCCGGCATGTATGCAGAGAGAGCAACATATGTACATCAATGCCAAATATATCAGCAGTGCAACGTCGAGCAAAAAGCTCCCGCAGGTCTCATGGGTCGGCGCAACGCCCGACGATCATCGCAGATAGTCGTGAGTGACATCATGGGCCCCTTCCCCAAAAGTGTCCCCGGGCACGAGTACATCTTTGTCTTCGAGGATCATTTACTCTCCTCAAAAGACTAACGGAATTCAGCACATCTCTTATTATATTCCAATTTAAAATCAACCTGAAATCACCGCGACTTAAATATAAATTTTATATTAATAAAGAACGATAAATGTTGCCTAATTTACTTTATTCTAACATTAAATTTACATTATTGCGATTCTTCAAAATAAGAATATTTTCAAGAGTTTCTCTTTTATATTTATTTTTAATACCTTGTTTCAAAATATCCCTTTTTTAAAATTGAAAGGATGTAACAAGCCCAAACTATGTTCTTTTAGCTCGGATGTATCATTGATGCTTTGTAAACTATACTGATGACCATATATATTTTGTTTTAAGTATTTTCCCGTTTGTCCAATGTAATAGTTGTCACAATCGTTACAATTTCTTTTGTAGACCACTCCTTTTCTCAAACATTTATCGACAATTTGATTACTCTATCAATGACCCATTTTATAGTACCTATCTTGTTTCCGAACAGATTTAATTTTTTAGGAATATAAATATTACTGAATTAAATGTATTGGCACAGAAAATAACGGTTAATTCAAATTTTTTTCTATCCAAAAAACCAAAAAAATCTTCTATCCAAAATCTTCTATCCAAAATTTTCTATCCAAAATTGCAAAAAAGTTTTCTATTTTTAATTGAGAATAGAAAAAGCCCATGTGACCATACGTTATGGTAGCACTGTGGCTGCGCCACTTCGTTGTTTGGAAGTGTATAAGTCAAGTAGAACTTCACCATCTTTCCAGAGCAATATCGGTAAGCTAAGTTGACTTGTCGAATCTATAGGTCGATATTCTCACAGGTAAGTATAATTGGTGAATTTAATAGCAGACTAGAAGCACTCTGAAAAAACGCCCACTTTGTTGTTTTGAAGTGTGTAAGTCAAGTAAGACTTCGATACCTTTCAAGAGCAATATCGATAAGCTAAGTAGACTTCTCCAAGTCCATAGTTCGATATTCTCACAAGAAAGTAGAATAAGCGTATTTAGCAGCAGTCTAGTAAAACTCTGAAAATCACTGGCAAATCTCTGGAGACTCTCAAATCTCTCGAAAAATCTCGCTTCCAGCGCGGAAGCATGCTTTACTTATAGTTCTCAGTGTCCGAACTTGATTGCGGGTAGAAGGCTAAGGCATAAAAGGATACTCCTTATCCGTAGTATTCGAAGTTATATTGATATTTCATTGTCTGCTTCAGTAAGGCAAAACTGAATGGCAGTTCCCAGGCATTTAAGATTTGAAACTTACTATTATAATGTAAGCGACGCAAACACACTGTAATAGTTTTAATTATATATTTTATTAACATTAAATGTTTGTTTTTTTGACAACAAAATGTATGGCAATATAATTAATTTGTTCAGACATGCTAGAAATGGACTAAAAAATTAGAATCATTTTTTGCTGAAATTTGTATTTCACATGTAATCCCCCCCCCCTCTTCATTATAAGCTACTTTTGGATTCACTACTACAATCAAGTTCTCCATCGCAATAAAATAGAAGTATATATTATATATTTTTAAGTGAAGTTTAAAATTTATCATTGATAGGTTTGCCGCGATAATGGAAATCAAGTAATAATAAATTAGCAGATTTACGTTTAATAACTGGTGACACTAACAGATCACGCGTCCTTACCTACGAACTAATTTCATATATATTGTTAATATAATAATAAAAAATAAGAAAACAAATATTAAGGTAACGAAGTAATATTTTAACACCAATATAATTTAACATAAATTCAGTGTTACCATTATTATTATAAGATAAATAAGTATATTATATATGAGTTCAGTATATTATACACGAGATCTAAATTTCTCTGCTCCATTTTCGTGATATTTACTACTCGCGCATTGTTACAAAACACTAAACAACTGGCGAAGAAATCATCGTACAAGGGTCGTTAAGGTCTCAGTGGAGAGAGGAATGTACTATTGCGGTGCCCGAGTTACAGGTTCGCAGTAATACCACAGACCGAAAAATAAAATCGATCGCATTATTTAATTGGCTGACCTCGTAAGTATAGATAATTATATTTCTAAGAATTCTTTTAATAATAGTATTTAAGTTCTTATTCTATATAATATTAAATATGGAGGCAAAATTTGATTACATTTAAATTAGGTTGACTATCTGAAAAAAACAGAATTAGATGTAATATAATGATATTAGAAATAATTAGGAATCTGCAACAATCTAATAACTGCTGAAAGAATGAGATCAACATACAGAAAATTAGTAAAAAGTAACAGTAAATATATCAGACATACCAGTGTATTGATACATTCAACAAATGGTGTTAAACTGCATCCACCATTGTTGATTAAGCATTCATCTATGTCTTGGCATGTGAAACCATCTCCAAAATATCCAGCTGGACATGATCCACAATCAAATGAACCAGGAATATTATGACATTTAACTAAGGGATTTATAGAACAAGGATATCGACCTGACGTACATTCGTCTATATCCTTACGACAAGAAGGATCATTTTCACCTAAATGATCCCAACCCTACGAAAATTCACAAAAATTTAATATGAAATTGTTTAATTTTAAATAGATTTTAATAAAAAAAAGTTATTAAAAAAGCTATTAAAATTTTTTAATAAAAAAATTGTTAACAGTTTTCAATTAATTGACAAAATAAATATTTTTCAAAAGGTTTCACTAAAAACTAAAACTGTAGTATTAGTAAATGTATTAATAAATTTTTTAAATTCAATCAATTTAAAGAAAACAAGTAGAAAATTAATGCTGTATTGTCTATCTTATTACAATAAGAAACTTGGAGAAATTATTGGTAAACAAATAATCGAATGCAAAAAAGATACTTTTGATAATTGAGATATTGAGTTTATTACACAAAAAACATTTTTAGATACTCAAGGTACTAAAATAATAAGTCATCTTAAAATCTAATACTTTATTATATTATCTCATATAATAATCACTTTCAAATTTTCAATAGTTAAGCGAATGTAAGTTCAAAGGTTTTTCTATTCTAATACATTGTTTCTCGATTACTCATGAACATTTTATACTAATTAAAGTCTTTACAAAAGTGATGACCTGCTCGAACTGTAACAGATTTAATTGTCTAACCAAAAAGTTATAAATATTTCTGCAATCGCCAGAATTTCTTCAGGGGGCAAACTACCTTGAAATTACAAAATAAAGACAAAGCATTTGATATCTGTTATAAATATTATATACGAAACTTATTTTTTCTACAATACGTAGACAGTATTACTTATAATTTAAAGGTTTTAAGACTTACATAAATCCTAATGATCGAAAGCTATAATAAGAAATACGTATAAAATTCAACTTCACTGACTGTAGGATTCCAATGAATCTGATCGATGGAATAACCTCAAATTTTAGGATATGAGTGTTAGATTTATTTGTTATATACGAGTATTAGCAGTAGGAATTTCATTTGACCGTTGTAATACATAAATAGTAAGGTTATCTACGTGTTATTCCGAAATTTTTATAGGTATATATAAATGTCAGAAATTAGAAAAAGGAAGGCAAAGGGAAAAGAAAAGGAAAGAAAGAAGATATTTTTTGTATAGAAGGAAAGTTTTGATATAGGAAATTATTAATCTAAAAAAAATTAACCTACGTACGTGTCTTGTAAAAGCTCGAGTGATTTTTATAAGTCTATACTAATCGAACGTTTATACTCGTACTTGTTTTTTAATTATTAATTTATCCCGAATCTGTGTGACCGATTCGATCTAGTCGAGAATATATTCGTTAATTCTATGTGATCGAATTCAGAAAAGCCACTTCAGCTCAAACAAGTGAGAAACGAAAGGCACCAACGTCCACCATTTTTAGGTTGAATAGTTGAACATAGATGTCGTTTTCTGGGAAATTCCACAAAAGCCAAGGCGAGTGAGGCGAAAAGGAAGTAAGCGTGGGGAAGCAGAGATTGAACGTTTCCCTCTTTCCTCGTTTACTACATGAATACTCAACCCCCACTCGTTTTTCTTTAAATGCATGCTATTGAACAAGCAACCTCACACTGTATCACCACTTTGCGGCCAATTCTGGCGTGAAATCTTGCCGTGTAATTTAATGCGATTTTAGCGGATTTGCCATATCTCTACTCTCCATATGAGAAAAGATAAAGTCAGCGGAATCTCAATTATATAGATTGCGCTGCGCGTACTTGTTCTACGGAAAGAAGCACTTTCTAATTCATCTGTAAGGTGGTGCTTCTATACTTTATTCGTGATTCACTTCTGTGTGTGTGAAAAGTGGGCGTTAGGAAATTGCTACTAGTTAGGGTTAGTGAATAGTAATTTTATAATTATTAATCATTAATAAATAAATTGATTTATTATAAAATTAATTTTAAATAATTTATTATATAATTTTTTTTCCGTTATTTATACCGTTGGTCCCTTTCTCCCAAATTTTTTTAAATTGATTTATTATTTATTTAATATTTGCAACATTGAATATATTTGCTGGGCTCAAAAGAACTAAAGAAACTAAGGAAAGCTTGTGGAACATTAAGGAAAATTGTACGGTCTAAAAAAGTTAACTGAAGATTAACCTAACCCGTTGAAGAATCCTCCGCATCTCTGCTAATGGAGATTTCTGGGTGGACACAATAAATAATTTTCTCAGGAACGTATTCCTGAGGTACGTTATTATTATTATCCCACAATGCCCCATTACAATACATAGAAAAAGTTTTATAAATGGATGAATGATTTTTTATTTAATTACTACTTAATTTTCTATGAATGTATGAAAATTAAGTAATTTTTTATTTTTTATTTTTTTCTATCTGTATAAATACATATTCCTCTGTTCATATCAAAATAAATATATTGAAGAACGATATTATGAAATTTGAGTTCATTGTATATATTGGTTTCATTTGAGGCCTATGGTCAGTGAATTTGAATTTTACGCGAATTCGTCTTCTTCATCTTTTAGCTAATAATGTTTATATTTAATAGTTCTAAAATATTTTAAATACTGTTTCTTTTTTTGTAATTTCATGTTCACACCATTTATGTAAATAGATTTATTTGATATTTCAACATTGTTTAATACTTTACTTATGAGAAAAGTAAAATATATTTACCATCTTGCATATACAAGTATATCCTAATAATGAATTCGTTTTAATACACACACCGTTCCCACAAAGCTCAAAATTATTTGATTGATCACAAATTGATATTGAACTTGAGCAATGGAATCCGTGCCAACCAGTTGCACATACACATCTAGAAAAACGTTTCATTTAAAAGATTTGTTAATTAATTTATAAATATTTATTTCTTAGTCCTAATCAGAAAGTAATATCATTTGTTGAGAATAACTTTATACATATAAATTAAAAAAAAACGCATTCTTAGTTATAATAGATATATCCATGCTATTGACATTTAATGTGCAAGTTTTTTTATACCAGATCGATAATGATTCATTGGCCCTTAAAATACATATCTCCAGATTACATTTTCAGTCTTGTATCAATTTTTAAATTTTTGAATGGAATTTTGAAAAATGTTCCGGCGATTGGAATAAATCAACGTATTATACATGAACGAGATTGTTCAATATGTAAACCTGTCTATTTTATTGCACAATTGAGAATTGAAAATCTTGTTAAATTTTGACTTTAAACTCACACAAAAAATTCCGTCTAATAATGAAATATAATTTATACAAATTTCAAAGAAATAATTGCGCCGTTTTATAAAAATTAAAGTTATATATTATGTCTTAAAATTTTATTGTTTTTCTATTCGAAATAATATTTAAAAATAAAAATCAATTGAAAAAATGTAAACAGGAAACATATCTGATGGAAAAACAGGAATTTAAATGCATATTTTGTTTAAATGTAACTTTGAAATAATGTTTATTCAAATTTTTGAACGCGATTTTAAATATATTTAAAATATATTATTCAAGAATTTGAATGCTGAGTGTATATTTATTTATATACTTGAAAATAAGTCCGAGATTCTTGGAATTAGTCTTGAACTAATTGAATTTACACGATTTTTAGAAAGTATTATAAAATATGTAAAATAAAATATCGTTAGGATTTTCTTTGTTCCAGTTGCATGCCCTTTATAAAGTCGTAGAAGTTGTAATATTGAAATAAAATATAAGTCAGAGGGATAGAAAGGGACAAAGAGAAAGAGAAAATCTAAAGAAGTTATTAAAATCTTCAGAATGTGATTGTGTACATGCAATTTAATATGATAATTATATTGAACTGGACACAGAGATTCTGAACAATGTACACCTTTGATAGAAAGTATTTTATTTTATTCTTCATTTTCCGCGCCTTTTAATAGAAGAAACGATTTGCAAAATTTGGAAAGCCGGGGGGCATCGGCCCGACGGCTGAACAATACTTGAAACAACCAATTAAATATGCCTTTCATTTCTTCAGGTAGTTTATTCAGAATTAATAGATCTGATATGATCAGATCAATCTATTAAGGATGTATCGAATTAAAATCTGCGTAGCATCACAGAAGATTCGACGATGATTTTTCACAATGTAATAATTTATATACTTCAATCGTGACAAACGATTATTTAGTTAACTTCTTATAATGATAACTAATTATAAGTTAAATCATTATATTACATTACATCAATTTTTATTTTACCATTTTTTGTTTTATTTTTTGTTTTGTATAATTGATGAATTTCGTTGAGAAACTTTGCTTTTCTCATATAAAAGTGTATTTTCTCAGTCACGTGTACTTCATTCATCACATTACTATGTTAAAGGTGTGTTTCCCGACGTTTCTCTCTCTATCTCTTTCTCTTTCTCCTTTCATGACCGCACGCATGCGTGCCGTCGGTTCGGACTCGTTTCATTATTTGAAGAAAATTATTTTGTCTCTGTGCAATTTTTGGAAAATATAATTTAATGCGGATCAATAGTAAAATTAATAGCATTAAGAATGTTACAATATGTTTTAAATATTTCTTATTATTATATTTTATCATTTATTTTACTAGATTTCCAATAATACAAAATCGGTAAATTTATAAAAATAAACTAACAAAAATTCTATTCCTCATGGATATATTATGACGAAGATCAGATACCTGAATCCGAAAAATCAATGCGAAATAGAGTTAATTATACATCGCGAATGTGACAACGAGAATTTGATAAATTTCGAGCCGTGAATATATACAATAATAGACAATGTTAAAATTTCATGATTGACCAAGTTTAAACTAAAGCTAATTAAAGGACGCATCACGTGCCATGAAGAAGTATAAAAATAGTATAAATATCACTAGAAGGCCTGTTCTGTGTTCTCGTTCTAAGAGTAATACAGGGAAAACGAACCACAGGTGGGTTGAAAAGTTCATAGGCTAACATAGTAAAACACATTTTTTTATAAAATTAGATTTTATTATCCAATCTAGTTGTCATCGAGGGCAATACAACTGTGATTTTATGTATCATAATTTATGTACATAAATTTTTTAGTTAGATCATAGAATATAGTTTTTTATTACATTTTTAAATCAACCGAATTCAATTATTTGCTATATAAATTTATCCATCTAGACACGTATATTTATCCAGTCTCCATATACTTGTCATTGAAATATATATTACAAATTATTTTTTCAACTAGCTAAAGAAGGAAAATTATATTATTAGAACAAAAATAATTATTATTATTTATAATAGTTACAAATTTTATTATTTATAAAAGTTACAATTATGTTTTATCTTCAAACCAAATTATAATTCTATATTATTAATTTTTATGAAAGAAAATTTATCAACAAAAATTTACTTAATTTTTTCTACTTCTTTAAAATATTAAACATTTGTAGTTTGGATTGAGTGTGATTTTTTTAGCTTGTGCCAATTGATCATTCAAGAATTAAACTCTAGTTTTGAGCTTTAATTTTATAGTATGAATATTTACCCTTTTCTTCTCTAAGTGGTTACAAAAATGACATTACTTTCTGGTTACAATTTTTACACTATGAATGTAATCAAATATAACTTATGTTTTTCTTACTTAAAACTACCGGGAAAATTTATGCAAGTCGCTCCATTTTGACATCCCAATTGTTTGCCTAGAAATCGCTCACATTCGTTTACATCCACTGTGCATAAGAGGCCCTTATAATAATAAGTTTTTTCTGTATTTCACTCATATTTCTTTGTTATAAACCTTATTATTATTTTTATATATAATTATCATAATAAGCGAATAATAGTTATTCAAATAAAAATGAAAGCTGTATGAATATTTATTTCATAATTAAGAAAATGTATTTTTTCTTTCATTGAAAAGCGATATTTTAATCTATAAAAATAATAAAAACTTTGAAAGTATCCTCCAAACTCATCATCATTAGTGTTTCCTAGAGTAATGATGAAACTCATAATTCTCTTAGTTAGTAAATTCTTTGTAGAAATATGTGTTCGAAAAATATTATTGTTTAGAATGAAAAATTAACTAATAAATTGACTAATGTATAATATATAATTTATAATTAACATTATAAAATTAAAGGGAAAAAAGTTTAAAAATATCCAATTTTAAGCTAACAAATTGGCATATGTAGTATTTTTTTATTCTTTTAAAGAATTATTCTTTAAGTCTTTGAAAGAGTTTTTGTTCTAGGAAAAACTAGTAAAATATGATTATATATGAAAAAATAATATTTTTTTTTATAAAACTTCATGCACTTACGATAGTTCTTTCTTTAATTGGAAAGTAGACTTCAATAATAGTGTGAGTTAATTATTTATTCAATAATACTTCTTTAGCATAGTAAAGTACGTAAGGCACACAAGGTAATAATTAACATACACTTTGTTTTTAATTAACATAAGGAATTTCATTGAATTATTGTTTACCTCCCATTCTGGTAGACATTGACATTGAAAGGACTCATAACCATTGATACATGTTCCACCATTTTGACAAGGATCACTAAGACAGTTATTCTTTCGCAATTTTGTTATTATTGTTCTTACTTTATTTTCCAGTCGTCGTAACTATAAAATTAAAGGTAAGAATGATTGATATTGTATAATGAAAGTGAATTAGTAATTCTTTATTAAATAAGTAATCTAGTTATAATTTGGCTATAATTGAGAGTAAAAAATTAATTTTTTTATTATTCATCTACAGTCAATTAAAGCAAGACTACGGTATATTGAATATTGCAGGCATACGATGGCTCGATCGCCAGAGCAAAGGACTAGTAACTTGGTAATCCAAGTTCAATTCCCGGTCTTGGCCGATTGACACAAGCACAGCTGTAATAATCTCCATGTACTTTGTTTACAAACACACCGTAGACCTCCGTCGCAGATTAGCACCGGTATTTGGAAGCATAAATAGAGCAACGTTAAATAACCGATAATTTTTACTAATCGATAATTGATAATTCATCGATAATTGCTTTATATAAAAAATATTAATTATAGTTGAAGTTTAAAATAGATTATTCATTATGTATTCTTAAAAAGCACAAGTTTATTTCAACTTATTCTAGAAGTTTGTCCTCCGCAACTAATTTTCGATTGTGGTATATCTTATCAACGTACATATATCGATAAAGTATATCAATGCTTAATTATCAATACAACAAACTTTATAAAATAAAAGAAATCGTAATATCCATGCATTTTTTACTATAAGTTATACTATATCAAAAGGAATGTATTTAAATAAATATTTTTTGTATTTCTATTCATCAATATGATCCCAGATTATTGTATATTATACATATATCTACAGATAATATATTAATCCTGGTGATCAAATGAACCTTCTTTTACCGCAAATTATTGTCAAAAGTTGCATCCACTAAGTAGATAAGACTGTAGAATAGATAAAGCTTGATGTGCTGTTAAAAAACATATTCAAGTATTAGAATATATAGAATACCTAAAAGAAAAAGAACCTAAAATCTTTTCTTCAATAAATCTTAGTTTCTTCGTACTTATAAAACAAAGTCTATATTCTTCTTCGAACTTTTAAACTACTGAATCTTTTAAAGAAAGTACCACATATTATTATATTATCGTATAAAAGATGATGTTTTATCGACAATTAGTAATGCCGCAAGACTATGATATATCATGTTACATATTATCATGTAATAACATATTTTCAAATACTCTATCTTAATGAAGATTATTGCATCAATCACATTGCGCCAGCCAACTTCTAGTCTTATTTATTTATTTATTTCATGTACGAGGTATAATCAAAAAGTAACGTTAATTATTATTTGTATCAAAAAACATTATTTATTCATCCATGTTTATATTGTTCCGTTTAAAGTAATTCTCATCAGATGTATATAATGTATAGATGTCAATACTCGTGTGCCGGAGTTTTTTTCAATATTTAAAGCTTTGCTGATGAGCACTTCTTAGTATAGCTTTGAACTCTTGCAGCGATGCGGTCTTTATCTCTTCAATCGTTGTAAAACGCCGTCCTTTCATGGATCTTTTCATTTTTGCAAACAAGGAAAAGTTACAAGGTGCTAAATGGGGTGAATACGGTGTTTGAAACATGATTATAGTGTTATTATTGATCAATAAATTACGAACAAGCAATGACGGACGAGCTGGCATATCATCGAGGTATAATAATCATAACTATTTTTTCCATCATTCCTGACGTTTTTTCGTCGTGCTTCACGCAAACATCGTATAATTTATTACTACTATTATATAATTCCTTACTAAATGTACGACCATGTGGTAAGAACTTCTGATGAAATTCTGATTCCACTGGGATGATTGAGCCTTAGTTCGACGTAAAAACCATATATTAACGTTTTATCACCTTTTATATCCCTTTTGAGCAAATCTTAGTCATCATTGGCCTCATTTAGCAACTCTTGAGCGATGGTTATGCCACATGTATTATGACCAACGAGATGCCGATATCAAGATGTGCTGGTTCATCCAGAGGGAGGTTCGTCATTGGTATCTTCTCGGCCTTCTTGGAAGAACTTGTACCACTTGCGCACATTTTTTTGACTTAGAGTAGACTCACCATATTCCATTGTCAACATTTCAAGCGTTTTGGTATAGGTTATTCCGTTGGTACACAAAATTTAATATAAATTCTTAATTTTTTTCACTAGCAGGTTATCACTGAACATGGAAAACACTTCTAACCTTTATGCCTCTCGTAAAAAAACTAAAAATGCTATATAACCAAAACTATGAACATACATTCGGTACAAGTGTAACAACATAAAACAAAAAAAAATCGAAGATCAAGCGTACGCAATCCGTGAAATGTGAAAATTCACCTGAATTTTTATCACACTTCGTATACATTATTGAAATTTAGGCGAATGCTACTTAACCTTGTTGACTGCCCGCAATTCACTCTGATAATCAATTTGCTTAGTAATAATTAGTTATTACGAAGTAAATGGACAAGGCAATACAAAATATCCCTTACAAAAACTTCTGTATCATGATACGTAAACTACCTTAGTGTTATTTATCATTATTATATTACCGATAAGTATATTTTATGTCTATACAACCAACTGATATCATTGCTATTATAACTTTTTGACATAGTCACTCAAAAAACTGTGTAATATTTTATTCTGAGAAGAAACTTTGATTATTAAGTAATGTTGAATGTGTCATTATTCGCTGATAAAATTAATATAAAAAAATGAATGATATATATATATATATCAATAATCTCCTAAAAAACATGATCTAAAATTAAATTTTACTCAAAATTCAGTTGCTTAGAAATAATTATCAATTTAAATAAACAAATTATCTAAATTGTTCAACAATAATATTTTAAAAAGTATTAAAAAAAATTTACACAAAAATAAATTAATCGGTCATCACCGTCTGTCAGATGTTCACAACTTTACTAATTTAGGCGAAGCAAGCAAAAAATGATACGTCTTCGATTTCAAATAGTTCACTGCGACTTTGGACTGTTTCTTAAATTCATAATGCCGCTTATGGAACAGCAATTTGATGATAAAGAGAGTATTAAAATTAATGCGACGAACACAAAAAGTAAATCAAAAGTCTAACTTTGACTTATGTTAAACTTGAACTTAAGTTTAAACATCGATAACAACGTTTTCTGCAATCAAATAGAGACTACTTTAAAGAGTGTCAGACCTCCGTCCTCGTATGGCGAACAATGTATTCAACGCCAAGAAATCAAGATAGGTCAGATACTTTTGGGATAGACTTCGTACAACCATATTTGTGCACGGTATGTTATTTGTGGCGAAACATTAACATTGGTTATTTATTGCAAACATATTAATTGCAGCATCGATAGAGTTGTCACGAATTCCAATCGTTTACAACGTTTATTAATTAATTGTTCCATTAATAATTGAATAATTATTTTAACATAAATATTACGTCTTATTATTCAATGGGAATAACTTTATTAATTTAATATTTATTGTTTTGTTTTTTTTAAATAATGGATATACCAAAAATCTAAATTATATGGAAAATGTAATCCATGAAAATCATTTGCTATAATTCGTTTATAAATATTAATTTAGTAATTTTATATTTTATTCCAACTTTAGCTTTACTCATGGATTCATTTTGAACTAGAAAGAGAAAGGTCACTGTTAGTTTTTGATAGACAAGAATTATATAAATATTGCTGAATTACGGTTTATTTTATTTTAATTTTTTTCGATCATAATAGCTAAGCTGACTCGGGCGTTGGCTATAAAAGATGTACCTATTAAATAAGGAGACTGTTAATAAAACATTATATTTCGATATTATATATATTTATTTACTATCCTCTTCAATATATAAGTCTCCCCTATCTTTACATTGCTTCATGTGAATTTTCCATTGTTCTAAATAGTGCCGGAGAACTTTTGCTGTCAGTTTCGGATGCGCACCGCCTTTTTCACCGCATCGACAGACTCAAATCTTGTTTCATTTAATGCAGATTTAACCTTAGGAAAATAATATATATGGCCTACCAGTGGGATGCTCAATTTAGCTAGAAACTTCTTCATGGGGAGTGCGAAATGAGCTGACGCATCGTTTTGATGAAGAAACCTAGATTTTTTCTTCTACAATTCCGGTTTTTTTTTCTAACTCATTCATGGAGTTCAGTAAGAGCACGAAATTATTAATGTTGGTTAACAATTTAATCTTCAGAAATCCAATCCAAGTATATAATTCCATGAATATCTAGGAAAAAAATCATCAGTTCTTGAATTTTGATTTGCTTATTTTCGATTTTTTGACTTTGGCTCAGTTGAACTCTTCCAGTACTCGGATTGACTTTTTTTAGGATTATAGGTGAAGCATCAATGTCGTTGACATATTATTGCCATTTGTAAAAATTTTAGTCATGTTGAATCATTTTGAAAGTACCAATAAAAATAATTTTGCGATCTTCTTGTCATTAAAACGTGAGGATTTTAGGCACCTCTTTTGCACAGACCTACCCCATGTTAAAATTTTCATGTAAAATTTGGCGCACACCGTGTTGGTCCATTTCTACAGTCACAGATATATTGAACCGATGGTCAAATCGAATAAAATGACCCAATTTTTTGATATTTTCATCCATTTTGACGTTGAAGGACGGCTCTAGCGTAAATTATATTCAACACTGTATACTCTTTTTGCAATACTACTGTATACAAATATGAGTAAGACTTTTTGTTTCTTTTAAGTTCGTAGTACTGTCAGAGTTATCTGTGCCAAATTTCACGAGATTATCTTCAATTGTCATATAGTTACGCTTGTGTTTTGTGAACAACGATAATTGTCTCTTCGGTTTTTATAATGTCTGCAATTATTCAACAAAGAAGTAGCATTAAATTTTCTGCGCAAAATGAAATATCGGCCACCGAAACGTTCAGAATATTACAGAAGGTCTTTGGTGAGAAGTCGATGTCAAGAGCAAGTGTTTTTCATGGGCACAAATTGTTCAAGGAAGGTCGAGAAAGCATTAAAGACGAACCACGTCAAAAACGACCAATAACATCTACTGATGTGCAAATTGATTGTGGCGCAGAATCAACAAGGGCGAATTCGTTATAAATTAAAACAATAAGAATTTTGCAAGCCCTTATTAGTTCTGTTTCAACGTGCTCCAAGCGGATCCTCGGGAGCTCCATTGTTTAGCCACCACCATTATTACCAAGCCCCTGCACGTACGATTTTTCTATTGCAAAAATATATATGTAGAAATGCATATAAGAAATTCGCGTGAACTCACGTACAGGGCCTCTAGCTATAAGCTGACGGACGAAGGAGTTCAGCTATAGCTGCGTGTACCGCTCTACTTCACCCCGCCGGGAGGGTGTGAGTCTCCCATTCCGGTAACGGGCAAATAGGAGCAAACAACGTAGTGATTCAGTATGGTGTGAGCCTCCTTACCGACACTACAAACGTACGGGTTTTTCAATACCTCGCCTCGGTAAAACAGATTGGTTTTGCGCCGATCATAGTAAAAGTAGCTTCACGCGAGCCCCGCCTGCTTGCAAACACACACTTAAGCAGGTACTGTAGGTCAGTTTCAGGGCAGATACGTTCAACCTTTGTAATGATGCCTGTGCGCACCGGGTTAGGACCATTGTAAAAAAAACTTAGGAAAAATTGAGAGGACAGAGCCTTCCCTCCCTGGGTGCCTCCATAGCGGTCGCGCATACAGGTTGTTGAACGATAACAGCAGCGACATGAGTCTTTTCTCTACTCCTCCTTTCCCAAACACTGGTACAGTGTCCCGTACCCCTATCCGCAGCAACCCAACCCTCCCTCGCGAAAACAGTAATATCCGCGACGCGGAGAAAAGTATCATGGCAAGCAACCGCTCGAACGATAACAGCCCAAAAGACTGGCTCGCCGAGCACATTGCAACCCTTGACGCGGATACACAGAATTTGCGGCAACAGGTAGCTCAGTTAACGGAGCTAGTATACAGCCTGGTCCTACAACACAGGCACGATGCTGCGGCTAACGACGTCCCGCAGATCAACGCCGACAACGAATTCGTCGCCTCTATCGACCTTCCTACGTATGGAAATGAGCCCCAACGCGGGGGCACAGTTCGTTTCGCGCAGTTTACACGAACAAATGCCGAGGGATGGTTCCTGGTTTTTACCGTCTCCTCGCAGCGCGCGGTATCACCGCGATATTGATAGGTTCGAGGCTCTTGCCAATCACTTATCGCAGAGTCGCAAAACAAAAACGCCGTCTTTCGCGAACTCGAAAGGTTGAGAAGGGAAATCGGGGATCTAAAACGAGCAGGATCTTCTAGGTCAACCCACCGCCGACCGTATCGAGAAACGAAACCGACCGCGAGTCCTCCGTAAAATATGCCGAGAAAGTTGCCAATTCATAGAAATGAAACTTCGTCGGATTCGGGTACCAATCGCATCAAACGCTCTTTGAAGCAAAACTCTCGGAAAACTCCGAAATTGACCAACCGCTTTTGCCAATCACACTTGGACTGTGGAAAAGCCGCGAAATATTACAACCCGCAATACATTCGTTACGCCGATTTCTCGCCAGCGAACACAGCAACGGCTTCGGGAAATGCGTAAGACGCGAAGTTCACGAGGCTGAGATCGCGTTAATCTTTTCCAAACGGCTCATCGCCAAGGACCGAGCCACCGGGCTATCCTTTTTGATAGATACCGGCGCCGACGTGTCCGTGTTACTTTCCGCGCGTGTTGAACCCGATTCGCCCCAGGAGCCATTTCGACTCTTCGCGGCGAACGGATCAACGATATAAATTTTCGGGACGAAAAGTTAAACGTTAACCATTCGGCCTACACAAGTTTAACGTCATGTCGTTCGGTTTTAGAATCGCGGCGCAAACGTTTCAATGTTACATCGATAGCGCGTTTGGGGACCTGCGATGCGCCTTCGTATTCGTCGACGACATCTTAATCGCCTCGACTGATGGGAAGCAGCACAAGCGAGATCGAAAAACGGTTATGGCGCGCCTAGATAAGTTTCAGCTGCGCCTTAACATCGACAAGTGTAATCTCGGGCAGCCGGAGATCAAATTCCTAGGTCACGTCATAAACGTGAAAGAGTTCAAGCCGACACCTGAAAAGGTGGTAGCCGTTCGCGATTTCCCCAAGCCGAGGAACGCAACCGAATTGCATCGTTTTCTCGGCATGGTAAATTTCTACCACGCGTCCATCCGACACGCCGCGAAGATATAAGAATCGCTATTGCAGTATCTTAAAGGATCCACGAAGATAGATTCGCACCCTATCTCATGGGACACGGCTGGCAATACCGTGTTCGAGCTTTGCAAGGAACAATTCGCCAACGTGCCGGAAACCGTTTTTCCCTCACTCGACGCCGAGATCCGATTAGTTACCGACGCGTCCCAGATTGCCATGGGAGCCGCTCTCGAACAGAAGACCGGCGACTTATGGCAACCCCATGCGTTTTTCAGTAAAAAGTTGAACTCTGCGCAGTCGAAATATAGCACTTACGACCGCGAACTCACCGCGATATACTACGCGGTTAAAAAATTCTTTTACTACCTCGAAGGCCGATCCTTCGATGTGGTGACGGACCATAAACCCCTCGTGTACGCCCTTTCGCAATCACAGGACAAAGCCCCTTTAATTCGCTGCAGACAGGTAACGTACCTTGGGCCGTTTAACTTGTGCATAACCTACCGATCGGTTACTGCGTCAGCAGTACGTTTGGCCCGATATGTCACGCGATAACGCGCGTTTCTGTAAAAATTGCGTCGCGTGCCAAGCGGCAAAGACGACGAGGCATAATCACTCGTCGCTGTCGCATTTTATTGCACCGGACAATAGGTTCGAGCACGTGCACCTTGATATTGTGGGCCCGTTGCCGAACTACGAAGGCTACACGCACTTGCTCACCATGGTAGACCGATTCACTAGGTGGCCAGAGGCTGCACCCCTCCGGGAAATAACCGCCCGATCAGTGGCGTACGCGTTTTATAATACGTGGATCGTGAGATTCGGCGCGCCGATAAGAATAACCACCGACCACGGTACGCAATTCGAGGTGCAAATCTTTAAAGAGTTATTAGATTTCACAGGATGCGAACGTATTCACACTTCCGCGTACCATCCCGCGGCGAACGGCATGGTAGAGCGGTGGCACCGGGACCGAAAAGCCGCTTTTCGGTGTCACGGCGACGACCCCAAGTGGCCTTGCCTACTGCCGACCGTACTACTGGGCCTACGATCTCGCATACGTCCGAGCATAGGAGCCAGTCCCGTGGAACACCTGTACGGTACAACGCTCCGAATCCCTGGCGCTTTTTAAACCGACCAGGGTTACGAGCCCGACGACGGGATATTCTTCACCGAGTTAAAGGAATACATGAACCATGTCAAGCCTGTGCCCGTACAGCACAACGACGCGAGCAAATCCTTTGTTTTCAAAGAACTTCGCGACTGCTCCCACGTCTTTTAGCAACGTGAAGCAAAGAAAACTCCCCTTCACCGTCTGTACTGGGGACCGCATAAAGTCATCGACCGAAGCTACGACGGTAAGGACTTAATAGCGTGTCAGATCTATACGTTTATTAATGGCAACAAGACACTTAAGAGTCTGACCTTTAAGGACTGTACATCTATCGACCGTTTTCAGACACACGTTTCGTACATTCTCGAGGCGATATTTTCAGGCGATATTTTCACGAGTATACCGAGGTAGAGTTTTGCTTCTCGGAAGACCCAGCATTCGGGCAAGGGCAGTTCCCCCTCACCGCGTCGCAAGGATCGAGACACCTGAAAAAACTAATCCTGACGAATAATTCTTACGCGTCCCGACTTTTAAAACACGCCGTCTCTCATTCGCCTAGACTGCACATGATCGACGTGCGTGGGATCACGCGACCTGCTGGGTTCACATTCGAAGAAAACCCCAAGTTGTGTCACCTCAAACTCAGCTAATTCCGGGACATCAATAACATGCTCCTGGACCTGAGCCTACGAGGACTCACCGACCTTGACGTCGCAAATACCCTTGGTCGAAAATACCCTTGGTCGCAAACGCATTCGAGTGATTGACCAAAGGGTGCTCGTAAAAATGTACAGGAACAACCAAGGGTTCCATGCAAAATTTACGAACTGCATGCTTAGCTTTAAGCCATTCAACAAAAATAGACTAGAGCGCCTAGGGGCTGTAATTCATGAAACACCATAGGACAAAATTGTATTAGTTTATAAGAACCGAGGTTAAGCTCGTGTAAATAAAGATCCCTTAAATTTAAGATTTTCCTTCTGTACATATATGCGTAAAAATTTCAATTTGGGGGGGGGGAGACATGTGGGGATTGCATCCTCTAGATAACCGCACCACGAGCGCCCTCACCACCGAAAGTGGGGGTAGCGGAGGCAGCGAAGCGCATCTGCGCTATAGTAGAGTTAGTCTAGTTGTGTAGCTTCTATTGAGCACACGTACAGTTTGTATCTATCTGTAATAAAGCTATTATATATAAAAAATCGTGGACTCGGTTCAATTCGGTATCTACGCATCCGAACCTATCCTAGTTTTCCTTAATTTAATCCTCGTGCATGTTCGGGTGAGAATTAAGCCGCACAACGGAGTCAAGCGGTTGAGGGAATATTTATTGCAGGACATAAATATTCGTATACCCGACAATTGTATACAAGGACAGTCTGACTTTCATTATAATTTTTAATTTTTATTTTTATTATGTTTGTATATTGATGTATTAATATAAATATAAATATATATTGATATTATTATGTATTATTTTCGATTAATTTAATTAGATTATAAGACCAATGAAAATATTTATTAATGTATATATAAGCAGTCGACAAAAGAACAATTAAAGTAAGATTTGCCTAGATTTAAGTCATTATAATTGATTCTATTTTTAATTCCTAGTGGCTAGTTTCCAACGTATTTCTACCAGGATATATATATATATATATATATATATATATATATATATATATTTATATATATATATACACGCATGCCTATTTTTCTGTAGTAGCGCATATTAAGTAACTTAATAATAGTGTGGGGACTGAGCATAAAGCGGTATGCATCGATGCGCATACACGAGTCGTCAACACTGAGAAAAAGCGGCAACGCCCCGACGCGGAGTCTCAGTAATAAATTGTTATATCCCATTGTTATAACGAAGAGTATTTATGTTCTCGATCTTGCCACCTCCGCCTAGTCTGGGAGATAGATTCCAAATATCCCATACTAGTGACCCCGACGCTGAAGAACGTCCGGCATCAATTAAGGAGAGATGAACGCAGGCAGCAAGCCTGAAACCGTGTTTGGTAGAAAATCCCTTCACTTTTATATAGGTAAGGAAAAAATGCAAAAAAATACTGATCCAGCTATTGTTGCAACCGAACGAGCGGTGAAAATAGTACGGATCTGCAACACATACACAGAAAACACGTGCCTCTGAAACAAAGGAAATCAGAGGACGAAGGCGATAGCGTCTGCATACAGCTATAATGCAGCGCACTATATCCACGCCGCGCTCAGGACGGCGCGGAAAAGTCGTTGAGCCATTGCAGCCACGTGCCATGACTATATCGCGGTGCGCTACAACAAGGCCATAGCGGCAACGCGAAGACGTGCGCCTCCTCCACAAACAGCTTAGCAGCAGGAGCGTGCATCCTCGCGCTGCTATAATTAATTAAAATCATTTATTTTCTTTTATGAATGATTATTAAATCAAATCGTCAACAGAAATTCTCAGATATTTGTATCACACAAGATCTGTAGTCAATAAATTTTCAACAAGCATTGATAGAGTAATTGTTATTAATAATTTTGTTCAATAATGAATGTTCGGAATAGAATTATTAGAAATAAAAAAAATTATTACGAATAAAACTTGGGAATTGCAAGGACTAGGAAATTGCAAGAATATTGGAATGACCTGAAGAATCGTGCTCCCGTACGTTTTATAACTACTGGGCCTACACAAAGCGCATGCTTAGTCTTGGCACCCAGTTGTAGATACAATTGAGCGGACGTGCGCGCCATCAGGAACATCCAAAATTAAAAAGACAGGACATTGGCCGGTTGGTCGACCTGTGCACGTTCCCGGTGCTACCGCCACAACGATGGTGGCCACATGGCAGAGCAAAAACTACGTGCGGTTAAGCATACGTCAATCGCGCGCACCGTGCAGGTCATAGCCTGGCAAAAGGCCCGCGATACTATCGCGTAGTCGAAAACAGGAAGTCGCAAACTTGCACAGTCCCGTATCAGCTCGGCCGCCCAAACAAGTTAGCAACACGGATCGTCGTGGAATAGCACACATATATAAAAAATGCAACATGTCCTCGGGCCTTTTCAACTGACTGAAGAAGGCGGACGCAACCGAACTCTTGAGCCGGTTGGCATAGTTGCGCTGCAGCACCAAGCGTCTGTCAAATGAATCACCGTGCCCGTTAGTACGCACTCACCGTTGCACCGGTCGCACTGACATAATCTGCTTTACAGAAACCGCAAGCGCCTGCACGACGTACTAAACCATCGACAAAGCAGCAATAACCGCGATCCTGACCTAGTCGCACTAGCGCACGATAGCTAGCTAGAGAAGCGGCTCTGCACAGGGACGTCATCACAATCTGCGTATTCAAAGCTGCTGTTAGCCACGCCATATTATCGAGGAAATAAATAGCGAACAAGCCACAAAATCACTGGGATATTTCCGAGTCGAGGCCGGGAAGACGCGCAACGACACCGCATATAACTGCAGTATCTCCCCCGCGCAGGACAAGATGTTGCCATGACCGACTAAGAAAAATGTACAAGGAAATGCGGAAATGCAGGATATGATGTAGCTCTGACGGATCAAAAAGCCGTGAATGAAAACAAGCAGACGCACAGCGTAATACAGAAACTCGAAAGAGTTTACGAGAAAATCAAGGCTCTCGCGTGCGAGCTATACGTGAGAAATTCCAAGAAGAAACCAGTAAACAGCATCCAGGCTGAGACGCACGTGACTCTGTCTTAGTCATTGCGTCTATATGTAAAAGACATTAAGAACATGCGAACATTTCTGATAGACGTAGGCATGGAAATATCCGTTATACCGCGCGACTCTAAAACACCCGCAGACATAAAAACGCTACAACTCTTCGCGGCGAATGGTTCTACAATCTCAATCTACGGGATCGCGAAGATCGACATGGATCTCGAGTTCGAGAACACCATGCCGTGTAATATTTTAATCGCCGCGGTTTAAATCCTGATAATCGGAAGCGACTTCCTCAGGGAGAACCACCTGATATCGGACCTAAATCTACGTCTACTATCACACAGATCATTGGACACAGTAATTAGATACATAGGAAAGGTTGTCGCGAACTTCACGGTCCACCGATTAGATTCTGCGAGCACTTCGCCGACATCACGTCCAAATTCCCCAAAGTCACCGGAGTAGAACAAAACAGTGAACATCGTGATCACATTCAGTACATACAAACGACAGGCCCCCCGTAAGCCAACGCGAGCGCCGGCTATCACCCGCGAAACTGCGCGCAGCGAAGCAGCAATTTGAAGAGATGCTCGCGCAGAGCATAATTAGGCCATTCAAGAGTCTATAGGTGGGCTCCATTCATCTCGTCCCGAAGAAAGATGGAGAATGGCGAATCTGCGGCGAGTACTGAGGACTAAATAGCATTACCGGAACAGACAAATATTCTACCCCGCACAAACAGGACTTTCCCAATTTTTTATCTGGGAAGCGCATATTTTCCAAACTCGATCTATACGCGGCGCATAATCAGATATCGCTCGTCGAAGAGGATAGAGATAAGACCACCGTAATTATCCTCTTCGGAATTCGATAGCCGCGAATTTCAGGAGAAATATCGTCTAGAGACGAGCTAGTGGAGTGCGAGTACCGTGTTGCAAAGACAAGGATGTCGTGTCATATCACGACGCCGTCTACGTAGGACAAGGGAGATGACAACTAGAGCTCACCCGAGCTGATCACGACTAGAGCCCGAGGAGAGGAGGATCGCCAGCCAGCGCCTTCCATCGACAGCCAACGCAGCACGGTGAGTACCTACGGCCAGCGATCGCGTAGATTGTAAGTCCAGGCCACGGATCGCGTAGCGACGGCGGCGTGTACGCGGAGAGAGAGTGTAATAGAGAGCTGCTCCAGAAAAAGAGTCGGCAGCCCGGAGACGACGACCGTGAACTAGTAAGTATGTGCGTATGTGTGAGAGAGAAAGGATCAGAGCGCGTGGGCCGCAGAACGGAGTGTGAGTGCGAGCAAGAGAGCGAATACGGAGACCGGGAGTGTGTGAGAGAGAGAGAGAGAAAGAGAGAGAGAGAGAGAGAGATCGAGTGTGTGCATCGCGTAGACGAAGTGCGTGTGTACCTCGTGCCCGAGAGTGTGTGTGCGTGATATCGAGAGTGCGCGAGAGTGAGAGAGAGAGAGAAGACGATCGAAGTGTTGTACAATCGGATAAATAAAAAAGTGAACTCTCATAGAGAATTAGGTGTTGTCATTGACTGCCGCCCCCCCTCCATTTCTATTCTTTAATTTAGCGTTGCCCTGCTCTATCAGCGGACCCCCTCGTGGAGAGAGGACGAGCCATCATCCGCCGGAGGAATCAACAGGTAGGTGCTGAAAGTGAGAATATATTCTGTAGCGGCGGCCAGGGCAAGGGCCGCAACGTTACAATGTAAACTATAATTAAGATAGTATAGAAACTAGAATTAAGATTTATGTAAGCCATAGTTAAGAAACTATACGAACTATAATTAGGATTTCCCAAGCTAGAGTTAAGTTCACATACATTATAATGAAAACAAGTAATGTAAGCAAACTTTTAAAACTACAATCCTAGTAAATAAAGACCACGCACTTTCTTCCTTTACCCTCCGTAGCCTTAAGCAATACATGTAAGCATAGTAGTAAGACAACACGTGTAAAGCTCCTCCCTTTCAAATTTTCTAGACATAGAAAAATCGCAAAATGTGGGGATTGATGTGGGGGCTACACGCACATTCCACACATATAGCACACGGAGCATGCGCCGACCGAGCATATAGCGGTATCCACCGATGCGTATACACGAGTATGCACCTCGGAGAAAAAGCGGCAGCGCCCCGACGCGGAGTGCGAAGCCGCGAGCACCGAGCCGCGGTACTTCTCCTCTACCGATCACTGTAGAGTACGGATGTGCCACTGGGGCACAGGAGCTAATCAGTAATAAGTTGATATATTCCATTGTTATAACAAAGAGTATTTATTCTCCCGATCTCGCCACCTCCGCCTAGTCTGGGAGGTGGATTCCAAATATCCCACAGTAGCAACTTGTACTTTTACTGACTGTATTGAAGCTGATGCATTATAAAAGTACGAAAACAAGAATGTATGTATTTTATTTTTAGTAATACAAGTATTAACACGAACTTATAAAATATAATAATTATTTCAGATAATTTATTATTTTAAATCCCATTATCATAAACTATTATTTTGAGTGAGTAATAAAATAGCATCATTGCATGAAATACGAAAAAGAATTTAATTTTGATTGTAAGAATGTTCAAAATACGCATTAATTTTTTAAAATAAATTTGAATTTCAAAATTAAGATTAATTTTGAAACATTTCTACTAATAAAAATATCGACAGTAATACTCATATCTGTCCTTTAAGAATATGCGGTGTCATTTTCAAACTACTGATGAGATGCTTAACAAAAACAAAACTAACTCACTGTAAAAGGAATCACTTAACTCTTAATAAACATGTATGATGGGTTCGTCTTATTGAACAAATAGATTAGAGGGAAACTTGAATCCCATGAACATCATATATTTATATGACTGCTAAAGAAACTAATATTTAATATGGAATTCCATTTAATCATAAAATATACTTGATTATGTTTAATAAATTACAATTAGTAAAATAATTATTAATAATAAATACATATAATTTATTCTTACCTTGTTATTGACTGATCTCGTCTGCAGTGATGTAAAAGATAGGACATTGGACTTTAGAAAACAAATAAATAATAATTTAAATTAATTCAAGTAATAATTAAATAATTTTATATTTTAAAATAGAACATTAAATTAAATATTTTATGATCAATGTAAAATATATTTCAAGAAAATAATAGATATATAATTTTAATGACTTTATATATATATATATATATATATATATAATTATATAATGACAGTCAAACTGTGCTTGTTCTTTATAATAACTCTCGTAGAATGTGAACTAAAAATTACTACCAAAAATAAAAATAAATTAACAATAAAATTAAATTAAATTAAAATAAAACTTATAATTAAAATTAACAATAAAATTCAATATTAAAAATTCAAATATTCTATGCATGAAGTTAGTGAAGGACAAACTGCAGCCATCACTACCTAAATTTACTGTAACTTTTTATGTTTGTCGGTGAGTTTGAACAGTGTCGGTTTATCTTCAGAGATTATATTATAATTTGGAATAAGTTTAGTTCCAGTGAAGCGAAGTGACTCAAAACGTCGATTGAAAATACAAGAAGATACGGTACTTCTAGGTGATGTAGGCAGTCAGATCGTCCTTTACTAACAGAATATATACATTTTTTTTCATTTTTATTTTTAATTTAATTTAATTTTCAATTAATTCCATTAGTAATTTAATAATTATTATAACACAAGAATCATGATTGAAATTTTTTATATTTTCAAGTTGATTACATTAAGGAATATATTATATTCACTTTTAGCCTGTGCTTGATGTCAAGTTCGTTGTACCGGCAATACTGATATTTATACTGTCATACTCTCAGATATGGTAAAAAATAATACTGGCGTTTGCTAGCAGACCATTTTTTAACTCCCAGCGAAATTGTATTATACCGACTTCCATATGATACTTCACATAAGAGGACCATCGATTATCTATCCTGAATGGAAATGGAAATCCTGGTGAAGTATTTTGAAATTACAGTGTCCATTATTACAGTAAGACAGAACAATTATTCAGCTTAGGTATATTGGGGAATCCCTGATGGAAAGAAAATATAAATGGAGAAGCATGAGGAACTGGCGACCATACTTTAGAGCATAGAGGATTACATTAAGAGAATAATATACTATTATATAAAATCTTAAAAAACCAAGATTTAGTAATCGCCTCTATCCCATTGAGAACTATCTAATAGACCTCCTATCTGAATTAAACAATATAATATGTTTTTGTATTTATTATATAGGAATAATGTAATCGAGGATGGAAAATAAGAAACAACTAATGGAGTTGTATCTACCACGTCGGCTAGGTTCTTGATGAAATTTATTACGTTTACAGAAGGAATTATATGGTATAAAATTTTTTTTAAATATATGGATATATATATATATAGAGAGAGAGAGAGAGCGAGAGAGAGAGAGAGAGAGAGAGAGAGAGAGAGAGGGAGAGTGAGAGAGCGAGAGACATACAGATGTCGTTCCTTTCATCACTAAATACAATTTAGCGAATAAGCAAAAGTTACCAGCTGCCATAACAGGTGAATATGGTGAGTGATTGACCTTCAGAATGCCATTTTTTGATCAAAAAATCAGTCACCAATGTCGATAGATGGGACGGCACATTATCAAACACTTCCACTTCCACCTTCTGTCCGAAACGAAGAATACGAACTGTTTTTCCAAATGGAATAAATTCCTAGTGAATAATGCCCTTAGAATCGTAGGAAGCAATGAATATTGTTATGATTTTCGAATTTTTCAAGTGCGATGTTTTTCGGTTTTGGCTAATCTGAGATTTTCCATTCGGCACTTTGACGTTTGCTTCTGGGATCATATTGAAAACATTATGTCTTGCCACTAGTAACACTGATATTTTAATAATTAAAAAATATATGGTCGTATACTAAGAGTATTTTCTAACAAGAGAGAGAGAGAGAGAGAGAGAGAGAGAGAGGCTAATTTCCACCGTTTAATTATTGTTACCAGTTTCTAATCATTGTATGGCATAGAGATTCTAACAATAGTAATATAGTATATAACACAATAGTGCAAAATTAATTCATCCTTAATTAAAAATGGTTTTATATAATTTGTTTAATTCAGTAGTTTTTAACTTAGATCGAACGAATATCATGGAATTGGAACTTATAAGTAAACTAGCCTCCGCTATTTCAATTTCACCCGAGATAATAATGTAACCGATTTTTTAACCAGTTCAATAATACCTATGTAAAAAGTATTCTACGTATAAAACTACTTTAAAATTACTTTATACAAAATAATAAAATAAGGCAAGTATGGTGAATTGAACATTCTTATAATTTAGTATCTCTTCTCTATAATGTATTCTATTTATATAAATGATATTTTTCCTAATTAGACTTCACAGTCACACGTAAATATTCTTCATTCTTAAAAAAAGATAATATCTCTTAAGATAGTAATAAAATAACATTTCATAATTATATTTAATTATTTCTAATTCAAACAAAATAACGTATTGAAATAAATTTGTAAATAGAAAATATGTTAATATTTGATGCATATTTAAAAATCTTGATAACAAACATTACTGCCATCTTCTTTTTTTCGTAATTTAATTGAAGTTACCGATCAAAGTTTGAAATATTCAAACAATTATGCAATGATAAAGGTAAAAATTCTAGACATTGTTGTTATAATATTAGTACCGACCGATAGCTAATTCTAATAATTTTATGTTACCGAATTATGAGCTATTCATCTACTATTTGTTGACTCCAAATCCATATTGATGGTACTGTATCCCGACATTATAAATAAGTGAATAAATAGATACACTTTTAATAAGTAACTTATATTATTTAATTTGATTAAAATGTTAGTTAATTAATAAAATAAACTTTTGACAAAATCTGTTAAGCCAGCCTGAATTCTGAAACTTACACGAATTCGTATTCATACATATTTATATACACTTGATTATATTAAAATTGATTTCAATACTTTCTTTTGTTTAACTTAGAAATAATTAAATATCATTCTGAATATACCTAGTCCTGTTACTTTGGATAAAAATAGCAATAATTTAAATACTTACCGTCCCCAAGGTCTAACTTACGTTGCCTGGAAGAAATTAAATTATCTTTTTAATTGATGCATAATTATAAAATTATTATAAATTATATTTATTATTGCTATATTTATATTCCTTAGTTTTGTGTTATTGCTCTTAGTAAGAAATTATTCTTACTACTCGGCCCTCAGTTTTCAAAAAACTCAATTTAATTTAATACAATATTTTATTAATAAATTATTTATAAAATAAAATTATCTATGTAAACCAAGGATATCGCAGAGGCGGCAGGGTCCGATAATCACTTTAAATCTTCATAATTCAATTATATCTTCTTTTTACATAGGGAATGAAGAAATTATTATGGAAATAAATATTATTAAATAAATAAAAAAATATTTGCAACCTTAAGATCAATTAATAATTATTTATTAATTTAAAAATAATTATATTTAAATATAAAATTGTCTAACGATTTTAATTTATTTAATCCTAGTGTGCACCCGCTAACTATTAATTATTCGACCAAAACGAAGTTATATTATAAGAAATAATATAAGAAATATTAAAAATAATATATAAAATTGTCATGAATAATGTATATGAATTATTTGATTACCCGATAGTTGTCACAAATGTATACAATGATAGCTATATCTCGACACTTCGTTTCGGTCTGTTTGTGCGCATGAACAAGTTCCGCAGTAGTGCCTATGTACACGAGCTATTTATTGTAGGTTAACTTGTGAACCAATGCTACATACAAAAGCAATCACGAATACACGCACGACCATTACAAAAAGAAATCTCAAATTTATCAAACACAATTAATTTCAAGTTTTATTTCCCATAGCTAGTTGTTCATACAACAACTAGTCGGTACTGAGAAATTTAATTGCGTATTCGATCGAACTATCATAAAAACAATCACTTACATTTTAATAAAGCTTAGATTCGTTGCGGGCCCGAAATCTTCTATACTGTCTATTATAAATATATATAAATAGCTCTCCTTGGTAAGTGAAATTCTTATAGCAGCGTATGCTATTAATGGTTCAAAAATTATTACACAAACAGCAATTTATGACAACCCACAAATTTCACTAAACTGTATCAATGTTCACAATTTTAAATAAAATAAGAGCGAAAATACTTAAAAAAAACAAAGTCTTAATTGTCTTGCTTGCAGCGGTCAGGTAAAACTAAACTGAATATACTCGCACTCCCTGATATTTGCTGAAGTTAGAGAGAGACGATAGCTTGCCATCTGTCTCTACTTCGTAAACGAACGCCATCAGCAAATACATTGGTTCTCGTTACAATATATATAATTCAATTTGTATACATAAGCAGATGTTTATTATTATAAATTACTAATATATTCACATTTTATATTCCAGGACTTACTACAGTATTTACAAACAATTACTAGGGGTAAAGAAATTTTCAAATAATATAATTTACATAAATTTTTGCCAAAAAATGCAAGAAGTAAGTTAGTCAGACTAATAATTCAAAAAAACAAGGATTGGCTTTTTAGGAATATTTCACGTGACGAAGAACTACAAAAATTCCAGTCAGTGAATAATTTATAAAAATTATTTAAGGTTTTCAAACAATAATGAATACAAATTATTAATCTGTTAAATAATTTCTAAGTCTAAATTTACAATGCTCTCAAATGAAAATAAGAATTTTTGCAAAAGATACGGCACCAGCTTACTATACGTCCTGTAAAGCAATATAAAATCAACGAAATTCCTTCAGGTAAATTTTGGGACTACTATAATTATGAAAAGGATCGCTTAAGCTGAGTTGGATTGTTGGCTAAGAGTAAATATAACGGACATGCTGATTTTTATTAAACTACTGCAGAAGGTAAATGAGCATGTTTTATATTAATGATAAATGCATATAAATTTTCAACTTTTTAAACATTATAATCATCATCTATTTTTTTTTCTTAATTGATAATTTTCATTGCTTTTTCTTCAGATTTAAATAAGTTAGAGTGGTTGAAAAATAACCTAGATGACTGAAATAAAGTGACAGACTTCTGGAGAGACACGCATGAAATCCGTCGACAGCACCTTATAGGGGATTCAGTATTGACAGTTATATAGACAAGTATCGCCGTTTACAAGTGCAAAAAGGTTATAAGCTGGTATGATGTATAGTAAAACTGCAATTTATAATAATATTAAATATATAATAATAATAAAAAAGATTGAAAAGAATGAATTAACAGTAATAGTAACAATAATACACATTAAAATTACCAAAAAAAAATTATCTTTCAGATTGAAGGTGATTTTTCACAATTAAATACTGACACACAGATAGTGAGTAAAGGACAATGGAAAAAAATAAAACAATATATATGTTTACATTTGCAGAAAGTTAAAATTTCTCCAGAAGAACGAGGCTTCCTTTATAGTTTAAAATTAAATGCACTGAGCAATGGTACGTTAAGAAAAAATGATAGCAATTATTAAATATAAATTTATTCTGTTTTTACAGATCAACAAGATTTTATAATTTTTTACTTACTTTCATACATCATCAATTCTCAACGTTCAGAAAACAGGAGCAAAAGAAATATACGAGGTGTGTTAAAAAAATAACGAGAATTTTCGTTTTATGAAAAAAATATTTGTTTATTCATCAATATCTATTTTGTCCCCTTCAACATAAAACCCCTCGGATATAATGCACTTGTGCCAACACTTTTTCCAATCCTCGAAACACTTTTGAAACTTGGTCTTTTAATAGCTTTTAGCTGTTTCAGCAATTCGCTTTTAATGTCATCTATGCTTGTATAACGACGTCCTTTTAATGTTCTCTATATTTTTGGAAATAGAAAAAAGTCACATGGAACCATATCTGGCGAATATGGAGGCTGAGGTATCGTTAAAGTTTTGTTTTTGGCCAAAAATTCACGAACAAGCAATGAAGTGTGAACAGGTGCATTCTCGTGGTGCAAAAGCCATGAATTGTTTTGCCACAAATCCGGGCGTTTTTTCGGATTGCTTCACGCAAACAGCGTTGAACTGGTAGGCAGTACTTCTGAGTGATTTTTTGACCCTGTGGCAAAAATTCATGATGCACTATGCCATGAAAATCGAAGAACACAGTGAACATAACCTTCACATTCGATTTGTTCACACTCGCACTGGTAAATATATATTTCGTCACCTGTTAGAACACGATTTAGTAGTTCTGCATCGTTATTAACTTCATTTAGCGACTTGTGGTTGACTCCGGCAACTTCCATTCTCCGCTGTTTTTGTTCGAAACTCAACAATTTTGGAACAAATTATGTTGCCACACGTTTCGCATCCAAAACATCCGAAAAAATTCCATGGCATGAGCCAACTGATATGCCAACATCATCAGTGACTTGTCTGATTGTGATTTGGCAATCGTTCATAACCATTTCTTTCACTTTTTTCACGTTTTCATCGGTTGTTGATGTGCTTGGGTGTCCGGATCGTTCGTCATCTTCAACATTTCCGCGGCCATCTTGGAAACGCTTATACCACTCGTAAATCCTTGCTTTACTCATAGCAGACTCACCATATGCGTTTGTTAACATTTTACTAACTTCACTACACTTTATTTTAGTTTTTACGCAAAATTGAATACAAATTCTTTGCTCCATTTTTTTCACAAACGAAAATTGCCGAGCTCAAAAAACATGTCTAACGTTAGTGGCTGACACTTCAAAAGTAAGCAATGAATATTTTATCTTACTTCAGTGGCATGTGGACCAGCATAATAAAAAAAATTTTATATAGGCGGATTCTCCAACCCCGTGAAATTTAAAAATTCTCGTTACTTTTTGAACACACCTGGTACCTTACGATTATATGGTATCTCTGGACATTTTTCATATGACCTCGAGAGGTGAACCTAACATTTGTCTGCGAAACGTATTTGAACATAAAATTTTCCATTCATTCAATTGAAAAATAGATATTTTTGAAAGGATCTTGATGGCCACTATCTCATTTCTCTTTTACAATCACTAAAGGTTGCAGTTTCACCCCCTCAAAAAATCATATAACTTCGAGTTATTTGGGTGTCGTGGAACTTTTGAAATACTCAATATGAGAGGTTGGGTGCAAAAGGGTCGTTATACTGTTACACTGTTATACTGGTTCTATAGTCTGAGTTATCCAGCCCTTCAAAATACTCATTAACATTGAAGACTTCCTCGATGATCAAAAATGTTAATCTCAAGCCAATTTTTTAAACTACGACATACGACTATGTACAAATATGAGTAAGACTTTATTTATAATTTTTGATATTTTTTTATTGAACGCGCCCAGCGCGCGCGCCGGATAAGCCATCTACCTGGCCTTGTTCGTTGCAGCAACTGTTCCCCTATTGTAAATCATTAGACCTATATATATTCTCATCAAAATATATATCTTTGCTTCTCAATATTACCTTCCCTTTATAATTTTGCTTCTGTATTTCAGTTCTGTATTTCAGTAGTGGAGAATCAGTCGTGATTCTAAGTTCAAAAGTGAAGCATCTATCTATTCGCAGTGGATACGAAGAAAGTGTATCGTGTACAAAAAACTTCTAGTCGTCCATCTAAATCTAGAAAACGTTCTTTTCACGGAAACAGATTCACTGACGAAGGGGGTACTAGTAACACGAATACGTCAGCAGCAAAACTGAAAAAGTCTAACGATCCAAGTTTTGATGTGAAAGTTGATAATGCTGGTGGTTATTCTTTTATTAATTTTTTTTTCAATGCTCTCACAGTGGGCAGTGTGTTCTGAAACTGATCTACGAAGATCTAACAAAAACGGAGTTGCAGGAGAGATGTTTGGGCAGAAACATTTAAAATAACAATGAGTGTTGCAACACAACAGTTTGGGCTATGACACCGAAGCACGTCTATAATGGAAAACAAAAACTTGAAACGCGTTTTTCTCAAAACAGCGTTTTCAAGTACCGTGGTCGTGAAAACTAAAAAACTATTGAACCGATCCTTATGAAATTTTGAACACATATTCTATATGTTTGTGTCAACCGTCCTAACTACAATCAACATAAAATTTTAATTCTAACTATATTTTTATTGCAAAAAAAGACGAAAAAAAGCAATTTTTTTTCTTTCATATTTTAGCCGCCATTTTGTTCATTTTGCACGTACATAAAATATTCTAGTTAGATCGGTTTCTGGAGTCATACTGAACATACAACTATTTGATTTTTTGTTTCAGATGTAAGATATAGCCTTGCTAAAAACTTAATATCATTGTTATGTATTATTATATAAATTCATTGATGTTGATAATTATTTTAATTAATAAATTTATATTTATCTCATATATAATAAATATTAAATGCATTGACAGTAGTTTACACATTCGCATACAATGTTATATATGTACGCAATCTTAATCGAGCTTATATACTAATTAAAGTAATTTTTTGTTACTTGGGTGAATGTCCATTTACCAGACATGCAGTGTCTGTATCTTTCCATAAATTAAAATTTCGATAGAATCTTAACTTCAAATAAGTCTTAAAGAAATTTCAAAAACAATAAATTTATATTATTTATTAAAATATTATTTTATAAATAAATAGAATAATATCTATAATTAATTACCAATAATTTAAACAGATATGAGATACAAATATAATATTTTTAATGTCGTCTCATCAGTTATCTTGTCAGAATTTAAAAAGTGAAAATTTTGTTTAAAAAATATGTACTTATGATCTTGATACTAATTATTTGTTAAAACGTTTTAATTCATTTGCGTACTCTGTCAGAACTGGCAAAGCTCAGTACAAATTGATGTAACATAAGCCTAATGTGTCAATTATCAAAGTATTTTAATTTATTTATCACATCTTATATAAATTTAGTTCGTTGATATTAAAAAATGTCAAATCATAATGTTGATGAAAACCTAAAGAATAACGATCATTTTATTTAGTAGTCAGAAACAAACTTCCCGCTTGAAATCTAGTGTCTACCTCTTTTTTAATTTTATTGACAATGTTCAGATTTTTCATTCTAAGTTTTAGGTCATGTTCTAAAATATTAGTGTTTTGATGCAATAATCTTACTTTGAATATCACAAATAATGAATTTCATGCTGCTGGCAAAACCTAATTACAGCTTATATTTATTTATCAAATTTTAATTGTAGAACAATCCTACGGATTAAGGCAAATTGCATTCTTTAATCACATACGCGTCCATAAGAAGTGTTCTTGTATAAAAGTCTATCTTCATTGGTATTTTGATTATATTGTAGAAAATTATCTAACCTACCCTCAAAACTCAACTTCGTGGCACTGTTGCACCATTGGATAATAGCAGAATAGATCTAATTTAGTTATTTAATATCTGAAATTACGTAAATCTAGTTCGTATTCACCAAATGGAGAAAAATAACTAGAAAGTCGTCCTCTTACCTCACCTCTTGCAGCCATGCTTACTTGCCTGACTGCTCACGATAAGCTGACTAGCCAACAATAAAGGAGATGATCATATTGAGTATGCCTTAGAAGTCGCAAGAGTGTAAAAAAAGTTTAAAAAAATAAGAAATCGGCAGAAAAAGAAAGAGTCGTATGAAAACGACCTCTTCTTTAACATTTTATTATCATCAATACTTTGACTGTTAACTGCATCTAGGTTTAGTTTAATTTATTATTATGATTTAAATGATGTTATTAACAGTAAATAGAGCATAGGAAATCTTTGTCAGTCTTCAAAAGTGATACGTTGAAGCCTGTTTTGCCGATTTCATATTAACCTTTAGACTGTCGGCATTTTTGCCTTATAAATTGATATTTTTGATGTGCAAAATTTATACCTAAAAACACCTCATATCTCTGGAGTAGCTGTCAAGGTCACAGGTGGCTCATATATGAGCCCTGCCGGCAGTCTAAAGGTTAATATAATTATTTTATTATAATTTTCCATTTAAATTCACAGTTTATATTTGAAGAAAATATTAGCTTTACCATAAATTCATAAAAATAATAAACATTTAAAATATATAACATAGTATGTAGGCATCGGTGGAAAAGGATTGCTTAGAACAAAATCTCCAGAATAATATACTAGAAATGAAAACCTATTTGTAGAGAAATTTTAAAATTATTAGTAATAAGTAGCGTTCATAAAAAAAACAGAATAATAAGAAAACGAATTAAACATAAAATACGTGTATGAGATATTTATACGAAATGAAAATTACTGTCTTTATCACTTAATGAAAAGGGTACAAAATAAAAGAAAAAATAATTTCTATTGTATGAATCTCATTCCGTGCATTATTTTAACGAGACATCAAGATACCTATATTTTATTAAATTTGTTCTTTAGGATCTATAATAACGGAAGGTTATCTATTTCGAACGTCAAGTATACTCTTTTTATATATACATATTGTTTATGTATATAAACTTTAAATTTAAGCAGTAATTATGACTCGATTTCTAATGTAAAAGTAGAAATCACTTAAATCAAATTTAAACTTAGTGTCGCGAAGGGATCCGCCCCACGCGGTTCGTTTACCGTCGCCTAACGCCGTAAGTATCTCCATTTGTTTTTTGGGAGACCCGTAACACAAAGACTGTCTCGTCTCGATCGCCGGAGGAGATAGAAAAGGTGTGAAGAATAGAGAAAAAGAGAAGGTAAGTGGAAGAAAAAGAAACTGAGAGAAGAGGCGAAAGAAAGGGGAAAAAATCAAGAAAGAAAATGAGCAGAAGTAGAAAGAAGTGAAAGAGAACAGGCGCAAGAAAAAGAGAAGGATCGTGAAAGAGAATATGAACAGAGGAAAGAAATAATGATAAAGAAGACGAGCGGATGAAAGAGAAGTGAGAGAAAAAGCGAGTGAAAGAAAAGGTGCGAGGTAGAATGAGAAAGAGAGAAAGAGGCGCAATGAAGGAGAAGAGAAGCAAGAGAAAAGGCGAATGCAGCAAGACAAGTGAGAGAAAAGGTAACGGAAAACAAGGTAACCAAGAGGAAGAAAGGGCGGGAGATTATCGGAGGCCACACCAACACAGCACCCTGACACCGGCCCCTCGGTGCACCACCACCCTTCTGCCGACGGACCTCCGTTATATAGTCACCACCGTTCCTCCAGAAAATCGACGAGGTAAGTGCGCGTCAAGCGTATTATCCGCGTAGTTGTTTTCTCTTGGACGAGGATCGGGTTGGGTCGGCAGCGATGGTATCCAGGACACAACGGGTGGAGTCCATGCGACAGACACGCATATTGTAGTTGTAATGTCAGCGAGTAAATAAAGAGGATGAGAGTTAGACGGCAATTTAAACTTTTCTTTGTGTTTCTTTTTTGTTTTCTTTTTTGTTCTCCTTTCAGAGCAGCGGAACTCCCCAGGACAGAAACAAGGTAAAAAATTGAAATGAGAAATGAAATAAAAGTGATGTTTATTAAATCATGAGTTTGCAATATAGTTTATGTGCGTGGATTTTATAGATATAAACTTTAACATTGTAACCAGCCATCGCATGACAAGATATAATAATAGTCGCTATTATATATATATTCTAGCATCGCTTACGCTCGCTATCCCACGTCCCTCTGCTCTATCCCCAGTCGTAACCTGAGAAAATATGTGTATATACTAGCTGTTGCTGATATGTAAATATTTAGCATGTAGTTTTGTTACAGGCCAACGAACCAACACACTAGCAAGGAGGTAAGTGACAGAGAACGAGAGAGCCGGGAGTGGGGCAAGATCATCGCGCGCGAAGTTTTCAGTAGAGAGAGAACTGCCATGTTTAACGCGAGTCAATTTTTGAGCGAGAAACGAGTTTCCTCGAGTTCTGCTGTTTACCGCCTTTACCGCGCTCCAGACTGATATTCGCGAAGTACGCCACGCGAACGTACCTGCAGTGCTCGAACTAACGAGCCTGCCATCCGACCATCGCTTGTGCGGATTGACCGCCCCATCCCGGGACTACCGACGAGCAGGAACACCGACTCCTTCAGCTGCCGAGAGCGTGCTGCCGCGCATCCAGGGTTTGCCGCCGCGGCCTTCCGGTCACCGATGGATGATAGCGACGACATCGGCGCCCCAACTGTAAGTGACAGCCCGCTATACTCTCTCTCTATCTTCCCTGATTCCGCGCCTGTCGTCGCATCGACGGCCCTCGGCCTGCGCACTGGGGTTCGCAACTTCGCATGTCTGTCACTGTTCAACGAGTAATGTAATTAAAAATACATTCAATTTTACTCGTCCCCCTTTTTATTTTTTCTCCGTTACCTTACGCGTCCTCGTGCATGCGACCACCCCTCTCCCTCGCCGAGCCGATTTGGGGCTAATTCCAGCCGGGTACACATTCAGTAACGGCAGTGTCCGACGTCCTTGTGTTCGAGGCGGACACGCGCACTGTTATAATATATATTATAACGCGGCATGCTCCTTAGGCTCTATTTTGGCATTGATTGATTTACGCGTATTTACACGATCTTACCTTGCCGGGCTCTGAAGTCGATAACACCTCTGAAATCGAAGGGCGAATTTCGGAAGTGGAAATTCCCGTTAAGCAAAAGATTATTTATGAAAACTTAAATATGTATTATTGCGCGACTACTCTATTCGCGAGTTCTTTGTGCACATACAAAGTTACAACGGCTATTTAGCCATGGGCGCAAGCTACAGTTATGCGGTGTATAGCCATTCAATATTACATGAATTTATAAGTTTCTCAGTCGGGAGACACTGAACATCTCGAGCGGGTTCCACGTAATCAAGGTTAGCCTGCTTACGCGAGATACGGTGCCGGCGCCAGGTCACTTGCATGACTCTGCTGTGGAGGTCGATCACTCCGCGGGCCCTGGACTGGTCAAGGGTATTGCACTGTGGGAAGGCGTGTATTTCGTCGCAGCCGGACGGAGTAGACTTCGACGTAGATGTAGTCCTACCCTGTGCCCTTTCAGCGAGCCTCCATAACTCCTTTCTCACCAGAGCTCCTCTGGAACCTTCGTGGACCGTGATCAGGACAAAGCCGTTGGAGCAAGGCTGCCCGACATCAGTGCGAATTATCCGAGAATTCCAATTTTTCGAGCGAATATAACATACGAACGGTCCGTGTCGCATGATACGAAAGGGAGAAAAAATACATCTTCGACAATATAAGATATGCAGCGAACAGTTCGATTATGTTCTGCGCAAAACGAGATATCTGCACAGAACGACGTGTCGATGCGAAGTCCTCTTCACGCCGCTCTTCATTTACTTCCCCCGGACTTCCCTCTTCTTCTGCGTAAGTGGCGTGGGTGAAGCCGGGATAATTTGATCGGGCTTTTCTTCTTTTCGCCCGATTTTCTGCGAGAACTTCGCTGACTGGTTCCTGGACGCGGAAATCTGGCATTATTTTCGCTCACAAGCTATATTGCGGCGCATTTTCTTTTTTACGCTATAATGTACAACTTTTCAGGCTGTCACGATATATATAGAGTTTTGGGGTTGTTGGTAAAAACAAACAAAAAAAACATAGCCTATGTCACTGTGAAGATAATTATAACGTGTAAAAACAAAAACATTATTTGTCTGCGCAAATTAGTTTAATATGGTGTAGCATACATCCATCTTATAAGAGAAGATAGATATAGAGAAAGAGAAAGAGAGGGATTTTCCCTTATAAGAAAAAATAAAATGTATAAAAGATATCCAAGGTGTGGGCCAAGATGTGAAGCGGTATTGGGTTATTTATTAATTAATTTTTAATGCCAACATGTTAACAAATATTTAACACATGCAGATGCAGGTATATATTAGCGGTTTTTTTGTAGCAGTCTTATTACATATCATAAAACATTAAAAAATCGGGCGAGTTTTAGCCAGTAACCACAAGGAAAGGTAAAACCTCTAACAGGCGTGCCTCGCCTGACATCTCTGGGTGTGGGTAGTGTCAGATTCACCTGAAGAACAAAAAGGATAATACCAAATAAAATCATACCTACTTGAGGATACTAATCTCAAAATTGGATAGGACAATTCTTTGAACTGGTCTAGTATTAATAATTTAAGCTAACTAGTCTTTGAGTTTATATTCGATATAATTCAAGATGGATGGTGGAGTCGACACCGAACTCGGTTTATCATCCCCACTAAATTATAACACAGCGCTTTCAATATATGCGCTCAAAATATATTAATGAAAGTGAAATGGTTTCCAATAAAAAAACATAACCTATGTCCTTCTCAAGTTAATAAGGAACATATATTTTGAATTTCAGAAGAATCGGTTTAGTATTTTTTGTCGTGTACAAACAAAAACACGCTTTGTTGTTTTATTTGCTGGTGTATTTCAAAAAATAATATATTCTAAATTAAATATTATTACCTCATTTTCGAATGAATGTTTCATTAAGCCAGATGTATTTGAAAAAGTATAGGCATCTTCAAGCAAATTTACTTTCCTAATAAGTCCTGTTGGTCCTTCAATAATGTGGTTCAAATGTTTAATAGTTGTTTCAATATCGTCAAGTACTCCTAATTTCCATCTTTCTATCAATTGCGAAGCATTACGTGCCTATTTTGAAGTAGATTATTTAAATAAAATGAATTAAAATTTAAAGTAGAGAAATTAATTAAAATATCAATTAGCAAATATACTATTTTATATTTATAACATTGGTAAATTGTAATATGAAATAGTTTTGAGAAAATTTTTTGACCCTATCGCGAATGTACGAATATATTACGCAATAGCCAACTATATTGAGCGAATTACGTAATATGCTATTATTATGAATCTACAATTACGTAAATTGTTTAATAGAAATTCGTTTGTTAATATCTTATTAATTTATATAAATATCTTTTTTCTACACTCAGCTATCTTGTACGCAAAAAATAGAACATTTTTCTGTTACTCAGAGAATATAAAACAAATGAAGCTTATGCAACATAATAACTTGGTTAATGAATATTAAGAATAAGTGAATATAAGAACTAAAGAAATGTATCAACATAATATTTCATGCAGTTAACTATAATATTTGATCTGTAAGAACTATCAAACATCATCAAAGTATCTAAACTATTTATGTGGATTCCAAATGTTTTTCCATACTACGAGAAAACTTATTTAATACAAATCTTTCTCTAATTTAGCAGATTGCTGTTTCATAATATATATTTTCCATCTATGACGAGCCATAAACTCGTAAAAATTTCTAAACAATAAAATCTATTATTAATTAATTAATAAAAATCATTAATCAATTAATAATAAATTGTAATAAAAGTAATGCAATTATGTATTGTATTATAATACAATATATAATTTCTCTAAAGTCATCGATCGCGCGAGAAGAATCGCACGGCAAAGCAAAAGAATAGAGAGAGAAAGAAAACCAAGCGTGGCCAAAGACGCTCAAACAAACGTTCTCTTTCTATGAGCTGACGCGAGCTCCGCGGGTAGTAAACGGCGCGGCGAGAGGAGGAACACCGAAACTTGCGAGCGCGGCGTGAGGGGATCGCCAAAAGTTCTACGGCGTGGCACGGCGCGGTAAAGGGCGAACACAGCGAGCTTCGTGGAGGGGACGGTCACAGAGTGGGGACCCTTCTCTCTTTCAAAACTTAAATAGCGGCGCACTGGATGTAAAATGCAGTGTGCCAGTGGCCTTAAAACCCGTTTGTCGAGGGGAGCCTGTCGTCGACGCGATAGTGGACGGCACGTTCTCACAAACTCAGCGCGACATTTAAACATAAGATAATAAATTTAGATTTAAATTTATTAAATAATCTAATAAATTTAGATTTAATAACTAATTTAAATATAATCTTGTAAAGCCACGCGGGGCTAAATATTGAGAAACAATTTAAATTAAATTTAAAAATAATAAATTTATAATAAAATTATAAAGAATTATGTTACAGTGGATCGTGGCGAGCGAGACACCCTCATGCCAAATATAAAGGGATATGACGCAGAGGGCGCAACATAAAAATTTGTCGTTATATGTTTAATAATTTAATTTTTTGTATTTTTATATTTTTTTTGATTTTTGTTATAATTATATATTTTTTTAATAAATATTTTTTAACTAGAAGAAAAGTTCACTTTAAAAAAAATTTTATGAAAGAAACCTAGCTCTACAATAAAATCTTATCCTCAATGAATTATAAATTATAACTAAATGAATATCCTCAATGAATAATAAATAATAAAATCTTATCCTCAATTAATAATAAATAATAACTCAATTCAAAACTCTGGCGAGTTGAGCGTTAGTTAGAATTGAGTTTAAATAAATATTTACACTGTGGCTATTTGGTCGCGGGCTGAGCGTAGGCCAAATCTATAGTTTAAATAAACCGGGTAACTGAAAGAAACTTGCACGAACGAGCCTGACGACGGGTGGAGCGGTCAGGTGCCGAAGTGGATTAAACCGGAGTAACGCTTCTGTTAGTCGAACACGCGAATATAAAATATGTCGTAATTGGTGTGGAGAAAAGAACCTAACGGTGAGTTGAACGGTCAGATGCTGACGTGGCTTGAACCGGAGTACGAAGTAGCTCACACCAAGGATGAAATTTTACACATCTGAATCTATTGCTTTATTTAAAATAAAAGGGATAATAATTTATATCGAAAATATATGACGATATAACTGACGCTAGCGGATCTAAGGATACAATTGCCGTTTTTCTGAAACATACCCGCAGCATCTATTTTTACAAATAATAGTCATCAGACGATGACATTAACTCCATACATCTGAAACCATTAAACAATTTATCTATATATATAATTAATAAATGAAGACAATGACATATTTTGTTGAACATACTGTACGCATTATATTATATATAAAGTACAAATTAGAATAGTATATTTTGAACAGTTTTTATTGTATATTTTTGGTTTCAGTAAAAAATAAAAAGAAGTTGGTAAGAGCTCAAGTGTAAAATAAATACAGATTTTTGATCACAACTATTCTATCACAACATTCTACCATAACTCCAAGCGTTGCTCAAAAATAAAAATAAAACTCTTGATTCGACCTTCCACGTCAAAAATGGATGAAAATGTCGAACAAGTCGATAATCTTGTTCAATTTGAATGTTAGTTCAGTATGCATGCCATTGCTGAATCTATAGAAATAGACGAAAAAAATCTACGCTAAATTTGACATAGAGATTTTAATGTACGAAAAGTGTAGGTAACATAGGTGCCTAAAATGCTCATAAAATCCACATTTGAACAATAATAAGCTCGAAAACATCTTTGTAGTGTCAAACAAATATTTGACTATTTTTTCAAAAAAATTACTCAAACTTATTGCAAAGTGTTCTAAGATGCGACGAATCTTACTTTTTTACATATAATTCTGAAAGCAAGTGCCAATTCACTGGAATAGTCCAACTTTGCTAAGAGTTAAAAAATCGAAAATGAGCACAGCAAAATTGAAAGCAATGATGACTGTTGTCTTTTGATTTTCATCGAATTGTATACCTTCGCTGATTTCTTGTAGCTCAAATTATTAATCAACATTACTATCTTCATGTTTCTAATAAATTCCGTAAAAGAATAAGAAAAATGGACCTGAATTGTAGAAGAAGAAATTAGGGTTTCGTTATTAAGATTGCGCAAGATCATTTTGTACTGTTCGTACTTTTCATTCAATCGTTTGAATTGAGTTCTTCTCTTTTTTTTCATATCTTCTCTCGTTTTTCGCTTTGATATTTATTTTTACTATCTTTCCTACGGAATACCTTTTGAATTTGAGTTGGTCTTTCCATACATACAAAATTGTGGTATTTAGCAAAATAACTTATAGAGTCCATTACCAGTCTACAACAGAAATTTCCTTCCTTGAGCCAAAATAATGATTGCTTGGAGTAGTGGTGAATCAGAACCAGAAAAGGAGTATGTTGACGATAGGACTGATGAAGCACAATCAAATGCTTCTTCAGAAATCTTTGATGATCATGGGAGAGATGACGGTGTATTTTTCGATTCTGTCTATTTCTCTTCAAAAGAAAACTTTATAGGTCATACTAATTTTTATGAAAATATTCCTATATCAGAGCATACTTCATTAGCTTACTTTGAATTATTTATGGATTCAAATATCTTCAAAATAATTTTGGAACAAACAAATCTCTTCTAGAAGCAAAACCTCGATCTATTAGAATCGCGAATCTTTCTTGATCTAACTATCAACATGGACCATGTTCGTAAGTGTAATGTCAAAGATTATTGGAGTATGGATCGTTTATTATCCACTCCAATATTCAAAACCTTTGCATTGATGCAAGTTTGATGCTGTGGGAAGAAACATTAATGTTCAAGTATATTTACCCTTGAAAAGACACAGGTTTGGTATAAAATTTTTCGAATTGCTTGATTGTGAGTCTGGATTCCTATTACGATTTATTATCTATACCGGAACTGATACAGATTATGAAAAATTTGATGTGGGAATCTCTGGAGATATAGTAGTAGATCTCCTAACACCATATTTCAACAAAGGTCACGTTATGTTCATAGATAATTGGTACTCGTCTTCATGACAAAGATACTGGTATGTGCGGGACCGCGAAGAAAAGCAAAAAAGGAATGTCTAAGCTTATCAATAAATTAAACCGAGGTGAAATTGAAGTAATCGATACCGATTCTTGATTAGCAATAAAGTGGATGGACAGGAAAGAAGTTCACATGATAACAACAGTCCATGAGGATGGTTACGTAAGTACCAAATAAATTTTATTCGTATCAAAAATATCGCTTTCAATCGCTTACATAGATTGAATAATTTATTTGATTGAATAGTCAGTCCTCTATTGACATGACTTGTAATTTTTCGACGTCTGTCTGGTAGAGATTTTGCCTTAGTATTATAATAATTTAGTTCGTACAAAGGGGGCATATTTTCTCCGAATAAATTATATACCGTCTCGAAATTCGTCACTTTTATTTCGCTGACTTTTCCTTATTCTTTACTACTTGAAAAATAAAAATTACCTTTTCAGAAGTAATTTTTTTATTCTTTTGTACGAGTAAAGGTGCCTTCTTTTTGCTTCGCAAAAGAGTTATTTTCACTAGATAAAAGGAAAAGAACTGATAGAGACTGGAAAGAAGAGTATCGATTTATTTCATTACTCGAGAGGTATCCTTCCTCAACGAGTACCGAAAGTAAATCGGTCCTTAAAAGGATGGATGGATCGGTAGAATTTTGATTTGTTTCATTATTCGAGAGGTATCCTTCCTCAATGAGTATAGAAAGTGAATCTGCCTTAGGAAAAAGCAGAATCGGTCGCAGTGTGTCGATCCGTATCGTTACGCGAAAGATATCCTTCCTCAATGAGTGACGAAAACGAACCACGCTCCTAGCAAAAATTAACGCACTTGTATACATTGTAAAAGTGCGTTCAAAAATTTTATTGGTTAATATTTAAATTAAATTAAATTACTATTATCTCTAATACATATTCAATTTATTATATTAATAATATATGTCTAATTTATTCTATGTCTATATTCGTTTATTATCGCGTATGTATTAATATATTTAAAATTTTCAGCTCTATAGACAAAATTTTCGCGTATATTTATCCTAATTGAATAATAAATTTTAATAATCATGATTTTCTTTTTTGTAACTGACGTTCATGCTAGCAAAAGTAAGCAGCAGTGAAACAATTGAAACAGGATAAGAATAATATATAGGATCTCACGGGATCATATTTAAGTAATAAGCTATTCACTATTAGTGTGAACATTGCTTCGAGAGAGAAAGAAGCTTGTATAACGACTACGTAGATTGCTATTTATATTTTGAGCCTAATAATGATCAGATAGTAATTTATTATAAAAATGACTATTGTTTTTCAAAGTATTCTTCATAATGATTAACACACTTTTGCATGCACTCGAACCAATTTTCGTAACACTTTGCCCACTTCCATTAGGTACCTCCAAAAAATGGTTTTTGAATGCATCAACGGCTTCTTCAGGTGCCGAAAAACATTGACCACACCATTTTATTTGGATGTACGGGAATAATAAGAAGTCATTGGATACCAAATCAGGGCTATAAAGTGGATGACTCATTAATTCAATGTTTTGGCTTGTCAAAAATTTGTTTATTTGAACCGATGTGTGAGAGCTCGTATGGTCATGATGAAGAATCATCCTTTGATGCCGGTTAATTTTTCGTATTTGAAAAAGCACTTCTGGCAAATAAATGGTTATGTACCATTCAAACTTCACCGCTCTGTGCTGCTCTAACCACACGATTGCTAAAGGTCCAGTTATTCTGAAGAAACTAGCAATCATTTGCTTCTAAATGCTTCGAGCAGGAACCACTTTTATCGGATTGAGCTCGTCTTAGAAGACCCATGCAGTAGATTGCTGTTTTGTTTCGTACTCATAGATGCAAGATTCGTCACCTGTGTAGATGTTATACACAGCTTTTGCTGCATTGCGATTGTATTTATTGAGCATTTCTTTGCACCAATTGATACGAGCATCTTTTTCAGCCTTTGTCAAATTATGCGGGATCAAACGTGAAGTAATCTTTTTAACACCTAAATCGTCAGGCAATATCTTATCGATGCTCATTATACTAATGCCCAATGATACCTCAATCTCACGATATGATGTATTACGATATTGCTTTAACAGTTCGTGCACAGCATGAATGTTTTCTGCAACAACAAACGATTTTGGACGACCTTCACGGAACTCCTTCTGGGGCGAATTGGGACCACTATTAAATTCATTATACCAGTGTTTAACAGTAGCCAGGGATCGGGCTTCAACACCAAAAATTGAAGTAAGTTAATCGATGCACTCTTGTCTTGACAAGCCGCGTTCAAAGTTGTAAAAAATCATAAAGAAAATAATAAAGAATAAAGAAAATTTTGACGAGTTAGTTTGATTTGTTCGCTGAGACAAAGTTTTCAAGTCGCTATAGATAATAAAAGTTATATTTAAATGACAAAATGTTCTGAAAAAGGTTATGGTTCAAAAGGCCGAACGTTCAGATTACACCTGTAAACACTTGGTACGCCAAAGCTCAAAATATGAATAGCAACCCTCGTAAACAGGTACAGAGGTACTATACATGTATGGGACACAATAAATAATGGTTGGAGAAGGAAAGAAATTTATATCCAACGCGATTAGTATAGCAAGTAACACAAAGACGGGAATAAATTAATCATTTTTGCATCGTATTGTCAATAGTAATCGAAAATGGATTTATATGATAACCCTATGCATAGAAAGTCGTATACAAAGCGCAGTAAGCCCGTCCAATCGACGCCAAATTTAAATATTCACGTAAATAAGGTCATGCTCTAGATATAATGGGACTAAAAGCATGCTATATACTAAGAACTACTACCAAATGGTAAATTATCAAAGGACCATTGCATCGTCACTTATTCGTTTGGGCGAGCATTACTAGAAAAACTGTCAGAAAAATAAGTCCATCATTTTTTATCACAATAATGCTCGGCCACATGTTGCGACTTCGGTCAAAAACTATTTGGATGATAGTGGATAAAAAATTCTGCCTCACCCGTCTTACAGAACTGATATGACACCATCTGTGTACCACTTGTTTCGATCAATGCAGAATGCTTTTACGGGAATACGCTTCAATTCAGTAGAGGGAATAAAAAATTGGCTCGATACGTTCTTAGGCTCGAAAAACGAGAAATTTTTTTCGTCCGGAATTCCTAAATTGCCACAAATATGGGAAAAAGTTATGACTTCCGATGGACGATACTTTGAATAATGGATATGTAACCGTGTTTTTATAATAAAACCTCACATTTTGGACGAATGCTGGAAACTTACTTGTACATACAATATAAGATATATTATCAAAATTCAAATTAATAACGCACTAACGTTGACATTCTTTGCCAACTATCTACAGACATAACTACTATTTTTTTGAACAATTATAATTATTATAATTCTTATAACAATTATAAGCTATTTTGTTTATTTTCTTTTGTGCTGACGATTGCAGTGAAGAATGAACAGTGCATAAGCGTGAGAAGCTTAGTATCTTTTTGTTATACACGAGTGAGAGAGAGAGCGAGAGAGAGGGGGGAACGACCCCGCGAAGATTTGTATAAGTAGACGGTGGTCCGCGTATTCCATCTCTGGAAAAGAGTAACGCCAAACACATTCATAATGTGGCACTCCCGTACGTGTGCCTTGACAATAGTAAAAATAATTATCTTCTCTCGCACTGTTTGTAGAAAGCAAGTGAGCGTTAGTATCTCACCGGTGTTGATAGGTAGAAATATTATTAATAATTGTTATATTGTTTAATTAATAATAAATTTATTTATTTTTTAACAAATTCGAAACACTTCTGCTATACTTCGCGTCATGGCTTCCATATAAATGTTTTATTATAAATTGATCCTGTGACGATCTAATTGTGTAGATAAAATACAGATAACATGCACAATATTTTAATTGCGAATAATTTCTCGAAATTCAAATAATTGGTCATTGATTGGAAGTAAACAGTTGAGAATGCGACCCTAGTAAGAAATGAAAATACACGCACCCGAAAACAATTAGACTTACTTAGCCTACGAACTAGGACCAAGGGAGAGCAGAAGAGAACTCACGCTCGTCATGTATGGGAGCCGCAGCCGCGCGGGAGTCGGATTAGGAATGATGAAATATTCCCGCGTACCAGCGATCTGCACGTCTACTAACTCGAAATGCATTGAAGGTGCTAGTCGCTGTATTTCAGGTGACCTGTTTTATTTAATTTATAAAAACTTATGCGATTTAAACTTTTATTTACATAGATCATGTTGTACTTGTATCAAGGAGTATGAGTACATAATTATTATTACAATTAAGTAAATAATCACCATTATGATATTATATCTTCAAAAAAAACTTAATTAATGATTGTTGTTCTCATTTTTATGAATATAATAATATGTTATAATAATTTTTTTGTTAATAAATAAATACTATTGATCAACCGTGTGAATGCAAGTGTTGTCAAGAACAAAGACTCAATTAAACATTATAATTATAATAATTTAATGTGATTGTAATTATTATAATTTTTTTTTGGCGGCTTAGTACGAAAATAGTCCAGCAGCAGTTTAAATACCTAAGCTACTAATTTTTCGTATATAAAAGGGTGAGTTTTCTGTCAAAAAAGCAGTGTTTTACTAGCCTTAATACCGAAAAAAACTCCCTAAAGCTGCTCTAATTCCCATTATAAATAGTAGAGAGCAATCATGAAACATAAATGCTTTATTTAAAACATACTTCGAAAAGACTTTGTAAATAAAAGTTTTTGTAAACTTTTCTTTTATCTATGAACATTACAAAATTAATTTAAGATAAGAAATCAACTTTAGAAAGCCAAATATATCTAAAACTTATAGTTTTTTGTCATTTCAAACCATATATCTTTAATTTATTAGTAAACTTATTTATGTCGAATTTCTACATAATACATATATAACAAAGGATTCAGACAACAATGTTTCACTTATCTTGTAAAAGTAATGTTCCCGTTGCTTTCTACTTTGTTGCTCTGACTCGAATTGCCTCGGCCTCTCATTGCTCAAGCATACCACCGTCGCTGCGTCGAATTGAAAAAAAAAACTATTTTTCCCTCTCACTCAACATACCAGAGCTTGAAATTTATTTTAAACCCCTTTCAATTTTCCTTACGGATATTTTTTGATTCTGATGTATCTAAATAAGTTCTATCAATTTATCTTAAATATAAACAACAAAAATTAGAAAGGAAAATAAAAAAATAAAAAAAATAAAGAGCTCTTGCACTACTGGTCGTCTTTTGCTCGACGTGCCGCTTGGTCGCCAAAAGTTAGCTGCGATAAAAACAATACAATTCTTATGTAATTTATTAAATTTATTTCAATTACATTTAAATGCTATTAAAATTACGCATAGAGTTTGCATTTAGCATCTAATCTGACTGCCCCAACCACCTAAATTTAAATATACCTTTAATGTCTGACGTTTCGAACCGATCTGATTCATCTTCACTCAAATAATTTTGCATACAAAGTCTGCTTGAAAAGTTCCCAGACTTCAAAAAAAAAGAATAAATTATTTTTCAAAAATGATTTATTTGCTTCAAAATAGTTCCCTTCGCGTCAACACAAAGTTTAGCGCGTTCGAACAGCATGTCAAATGACTGTTCTCCATACCGCTGACCGGAATCATCTGCAGAATGGCGATCGTTACATTTCGGATGTCCTCGACATTCCTGTAACGCTTTCCTTTCATCACCAAATATAATTTACCAAATAAGCAGAAATTACAAGGTACCATATATTGACTGTCAAAATTCCGTTTTCGGTTAAAAAATCAGTCACCAGTCGATCGATGGGGCTGCGTATTATCATTCAACAAACGCCAGCTTCCATTTTTACGATATTCTAATCAAACATGACTATACATAAATGCTTCACAACAGCAGATAATACACAGCATTAACATTTTTGCCAAATGTTTTTGCCAAATTTCCCTTTGAATTGTAGAAACTGATGAGGATTTTTGTGATTTTCGATTTTTCCAAACGCGATTTTTTGGTTTTCAACTCATTGGGGATTGACGTTTGGTTTCGGTATCATATTAAAAACACCATGTCTTGTCACCAATTACGATCGAATAAAAATAGTTTTGGTCTATTTTGGCTTTTATAATAATATATTTACCAAGTTGAATTCTAAGCGCTTTTTTGGCCTCAACTTGTGTGGAACAAATCGCAAGCAAACCTTTCAGAGGTCCAAATGCAATGAACCAATGCTACTGATACATTCCATTCCACCTTCATGTAACACACTAACGAATTTAGCTATTTTTTGATGAATTTACGTACTTCCTCGTTGTTTCTTTCATTTACGTATATTTCATTTACGTATATAACTGACGACCCGTGTTAAGGAAGGCCGGACTTACGCCAATGGAGTCTTGTACGGATGTATTGTACGCGAACATCAGCTCGGCGATGTGCGCATCCCAAGTACTGTGAGACTCCTCAATGAAGGCGAATATCGCGGTCTTCAGGGTCCTATTGACCCTCTCTACCGGATTGGCTTGAGCGAGATAAGGGGGTATCGTGGAATGCTCCACCCCACGCTCCACAAGGAATTTCTCAATGATTTTATTACGAAATTCGGTGCAATTGTCCGATAGGAATACCTCGGGCGTATCAAAGCGTAAAAATACGCGATCTTTCAACTCGCGGCGAATCTTTTGCGCATTCGCCTTTCGGATGGGGATACACTCTACCCAGCGAGTGAATAGATCCATGAAGACGAGAAAATACTCGTATCCCCGGATAGATCGTGGAAATGGACCCATCACATCTCCAGCTACTATTTCCCAAGGGCGGGTGACCGTTCGATGGCCCATCAGGCCAGCTGGTGCAGCCTGCTGTACCTTACATTGCTGGCACACGGTGCAGTCACGGACAAATTGTGTCACTTCTTTGTGCATTGATGGCCAATAGTATGATCGTGCAATACGGTCATACGTTTTATAGCGTCCGAAATGACCAGCTGTGGGCTCCTCATGACATTCATGAAGAACGGTACGACGATCTTCTTTAGGCACGACTAACTTCCACGCATCCTGGTCATCTACTAAATCTTCGACGGCAGGATCGGGACGGTAGTAGTATAGTCGCTGCCCAACGACTTTCCACCACGGGAGGTCGATCGGATCGCTCACCACTTTCTTACGAAGGCGCAAATACCAGGGATCTTTCACATCGGTGACGCTGAGGGAGGCGACTTCGCACGTCGGCTCGTCTTCGTACAAACGAGAGAGGGCGTCTGGTACGCAATTCAAGGTACCTTTCCGATGGATGACTTCGTAGTCGTATCCATGGAATTCCAAGGCCCAACGGGCGAGTCTGCCCGTGGTGTTGCGCAATGAGTGCAGCCAACGAAGGCTGCTGTGATCGGTTATCACCTGGAAGTCATAGCCCTCGACGTACGGGCGGAATTTACGCACAGCCCATAGCACGGCGAGGCACTCACGTTCGGTGACCGAATAGTTACGCTCAGCCGCAGTCATCGTGCGACTAGCGTAGGAGAGCACGCGCTCCACGCCATCAACAGCTTGCGTGAGCACGGCGCCCAGTCCCGAGTCGCTGGCGTCCGTCTGGATGACGAACGTTTCTCCAAACGACGGTCGAGAAAGGACGGGTGCAGATGCGACGAGCGCCCGGATTTGTTCGAAGGCTTGCTGTTGCTCTTCTCCCCAATGGTACTTGATGTTCTTCTTGGTTAATCGGGTGAGAGGCTCAGCAAGCGTTGCGAAGTTCTCTAAGAACTTGCGATACCAGGACGCAAGGCCTAAAAACCTACGGAGCTGCTTCAGGTTCTTGGGTGCGGCGTAAGTCAAGATTGGTGCAATCTTATCCGGATCGGGTCGAAAACCGTCACGATCCACGAGGACGCCGAGGAACCGTACCTCTGCGAGTCCTAATTTACTCTTCTGCCGATTGATGGTCAAGCCGGCATCGGAAATCCGTCGCAGGATATGTTCGAGCCACCTGAGGTGCTCGTCAAAGCTCTCCGTAGCGATGATCACATCATCGAGGTAGGCGAAGGCCACCGGCTCCATTTCAGGGCCGATCAGCTTGTCGCTTAACTGCTGAAAGGTGGCAGGGCCACCGGCGACACCATATGACATACGGGTCCATTCGAATAACCCCATGCCCGGAACCGTGAAGGCAGAGAGGTGTCGCGATTCCTCACGAAGAGGGACCTGATGGTAGGCGCTGCTGAGATCCAGTGTGGAGATGTATCGCGCATTTATCAGTTTCCGTAAGATTACGTCCATGTAAGGAAGCGGATACGCTCTGACCTTGGACACGGAATTCAATTTGCGATAGTCCACACAGAATCGGTAGCTCCCATCGCTCTTAGGAACCATCACGACGGGGCTAGACCATTCGCTGGTTGATCTGCGAATTACGCCCTGATCAAGCATCTTGCGAACTTGCGCATGCATTTCCAGCTCTATCTTCTAAGAGACCGGATAATAACGCTGCTTAATCGGCTTAGCATCGCCGACATCGATAACGTGGTTGGTCAGATGCGTGCAGCCCAGAGGCTGATTAGCCGGAGGCAGCATCCGGTCGAGGAGTTCCTCGAGAGCTTGACGTTGACTATCGTCGATATCGGCCAAGACTATAGAGGCAAGCGAATACGCCGAGGTAACTGAGACGGTGCAGAGTTGTAACGGAACGAAATCCGCAGCACCCTCGATCGACATGGTGTTGTCGCGCGGGTGGATGACCGCATTGAAGGCGCGGTAGAAGTCTGCACCGAGCAAACAGTCATTTTCCAAGTCTGGAATTATGATGACGTCTAGCTCCATTTCTACGTCTGCTATGGCAAACGGAAGGGCCACGTGGCCTATTATCGGCTCAATTTTTCCCGTGGCGAGTCGAGCGCCAGATCCAGGAAAGGGTCGAACTAGACGACCGAGGGCAAATGCAATCTGCAGGCCGATTGCTCCGAGAGCTTTACGAGCAGCCTCTGCATCAAGCAGTGCATGAATGCGAAACTCGCCTATGCCTACCTGAGTCAGCGGAGTCACGGTCGTGATGCTCCTCCTTTACAGACAGGAGGGGACAATCATCAATACCCTGTGTCCTCGCAGCTGCATGCTGATCTTCAGAGGTCTCACGGAGCGTAGGGGCGAGTTGGACCTCAATTACTCGCCCTTTGTCGCATTTCCCGAACACTCGGGACAGCTGCGCAAGGTGTGGCCAGGCCAACTACAGCCCCAGCACAAGAACCGCGGATCAGGACCTGCTGTCCGACCTTTGTTCCTGTCGCTGAGGGGCTCGCGCACCAGCTTTTCTTTGAAGGAGGGCTTCCTCTCCGACTTAGGTGAGGTCGACGCTCTGGTCTTTCCTGTACGCGGCGACCTCGGGCGTGAGTCTCGACCCCTCCTCTTCGGGATAAGGGCTGCGACGCCTGGCGCCTCTAAATCAGGTGAGGTGGCTCTAAAGCCAGGCTCTTGCAAAACTTCTCGCACCAAAGCTTTGAAGTTGGGCGGCTTCACGTCCACGGCTGCGATCCTTGGTTTCGGGCGCGTTCGAGACGTGTCTGCCGCATGGAAGGCCACTTCGGGCATTATGCAGTCCTCGGGTGACGGCGGTGGCTTATAATTTCGCTCCGCGTCGAGGACGCATTCGGCCTCTCGAGCAAGCTCGATTAGCCGATTGACGCTTGTAATCTTCTCCCGCGGGACTAACTTCTGTATCTCCGGGAGCAGATTACGGTAGATAAGGGCGAATTGTTTGTCGTCCGACCATGGTTCTTCGAACCGATTGAGAATCGTTAACAAACAAAACACGTAGTCACGTGTTGGCTCGTGTTTCGCCTGTGCCGCTGCGCTTCGCTGATTAGCTCAGCTTGGAAGCGTCGATCGACGCCGTAGCAGCTCCGGGCTGCGTGGCAGAACTCTTGCCACGTGGTCCAGTCTTTCCGGGATAGACGGTAACAATGCAGGGCAACACCGTCGAGGAGCTCCGTCATGGCATTGAGCATGTCCTCATCCGTGAGCGGTGTCAATCTGCGACATTCCGCGATCTTCTGCAGAAATTCTTCTACGCATTACCCCTTGGCACCATTGAATCTAATTTTCCATTGGCACACGGTCTTGCCAATATCCGTGCGCTGGGCCAAGGTGCTTGACAGCGTTGATCGCGTTATATTCGCGGGCAAGCTCATCGCATCTCGATCCATGTGATGCCCCCCCTTCCAGGCCCTTGGTACCGAGGGTGGCAAGGAGCCGAAAACGTAGGCTTGTCGGTCGACCCTACAAACCTGTTACTGTTGAGGTTTTTGTCACTTTCCAAGTATTGCAGATCGTACGTGTCTTGGAAAGTGACACGGTCGCGTCGCGCCGATTTCTGCAGCTGTTGCTGAATGCTCGCTAGCGTAGCGTGCATCTCACTTTGTCTCTGCTGCAAATCTTGGACAGTGCAGTTTTGGTGTTGCATCCAAGTTTGCAGCATATTTTGCAGGCTATGTAATCCCTGACGAAGGTTTACATTGTTTTCGAGGTCAGTAGGTTGAGGCTCGACTGTTGTATTCGTCGTGTGAGATGCGACTTGCGCCTGACGTGTGATGTCATTCCTGACACACGAGTCGGGAGGCGTAGATACGCTCGTGGTGGCTGCCTGAATCGGCGATTCGTTGGCAGTGCTCCATGCGAGCAGTTCATGCCTGTTTATCTCAGCCAAATTGAAGTCGATCAGATTTTGTATTTGGTGATCGACAGCTGCTGTGCTATTTCTTTGGTCTGTGCTCAGATGAACTTCCCGAGCCTGCTGTGTGTCAGCTGATTCATCCGCTTGTTCGGCGTACGTCGCTTCCATTCGCTCCAAAATATAGGTCTTTGTTGCGTCGCGCATTGTCGAGATGACGATTATCTTTAACAGATTTTTATCTCTGCGCGCGCGTGTTTTTATAATATCATTGTCACTTTCGCATTCCACAATGTCTCCTGGGCTATAATTTCCTGCCAGTCTGTGGTATAGCCTGGCAGCCCTTTGAAATGGGGAACCCTCATTTTTTAATTCTAGTTCCGCTGTAATTATGTTTGTTTCTTCCTCACATAGGCTTTGAAGCCAGTCGTTAAAGTCGTTTGGCGGATTTGCCATCTTTTATTTCTTCAGTTGAAAATTAGAAGAAGACAAACGAACAAACGGAAAAAGAAAAAAAATACAACGTGAGAAGAATAGAACGTTACAACCAAAGCTTTTAATTAAATAATTAAAAGCAAATAATTAAAAGCCGGGAATCTCAAGAGATAGTGGAGTGCGAGGGCGAAAACGCAAAAATTAGGGGCGACTGACGCAAAAAAAACCAGAAAATATAAGAGAGAAAAAAAATTCAACAATTTTCAAAAATTTTCAAAAAATTTACCAAAAATTTTCCCAAAATTCTTATTTTGACTCTCGAATTCTCGATTTTACAAAAAAATTATTTTGAAATTGTAATAGTTTTTACTTTTTGTATTTTTCAAGAAATGTAAAAAAAAAACAAAATTACAAAAAAAAGAAAACACAAAAAATAACAAAAAATAAAAATATAGTTTATTTTTAGTCCTTTTATAATTTCTAAAAAAAATTTATTTTTCAGTTTTCAAAAAAAAATTTTGCAAAAATTTTTAAATATTTTCCGATTTTTCAAAAAAATTTTATTTTGCACCTTTAAAAAAAACAAATTTTTTTTTGTATTTTTGAAAGAAGGGGAGAAAAAAAATTATACTGCAAAAATATTAAAGATATAACAATATCAAAATGAAGATCAGAAAGCGAAAAGCATAAAGGGAACAATCAATTTTAATCAAATTAAATTAAGAGCAAAGAAAAATTTGCGTTAGTCGCATGTACACTGTATGTACAGCGTAGAGTCGCGGTGGTGTGTGTATGTGAATATACACAGATCGCTGACTTCGCTATTTATAGTCGACTATGTGTAAAGAAGAGAAATTTTGATTATATTTAATTTACACTAAATGTTCCTTATACCTGTAACGGCGAAAATTTATTATTATATTATATTATAATGGTGAATGTAAATCTATTTATATCAGTTATATTTTCATATTACGTTATCTTAAAAATTAATTATTGATAAATTTAGTTTAGCTTAGATGGAATTCACATATTTAATTTAAGCTAAATTTTAAAGTTACATCCAATTAATATATATATATCAGTATTATATATATTAATGTATATGTGTGTATTTAACTTCAAATTAGTTTTGCTTGAAAAACTGCACGAATATTATATTACCGTATTCGGCATTACATTTCATTTGTGCTGCTTTTCAGCCGCTTTTGCCGAATTGCCGTTGGCCTTGGCCGACTTCGAGAGTGTTTACATCTACGAACTCGCAACGTAAACACTCGCGATGTGCAGTGCGTTCGCACTGTGTAATATCACAATTTTCGATATAATATAATTATTAAATTATTTCTGCGCATCCGCGTCACTTGCGAATATTCGCCGGGGCACTGAATAAAATACAATATATTATTACATATATATTATAAAATATATAGCAAACACTCGCATGTACAACACTACATGTAATAAAATATATAATAAAATATATAATAGCACATATAATCAAATATGTATAACTGTCTATATATTCCTATATCAAGTCGTGCGATCCCGAGATTGCGTTGGGTGCCATGTAACGGTGCGCGTGTCTGCCTCGAACACGAGGACGGCGGGCACGGCCGTTGCAAAAGGTGTGCCCGGCTGGGCTTAGCCCCGAATGAATTCGGCAAAGGAGAGGGGCGGTTCGCGAAGGGCGAAGACTCGCATTCAGGATTTGCGCGGTTCACAGAAGAAGAAGACAGCAGAATTAAAATTGAATCGGATTTAATATTTCACTAGCTTACACTACGTGTGCGCGAAGGCGCGTCGAGCGCAGACCGAGGGTCGCCGAGGCGACGGCGCGCGCGGAACTAGGGAAGAGAGAGAGAGAGAGAGAGAGAGAGAGAGAGAGAGAGAAGGGGCTGCCACTTACAGCGAATCGAAGGTGCGCTCGTTGACCCCGCAGCACGTTCTCGTTCGGCAATAGCACCTTTCTTCACCGGGAGAGGCGGCGACTTCGCTGTCCAGAAACCCCGGGATGGGGCGGTTATTCCGCGGAGACGGGGTCGAGCGAAAAGGTCGTCCGCTCGGACTCGTCCTCAGCGCGTGTGCACTACTCGCACCCACAATGCCGTGGCACAAACACGCGCGTCCGGTTGTGTACACTCCCCGAAGAAGAGGTACGTAGCGAGGGGGAACACGTGGAGCACGAGGCGTGCTTCCGTAAACGATGACCAAGACACCGAAAGCAAAAACAAAGCATGTGGAGCGAAAAGCCGGCTAAACGCGTGTCAATCCTAGCTCTCTTATTTTCTCTCTGTCTCTTCGCGTGCGCGGCCATCTCTCCCCACTCCCCGCTCTCTCTCTCTCACTTACCTCTCCGCCGGTGTAGTTGTGCGTCGGCCTGTAACATATAAACATCTATACATCGGAATATACAAACACATATTTACAGGCTACGGCTAGAGAGAAAGAGCAACGGGACGGGGAAAGCAAGAGCACGAAGTGCTTGCGTTCCCCGTCACAATATATATATGTTCATATATATATATATATATATATATATATATATATATATATATCACAAAAAAAACAAAGATAATAATAAATTAATTATAGTAGAGTATAGATATAGCAGATATACTAGAAATGTAGTTAGAAATAATAGACATAAAACATATAATAAAAATAAATAATAAGAATAATTACAGGTAATAAGAAAAAAGAAAATAGTTAAAGATAATAGACATAAAAAAAATAATAATAATAAATTATAAGAATGATTAACAAGAAGAAAGAAGATAGTTAGAAAATAATAGACATAAGAAATAATAAGAATAAAGAAGATCGTTAGAAATAATAGACATATGAAATAGTAAGAATAATTACAGATAATATGAATAAAGAAGAAGTTAGAAATCACAGACATCAAACAAATAATGAGAATAAATAATAAGAATAATTAAAGATAATAAGTGTAAAGAAGATAGTTAGAAATTCATGGACATAAAATATGTAATGAGAATAAATGATAGAAGATGATTATAAATAATAAGAATAAATTTAAGAATAAGAATATGGAAGATAATAGTATATAGAATGATATAGATAATAAGAGATAACAGAAATAAATTATGATAATAAATATACGGCTATTATAGATGAAATAATAAGATATTTAATGATATATTATAGGAGATGATAGTACATAGAATTACATAGATAATAAGAACTAATAGACGATTATAAATAACAGAAAAAAATAGCTAATAAGGATAAATAACCAAAGATAATTAAGGACAATAGAGATAATATAGACAATAAGCAATAAATATATAGAATAATAGAGTAAGTTAAGTGAATGATGCGAGTGAGATTTATGTAAATATAGTGATGCGAATGAGAATGGTTGTGAGTGCCGCTACTAGGATAGCAGATCTAATCAGATCCTCGTAGGTTAGTATTAAACATTTAAATAATATTAAGTTTTCTGTTATTATAGCTATGATGTACTTTGTTATGCATATTAAACTAATGATTATCGAGTGCTTGATTACAAGCCCAGTTTTTATAATTCTTTGATGGATTAACAAATCAAAGCATTTAGTTATCCTAAAATAGCATACAAACTAATTAAACTCAAGAAATAAAATTTCTTTTTCACAATCATATCGAAGTTAGTCCATTAGTCGAATTACTTTTATTTTATCATAAGTTAACATTATAATTAACAGTCATTATTGACAGAAATTCATTTAAATCTTATTGTTATTTGAAAAAAAGGAAAAACGAATTTATTTTTAAACCATGATTGCGCTTACAATGTTATTTAAAATTCACACTCAGGCACCTTCGGCTCATTCGTAGGAAGTTTCTGCGCTACGGACTTTTGAACTCGGATTTTTTTTTGTTTGTTTGTATGAATTTTAAATGAGCATGATTAGGGAGAGCAGTACTCCTATTTATACGCGTTAAATGTGAATAAAAACGATATTCACATAAATTGAGATGCTTGAGTCATATATAATTTGACATAATTGGTATCATGCTGGTGCTGTGAAGAGGACAAATATCAGGACAAATTTAAATACTATTAATCTTTATAAAGTTGAATAAAAAATTTTTTTTTACTGACTAATACAAGAACCTTGTATTTAATAGTTATTATTAAAATAAAGGAGAAGTTTTATTTTATCGACATTAAATTCTAAACTGAGATTTATTTTATCCGAACTTGGATTACCTAAAAGAAGGATTTTTATTTGTCTTGATATGAGCCTTCTATAAGTTCTATAAGTTGGCGGAAATTATTGTTAATATTAGGCTGAACACTTATTATTATTGTACGCGCGAGGGCTGTGTTCGGCGCGTCATGACCGCGATCGGCCGTCGCCGGCCGCCACCGAATTTTCCCCCCCTTATCCCATCCTTCTTCCCTGCGAGCAGCAAGACGCGCGGGACTCCGCTGTCGGCCACGGAACGAGTCAGTCGTCGAAGAGAGAGAGAGAAAGAGAGGATGAGAGGTGGTAACAGTTGTAGAGGCCGGAGAGAGAAATATTACAAGGAAAGTGCGGCGGAGGAGATTGAAAAAGGAGTGGAGAAGTGAGTGTGGGAGCGTTGTCGAAAAGAAGGAGAGGCAAGGAGACAGATTTGGGAGGTCGAAGACAGTGCGGACATCGAGAGTGCGGTGGAGTGAGCTAGGGAGAGAAAGAGAAAAAGAGAGAGAGAGAGGACGACAGCAGGAGGGCCCAAGAAGACAGCAGAGTGAGGAGCGGAATCGAGAGCAGAGCAGAATTGCGAGGAGCGAAAGAGACGAAGAAGAGACGTAGAAAGGGCCACGTGACTACCGAAGATCTTCGCACGTGAGTACTCCTCGCGGCAACAGCGAGCCGACCGTCAGCGGGGTGCCGCGCGTTTTTCTTCTCCCTTCTCTCTTTCCCATTATCCTTGTCCCTTCCCCGTAATCCTCTCCAAAGTCGGCGAGCGCGTCGGGACGCGGGTTGCGGTCGGGATGGGCCGAGCGGTTTTTTTCTTTTTATTTCCTTGTTGTAAATTTGAGTTAATTAGAGTTGAATGAATAAAAAATTTTGTACGGAGACTTATAATTGATACCGTGTATAGTTCCTTCCCGAAATCTCCCGTTTCATTGTTTAGACCAGCGGAACCCCCTCCGAGGATTGAGGTAAGAGTGTGGAGCATAAAAATTTAAATTATTCTTTTTGTGTGTGCGCGACTCACCGGAATTGAAAATAAATTCAAACTTTCGGAGAGCGGATCGTCGCATCACAATATATATATATATATATATATATATATATATATATATATACGCTATGTATATGAACTGGGTGCTTCTATACTATAATTTAGAAATATAATTTTTAAAATTTTTGATCCGGGTGCATGGCATCAACCGTGAAGCAGGTTACGCCTACAAATATATATAAGCGTAGAAAAAATATTTCATTTGTCAATAATAGCTAATCTCTGCACTGCACTATCAAGCTTCTTGTCGCCACTCTCCTAGATTGCACTCTCCTAATCACATAGTCTATATTGTGTTTTTACAAGTATTAAAAATAATTCTTTTACCTAAATGATGCTAGATTTATAACTTTTGCATATAAAAATCGACACGAATATATCAATTGTACATTTTAAGTTGAAAGACGTACTGTAGCTAGGAGAGCTCTTTAACTCGTAACTAAGATTATTGCTATATACTTACTGCCCAAATAAGTTGAATCAAATTAATGTCATTTATATTGATATGTCCTGATCCAAACGTTTTAAAAGTGATATTTTTATCTTGGCCGCCTGATATATATAAATTTCCATTGATAGCTTCTAATGTAGGCCTAAATAAATAATAATGTTAATGATAAAAAAAGTTAATATGCAACTTAATAGTATCTAAGTTAGTGTAGAAATATGCATATATAATTCAAAAATGATTATAATTATCTAACATTCGAAAAGAATATTAAATGATATAATAGATTTATAAAAAATTCAACCTAAAACATAAGCTTCTGAATATTCATAAACAAAGAAAATAACTTAATAAATATTTTTATCGGACTAACAATCTGTATACAATAATATACTATGCTAATATAATGACAGTCAGACTGTCTTTGTTTATAATCATCCTCGAAGAATCTGAAATAGAAATTACTATTAAATATAAAATTAAACTAGATTAAAAATTAAAAATAATAAAAATAAACTATATTCTATATTAGCACAGGACAACCTGACTGCTCCCACAACCTTAAATTTAAATTTACCTTAAATATCTGACAGTTCGAAACGCCATGGTTCAAATTCAAGGAACAAATATTAGTTTATTAACTACGTACCTTAAATTACTAACTTTAGGAACGAAACTAACAGTTTAGTCCTTAAAGATGAACCGTAGCGTTTGGAAACGTCGAACATCTAGAATAAATTTAAATTTAAGTTGGTGGGGGTAGTCAGAGTAACCTTTGCTAATATACAACATAGATTAATTTATTATTTTTAGTATTTTATTCCTTTTATTACTTTTAATTTTTAATCTAATTTTATTATATGGTTAGTAGTAATTATATAATCTATTTCAGATATTTTAGGGGTGATTGTAAACAAGGACACTCTGACTATATATGAATATATCATATTATAATTCATATCGTATCATATCATATCATATCATACTAATTTATAAATACAAGGCGTGTTCTTGTTTGTACATGATAAAAAAAAAACTACTGAACCGATTGCTCTGAAATGTGACATATAGGTTTTATATTATCTTCAAAAGGACATAGGCTATGTTTTTCATTGAAAATCATTTAACTTTCATGAATAAATTAAGTTAACGGTCTTAGCAGTCAGTTTCACCAGTGGCCCGTAGGTGGCGACTTCAATCACGAATATCAACTCAAAGTAGTCCACTTAAAATATTAATAGTAGGCCAGCTCAGTTGAATGGTCATATCCAAATTTGGTATTCGAATCCTAAAAAAGGTGTGACATTAATCGGTATTATCCTTTTTGTTCTTTAGGTTAATGTGACACTACTCTCGCGCCTTATTGGATATTTTTCAATTTTTCTAAATTTTAATTTCTCTTATGACAAAATCTCTTTCTCTATTTTCTCTCTCTCTCTCTCTCTCTCTCTGTCTGTCTTCCTTTCTCTGCCGTATCTTATAAAATGGTTGTGTTTGTAAAAATATTAAGGAATATGAGTTAGGATATTGGGAATTATATTCGAGTGTGAAAATAAATCATGCAATAATTTATAATGATAAGAACTAAATTTTATTACGAAGAAAGTAAGGCATCAAAAACTCCCACTGCGAGTGGGGAAATAACCGTCTAAAATTGAATAAAATTAATACTACTAATATAATATAATATCCGCGAACTTATTTACTACCGCAACAATACATATCTATAATTTACTATTTCGATCACACATACATACATCGATTTCAACGTTAAACAATTGGTGTTGGAGTGCTCCTGCACAAGCGTCGCTGCCGCAATCGTACGGCAACTGAGGTAATAAGGGAAGGAGCTTCCGCATCTACCTAATGCTCTGCGTTACGGCCGTGACGTCTCAGGAACGAAACGATCCTTGTCGCAACGGCAGCCACTGGGCTTCATCGCCGCCGGAAAGCTCCTCGAAGATTCAAACTGGATTGAATCTCCGTAAGACCGATTGTCTGACCCCGCTAATGCGCCTAAATTGCGGCGACAAATGACACTCTATTTGCTAAATTTACTACGCTACTTTACACTAATTTCTCTTATTACTATGAGCCGATTACAATAACATATGGTGATACGTGAAGGCACGCCGATACATTTATATTGCTTACGTGAAGACAAAACCACGCACGGAGGAACACTGTACGATGCCGAAACTCTCACAGTAACGCGATGATAACGCAACGCGAACACCAAAATAATATTAGTACTGAACTGTTATATCCGTGATTTGGCCGAAAGTCGAGAACGAAGTAAACCAATTCAGCCGCTTCCGAGGCGGTTCGACCGACGCAATGTAAAAAGCAAAAGGGGATCTACCTGGACTATCAGATGATACTTCATAGCCGGATGTGTTGAAAGCCCTCCTTGTTAAAGATTCCTCGAGGACAGCGCATTATTCCTGTTGCATGAAGGCGGTACTCACACGTGCCAAACACCAATGCCCATTCATAAATAACGGGATTCCCTATTTACGATATATTCAATGCAGATATCCACGGTATTGTTTTTCTTCAATAGTTCATTCAGCATAGATGGAGAGAGGGAGAGAGAGAGCGTGAGAGAAAGAGAGAGAGGGGGGGAACTTACTGCATTTAACGTATACGAGGTGACGCGACACGGTCGGCTGTATTTAAACCAACATTTCCGTCCGCCTTCATCCGTCGGACGAATATCTTTTTTCTCGATGCTTGCGTTACTCTTTGCCGTTTTTTCTTTCTCCAGTGTATAAAGGAGCCAAGCATACAATGTATTGCCGCAATGTGATCGTTGCATTCCAAACCGTGACGACTCTCACGAGACCATTTGGTCCTGGATGGCTGTCTATAATTCTCTCTACTGGCCAATTAGTAAAAGGATACCGATCATCTCTCAACATAAAGAGCTGTCCGATACTGAAGTTTTCCGTTGGAGTTCGCATTTTCCTCTTTCTTGCATTGTTTGCAAATATTCATCCGCCCAGCGCCGCCAAAATTGATTGACTACTCCTTGCATCAATTGAAACCTGCTAATATGATTTTCCAGCATGGTCGATAGTTGTTCGTCTGGTATAAGGGCTGGGGTTTCGCCAGTGAGGAAGTAAGAAAGCGTGAGAGTGTTCAAGACTTCAGCATCTGACGTAATAGGACATAGAGAGCGTGAATTGAGGCACGCCTCTATCTCTGAAAGGACCGTAAAACATTTCTCGAACGTCAGCAGGTGTTTATCGAACGCTTTCTTTAAGTGATGTTTTGCAGATTTAATACTTGCTTCCGACAGACTGCTATAGTATGGAGTAGTAGGAGAAATAAAAGAGAAGGATGTGCCATCGTTCGTTAGAACGAAGCGACGGATCGGTAAAAATCAGTGGCAGCGTGAAACATTAATTGCAGTTCTCAATCAGCTCCGCTGAATATTGTAGAATTGTCGCTATATAAATGTTTGCATGCTCCTCTTCGACTTAACACTTGTATGTAGATATAAATGAGGAGGTAGTAAGATCACTTACCAATTCCATATATATTGCTCGTGTGGTGAAGTTCACAAATAGAGCTATGTATCCCTTATATGCTCGGTAGCCACGTCCCTTGGCAGTACGGATCTGAAACGGTCCTGCATAATCGACGGCCGAGGTCGTAAATGGACATGCCGGAATTACTCAGCTGGCAGGTAGATTCCCCATCAACTGATGTGTTAATCGATGCTGGACACGCTGACACTAAATACAGTCACGGATTACAGATTTAAATAACTTATTTCTACCTATGATCAATACTTTTTCCATCACAGTGCTAGACGTTAAAGTCGGTGCTACATGTAGTGCCATTCTATGTGCGTGCCATTAAATTATTAGACTGAGATTTGAATTATGAGGCAAGATCGATGGATGTTTTTGTTCGAGTGGCAGATTTGGCCCCGATAATTGACTTTCTAAGGCTGTCTTCCTCACACAGTATGGGATAGAATTCATTCAAAGCGTTACATTTTGGTAAGGTTTTGCCCGCTCGTAACATATCATGCTCGAGAGCAAATATATGCCTTTAAGCGAGACGAAAAAGTCTTAGACGACTCTCTGTAAGCTCCGATGCCGTGAGATAGGTCGGGAGCGAGACCAAATTATTTTTACGCCTGCGTAAGTTTATCAGCGGCTTAATACAGTATGTCACGATATGCATTGGTTTAGTCAGACTAGAAAAACGTGTTGAAATTCCCGACTCGTGAGTCTCAGCACGGGCATGCGAGACATTAACGACAGTTTCTCGCAGACGAGGCCAATTATCCGAGGCTAAAGATAGCCAAGGAGGTCCGTGTCACCATATTTTTTAGTTGCGTATTCGGCCGCTGTTGCTCCGCATGTCACTATGTCAGCCGGATTTTCTTTAGTCTTTAGGGACAGGTGTTCATTGGGCGGTGGGCAGATTCGTTTGAATATTTGAAACTTTATTCACAATGAACGTCTTTCAATGATATGGGTGTTTACTCAACCATTTTGATACGATGTCACTATCGCACCACATATTCTTTGGAAGACTATTAAGGAAGTTCAAGGACTTAAGATGCCATACAAGTTTAGTCAAAAGATGCGCTCTGCATAATTCTAGATTTGGTATGCTTGCGGTTTTAACCGGAGCAATGTTATTTTTAGCGGCCAAAAAGTAAACCTGAATTCGGCCGTCGCCTCTTTGTATACGCAAATACACAGCTGCTACATATGCGTGTGATGATGCGTCGGAAAAACCATGAAACTGACACGCCTGATCGAGAGAATCGGAAGCACCGATAATGTGTTACAATAATTCAACCACCGCTCGCGAACTTCTGCTGGCAGCAGAGAATCCCAGTCATTTTTCAGTATCCACAGGTCTTGCATAAATATTTTGGCTACAATTGTGACGGGAGAAAGCCAACCCAACGAGTCAAATAACCTCGCTATGTTTGAGAGCACACATCTTTTCGTTATTTTTTCGGCCGGGTGGCTGAAGTTCATGGCGCTAAATTAACATCTACTAAATCTATAGATAGTGACGAGGCGATAAAAAATTTGGTTTACATTTCAGTGTGAACGACGATGAGTTGAAATTTAGCGCCACGAACTTCAGCCTATTTTGTCCCCCATGTATAGTAAACATACGTGAATCATTTGCCGCCCACTTGTCTAGTTTAAATCCTGCAGATTTAAAGAGCTCGGTAAGTTCTTTATGTGTACGAATACAACGCATATTTTTCCGTTGTGGAAAATAGCGTGGTGCGCTAACTACCGGGCCGGCGGATTATTATAGTCCGTCTCGGCAACGCACGTCATGTATCTGAACTTCTCGTAGTGTCCATAAACTCGCAATAAGACGTAACTAGCGCAGAGTCATTTCGGAACCGACGGTGCATATAGTTCAGCGCTCCTAAGGTTGAAGACTTCAACTGTTGACAAATCACCTTTTATTGGCAGACGAATAATGTATCACCCATCCCTAGCAGGCGCATATGTATTTACAAATTGCTTCTCGCACGCTTCATCATTTGGTTTGAGCAGATGGCCCGAGTGCGGTACTTCTTCGAGAATCGAAAAACGCTCTACAGCGCGATATAAATCATGCTCGGGAGAGCATTACATTAGTTTTTCATCGAATCCTAAAAACTCTGTTCCGGCCACGGTGACGGGATGCTTGAGATAGACCTGGAAACAATCTAGCCCATGGTTGTATTCTACGCAATTAAGTGAGAGGGTGGGAATCGTCACAGTACCGACCAAAGTAATAATCCGTAAATATCCGCGCCTAAAATTAAATTCACCGAGTCGGGGATGTGAAAACGCGGGTCGGCTAGGTCTAATTCGTCAATGATTTTTAAATCTAATTCTACCAGGCTTTCCGCAGGTAGCTGAGAGGTAAGTCGAGGGAGTATTAGGGCAACAGTTTCGATTTGAAAGCCTGGATTCAAACGCGAGCATATTGTACAACTAGCCTTTGACCGAGCGATCCTGGCTCTATTACCTCTGACTACAGACGTAACTCGCTGCCTTTCAAGTCCGATTATAAAGGAACCCCCTGAACCGTGGTCTAAAAGCGTATGAACACGGGTGATATTACCGTCGAGACCGATTATATTACATCACCAGTAGCTAAAATAATAATCCATATTCATACCTGGCCTGCTGCCGGACCCCGCCTTCTCATCTCGAGGATTAGCATCGGCAGGAGTAACAGACTATGGGGAGATTCAAGTTGGAATGGTAGAATACGATATCCAGATATTTTCGAACGACTTCTACGGGGAGTATTGCATTTAGTTGGTAGAAAACGATGTATAGCTTCCTCGGGACGATTTTAAGGGAAGCATCGTATTTAGTTGGTAAAAAACGATGTCCAGGTATGCCGGGGAGATTTCTACAGGGACTTTCATGTTCGGACGATAGAATAAGATATCGAAGTATTCTGGAACGCGTTCTAAGGGGAATATCGTTTTTAATTGCTGGGAGGCAATGTCCAGGTATGTCAAGACGACTTCTACGGATAATAGCGTTGTCGGACGGTAGATGATGATATCCAGGTATCATGAGACGACTTCTATTAAGAGATATGTATTTGATCATACGAACACCCCAACTCTCAGTAAAATTCGTCCCAGGATACATGGACATCGTAATCTACCTCCCCAACATAAAACTCTCTATAGCAGTCATCTCGAGACATATTTTACAGCCCGAACATGATACTCATCGTAGAAGTCGTCTTGAGACACTTTGAAATTATTTTCTACCGCCCCAACTCCAAACTTTTCCCTGTAGAAGAATATATATATATATATATATATATATATATATATATATATATTGAAAAATTGAAAAAATATCAATTTTTTAAGTGGACGCTGCTTTGAAGCAGCTTTTTATACATAAGTGATGATAGATAAATTACGGTAAATTATTTATAATGATATAGATTTTTATATATAAAATACTTTGTACTCAATTATTATTGAACTGTTTAAGAAATTGGTTAAATTATTATCTCGCGCGAAGCCGAGACGGGGGATGCTACTTATTATATATAGACTGTATGACCAATAAAAATATTTATTCATTTAATTCAGAACAGTCGACATAGGTATTATTTGTAATTTTCAAATAAAATAACATTTTTGCTTATTTCATAAATGCGTAATAAGTGAATTGGATAAAGGAATTAAGTTTAAAGAAGTTTTTGTTTGACATGACCAGCACAGAAAGTAAAGCTAAAATACATCATCTTCAGAATGGCAACCGTGGTCGCTGGCCGAGTCCAATTGTCCCCATCTCTTTGAGATAAAATCGAAAAAATTCCACAACAAAAACTTCCTATGATATCAAGTTACCATTTCATTTTATCTTTAGAAACAAGTGTTTATCTTATTAATTAAACAAGCTGTCTATCGATTGCAAGAACCCCTCTAACAGTGCTAATAACACTCGTTTATCATGGTCGATCTGTCCCTTGCTGCCGTCTCCGTGCTGTGGAAAATGCTCTTCTGCTGATCAATACCCTTATTTTCCTCTACTTGAAGTTGAATGAGTATAAGACTTATAAAAATAAGACACATAAAAATTCGACGTAAGCATATCGAACTCTGAGATCGTAACCAGTAATTTTCGGTGCGTAATTTTTCTCGTCACTGTATTCCCGCGATTCTTTTTTTAAAGTTTTGATGCTGCAGTATATCGGCCTATACTTAAACTTTATATAGCATCATGAATATCATCTTTTTTATAAGCAGACAAATATCTGTGTAAATAAATATTTGATCGAGTACGGCACGGACCACACATAATGGTACATCACTCAATAAATATGTATTCTCAGTAGTTTCGAGAATTTCTACATTGTCTAAAAGACCAAATATACAATGTATTTTTGCATTTAACATAATGTAATGTGGATTATCACAGTTGCATTTTCACATCATCCAATAAAATTCTTTTTCGGTAATTTCTAGATCGAACACTTGATGTCTGTGTATATACTCGTTACGTTCATTCGCTAGTTCTTTCAAATTGTTATAAATACTGTTATTTCTGGGTAGAACAAGGTAAAATACTTCGGCGCTATAAATCGCTTTGTACATTTTACCTCGGATGCTTTCATTTAGGAATTAAACTTATCCAGATTTCTGAGCCACTTGACGACTAAAAAGTTTTTTCAGTAATAGGGGGCTTTCCTACGTGCGTGAGTTCTATTGAATTCAAAAAACCATCGATCATCTTATCTTTTAAATCTTTGAAGAAGTTTATCTAATGATTTTGCCTTTTTAATATGTGATTTATTTAAACTATTATCTCATTAAATTTTTTCTTGTAACCATTCTCGAAGGCATTTTTAGTTCGACTGATGTAGACATAGGCACTGATATTGTTTCATGTATTTTCCAAAAAAGTATCGCCAGATATGATCGCGTAAAGTTTTATTAAATTTTTCAACTCCCACTGCTTTCATATCAGGATTATGTGCGACTCTAAATGTTATACACTATCTTTTCAAAAGTACCTGAAAATTCGATCCCACGAATTCATTCCCGTTGTTCGGCCATGCGGTTGATCAAGAATTTTGCTGATCGCTATTGCAAGTTTGCTTGCACTCTTATCTCGAAGTAGCTGCACTCATACATATTTACTGAGAAGATTTGCAACAACTAAGAAGCAATAATTATAATTATATTTTTTGTCGAGGTTAATTGCATTCAATAACACTTCCGAAGATCGCCAATGTTTGTCACATTGTAATGCAACTTCGGGAATTTTTGGGTAACTGGTCGATGCAACGTGTAAGTATCTTGATTTTGTAGTTACTCCATAATGTTGTTTCTCTCCGTCTTATTAAGATACTTGTCCTTCTTATTGACATGTAAAAGATTTTGTGCATCCATGTAGCCTGCCTCGTGTGAAAGATCGTAACACTTATTTTCGTAATCCACATTCTTTTATTTTTGTAGATCTTTGGCCTCTTTTCTTACATGTTAATGAGGAGGAATTTGCTAGTTTATTTCTTCGCAAGAAATCTTTGTTGAAATGTTAACATTCTCCACCTCGTCTCCCTGCTGTTACCATCAGTCTATCCCACTGAAATGTTGTTTACCGTTATTTAAGCGCTTAGTTGATTTTGAACTACGCCTTCCAGAAAATTCAAAACGCATTCGCATATATACCTTACGAATGCTTTATCGCTAGACTTGTAAAGTACTTTACGTGCTTAGTTATCAGCATATTTGAGATATTTAAGAGAGATGCGTTTTCCTGTTGAAAATGCTTACCGGGTCAGTTATAAATTTTTTTTAATTTTTTATGCTACTCGATCCATTGCTTGCAAATAAAGCGTGCAGACTTAAAAAACTTTTTTATAATTGTCATCTTTTGTGAAGCAATCTTTTGTTTTATCCAGTTGAAAGAAAGATTTTTAATGCTTTGGTACATAAACATAATGTCTCTCATCATCGGTAAATATATAAGTACGTACACGAAAGTTATCAACTACGTATCACGATAAATCTAGAAATGCCTACGAGGTCAGATAATTAAATAATGCGACCGATTTTATTTTTCGGCCTGTCGTAACACTGCGAACCTGTAACTCCGACACCGAATTAGTAGATCCTTACTCTCTTGACTGCGACCTTGACGACCCTTGTCCATAATTTCTTCGCCAGCTGTTTAGTGATTAGTAACAACGCGCGAGTAGTGCATGTCACGATAAATGGAATACAGAAAGTTAGAGCAACGTCGGCAAAACCTCGAAAGAAACTTATGAAAAAGTACTTAAAGTGTATGGTAGTGATGCCTTAAGTCGTAGTCAGGTGTTTCGGTGGTATACCAATTTTGAAAAAGGCCGCGAGAGTTTCAAAGACGAGGTGCGGAGCGGAAGACCAATTCAAATGCGAAGCGACGCGAACGTGCACCGCCTCCGTGCCCTTGCTGAACTGAAAAACTCGCTAGAAGAAGTGTATAGATGTGGGATGGGACTACTTTGAGGATGGCAGCGATGTACCTTAATTTTGAAATAAATTCGATTTTTTAATTTTATCGTATTACTTAATTGTTTGACCTTGTAGAAGAAAGAATAAGGATTTTTTGTTCGATCCATGTCGGCTTCTTTCAAAAATTTTGAGTTTCCGTATAAACTTGATGCATTAAATGTTTTATTTGAGCAGGGTCTTAACGGTTTTAAAAAACGACGTTGTACTTTCTGTGCAAACGTACGATATATTCGTATATCTCGTTGAGCTTTCGCTTTATGAAATATATTCTGAGTTATAAAAATAACGCTTATGTATTTATGGTGACATTCAACGACCTACGAATGAGATTGTAGAGTATGTGAAGGTTTTTATGCTCATTATTGCAGGAGTAGTCGTTCGAGTATGTACTTCTTCTCTAAATTCTAAATGTCCGCCGCTAGATGATCTGAGATCCGTCATGTAGACCTTCTACTACTAGAGGCAGTAAAAAACGAGCATTGCATACTCATTTACATCGGGTAAATGAGATAAAAATTTTTTTACGAAATTTGTTTTGCCGCAACCAGTGGGACTATATATGCAACAAATAAATGGATGCTACAGTTGTATACATATCTGCAACTAAGCTCTACAAACGTTTTCTTCTCATTTTATCAGAAGACATTACTCTGCACTTCACCAGCAGTCTGTGCCGAAGTTCTCAGCGGCGTACAAGTGAAATCACAATATTTGCAAGCCATTGAATTTATCTCGAAAAATATAATATATTTATATATGTTTTAAGGAGTAATAAGTAGGATTGATACAAAATAAATTGATTTCTTAATGATATTTCGTAACTGCACACTTATCCCGACAGAGTGTCTCTTTATTTATAATGGTCATATTTATACACATTGTGTCTTTGTATCTTCGCTTGGTCATTACAGGATGTTTGGTCTATGGTATTATTTATATAATCTTTGCGTGAATAAGCTAATAAAACGTGCCATCGCAGGTTTGCTCTAATAAGCTATTAGCGCATGGGAGGTCTGAGAAAGAACGTGAATTAGCTAATATATTGCGCGTACTAAACATGCACTTTTCTCTGCTAATAAGAGTGCGCGGCAAACCGCGTCATTTATTTAGACGAACTTTGATGTTTAATTACATACATATGAATAATGATGATGATAATGAAAATAATAATAATAATAATAATCATAATAGTAATAATAATAAAGTAATAATAATGAAAAGGAAACGCAAGGCAGCAGGGGTGACGCAGGGTTCCAGCCTGGGCCCCGACTTTTGGAACATCCAGTACGACGGCTTATTAAGATTGGACATGCCCTTCCATGTACGTCTCATTGCCTAATCTGACGATGTGGCAGCTGTGATAAACTATCACTTGATTCAGTTAAAGCTGAATCAAGTCATGAGACAGGTGATTGAATGGATGATAGATCACAGATTGCAGCTCGCGCTGCAAAAGACCGAGTTATTTTTGCTGACTCGCAAACAGATAGAGACGGTGGTTCCGATGATGATAGGAACGGAAACCTTGGAAACGAAGTTGGGCTTCTCGCCTCATCTACGGAACGTAATGAATAGAGCATCTGAAAAGACCAAGGTTCTACGTTGACTGATGGTCAACACTAATGGACCTAGACAGAACGTACGTAGACTGCTGATGAGTGTTACTCACTGGATCTTGCTTTAAGGCGCCGAGGTGTGGGCCGACGCGATGAATGTAAGAAAACGCGCGAACGTCAGAAAAAGCGCACAAAGGGTGGGTGTGTTAAGAATCACGTACGCATATCGCACCGTGTCCGAGAGCAAGGTTTTCGTGATCACTGGGGTAATCTCCAGCGATCTACTCACACCTGAACGGAAACGTATTCACGAGTGAAGCCAAAATGTTGGAAGAGATACGCTACGACTCATAAATGTATAAAGACGATCGAGACGTAGCAGAGATGGTGGACAAAGAACGAACGAGGACAATGGACGAAAAGACTAATTTCCGAAATCGGTCCGTCGAAGGAGAGGGAACACGGGAAGGTGAACTTCTACCTTACCCAGGATCTATCCGAACATGGATACTTCCGTAAATACCTCTGCAGGATGAAGAGGACTACTACTCTGGGATGCAAATATTACGGATAGGTTTGGGACGATGCCGAGCATACGTTCTTCGTGTGGGACCATTGGACCGAGTTACGACTAGGGTTGCAGACGAGGATAGGTGTGATCAAGCCAGAAGACGTGATAAGACTTATGACGACGGATGCAGACAGCTAGCGGTTGATCACAAAATACGTTACGAAAGTGCTTCAGAGTAAAAAAGCGGATAGATATCTGGATGATTGAAAGACTGTGAAGAGTGAATAAAGTTTTTAGTATACATGAGATTCTGGAATGAAAGAAAATCAGTGAAAGGATCACGTAAGGACTGTCGCTCAGGATAAAGCAATGTACATAACAGTTTCGGGCTGGTGTCGGTACAACATGGAGTTTTAGTGAGTGATTAGTGAATAATGACATGGGTTTGGTGTCGAGTCACATGTACTCCAATTGCCATTTTCCAGGATTATTCTTGCGGAACGGTCATTACAAATGGTTAAGCATTTACGCACTCCTCAATAACAAAAAAATAGTAGTAGTAGTAATAGTAGTAGTAGTAGTAATGGCGGTAGTGGTAGTGGTAATAGTAGTAGTAGTAGTATCATTCGTCCTTATCATTTGCAATTGTCTTTGAACTTCTACAATTTCTAAAATGTAGTCCATAAATTTTCTTCAGAAATCGATAATATGGGCGGAGTCTAGTAAAAAGTTGCCTCTAGCATCGCAATATTCACGAAATCCTACACTGCACTAGTGAAATGCATATATCGTGTATTAATCCACTCACGCTCAAAACACGAATGCATATATGCCAATTCTTGCTGGAACTTTTCCGAATCATATGTAATTATATCACAGAGATGCAGCAAGTGTTAAAGTAATTTGACATAGTTGGTGCATTTCTAATTGTTTGAGAACTCTTCTGTTGGTGTTCAAAAACACCAGTAGATCTATTATACCTACAATTCTCATGCTTACTAAATACTACGGGCTTACACCCTCATATTTTACAGCAGTAAAAATGAGTGAGATACAATTCATCGTTTGCAACATGATGTAAATATCATATTTACCATATATTTTCTTTCACTCATTCGCTTTTATTTATAATAAATAGACGTCGAATTTGAGCCGGTAGCTATAACACTCAAATCACAATTTCATTACTCGGGTATGGATAACAAAGCTGACTTGCCAGTTGATATGACGACCTTTTTAAAGAATAATAAGTTCGTACAAGATCAAAAAATATGTTTTTAAGGGTTGAATTTCTTATAAAACGCTTTTCGGAAATGTAAATTATAGCTCTTTGAAAACAGGATTTTGTAATAAGAGTATGAGCATCTACTTTGGCATATATTTGTGGCAGGAAATAATGATTTAAATCGTACCGACAAAATCATTGCGCAATTCAATTAAATGAATCATATTCTCTACATATGTGCATGTCTCTCAACATGTATCGAGATATATTTATACTAGGGTTGAATTTCTCTTAGTGTGCAAAGGATATTTTAGAAAAAAATCAGCGGTATCAGATTGGTCTTTAATTTTTATGATAAGAAATTGTGCAGATATTTCCGACAAAAGCAGTATTCAATTTCATATCTTGTTATTTTCGAGGCGTGTTTTTTAGATTGCATGTTTACGTATAAATTTATAAATTTCGTATAATTGATTAAAATAAAATATCAACTGTGTTGAGGTACTCTCGACATATAATAACTACGGACAAAACGTAAAATTTATTATTAAAAAGGATTATCATGAACCACGCATTGTTATTGCATAAATATCATATGTAAACTAGTTAAGTACTGTAGGAGCAATAAAAATAATGATCAAGTAACTTGCCATTGTAAAAATTTCTCACCGAGTCCCATTGCCCTCTACCGATTAATTCATTTTATTTAAAAATATTTCAAGGACAAAACTCATGTCAGTTGATTTAATGACATTGGACTATGCTGAAACTTTTTTATCTAAAAACATTAAACTCCTTGATCAAGATGCTACAGATGCCAGCTCGCTAGCTCTCTCTACTCACCACTTGTGTCCGCACACCGGGGCTTTAATATCTACATGAAGGAGTACAAATTTAGAGTATACAGATATATATATATATATATATATATATATATATATATATATATATATTGTGACAAGAGTCATAAGGCGCTCGCACCGACTTCTCCAGAAAAAAGACGACGCGCGCGCCATCCCGTGGACAAGAAAACCTTAAGGCGCTCGCGCGCGCTGTCGCGCCTTGTGCTCGGCATTCTCCCTTCCCCTTACCTCCCCGCGCCACGAGCCGCGCATAACCGTCGGCTGGTGGAACGGCGAGGAGCCATAACCTACAGCACGACGCAAACGAGTGCTGATATGCACTCACGAAGAACGAAAGAAAAAAAATGGATATTCAATTGAAAAAAAAATTTTAATAATTCTAATAGTGATATATCTGAAGAAGAAAAAAAATGAAACAGATAGTAATGATGACAAAGACGATAAAATGGAAAAAGTAGAATTGAGTAAATGCAATATCAAGAAGATAATAGTGTATAGAGATAATAGAGATACTAGAATATAAATTAGAAATTAATAAAAGATACCATAGAAGGTAATAGAATTTAATGATAAAAATAAGTAAAATAATGAATGAAAAAAAAGAAGACAAAAAAAATGAATAAGTATAAATTAAAGGCGATACTGATAATAACGAATGATGATAAGATAAGGACAACTTTAATAGATGAACAGGACAAAGTGAAAGTAAAGATGAAATAAGAAAGTTAATAAATAATAGAAAATAATTAGAAATAATAGAAATAAATTAGTTAATAATAAATAATAGAAGATAATTAGAAATAATAGAAATAAATTAGATAATAAGCAATAATAGAAGATATAGAGATAATAGAAATAATAGAAGATAATAGTATATAGAATAAAATAGATAATAAGAAATAATAGAAACTATAGAGATAATAGAAATAAAATAAGATAATAGTATATATAACTATAATAAATAATAGAATGTAATCAGAGATAATAGAATAAGATAGTTAATCATAAATAATAGCAGATAATAGTATATAGAATAAAATAGATAATAAGAAATAATAGACGATATAGAGATAAGAGAAATAAAATAAGATAATAGTATATAGAAAATAATAGATATAACAAGAAATAACAGGTGATGGAAGAAAGGGTAATGAAGAACTAGTGTCATGAATAAGTTAAATAGTCAAGTGGATGATGTGAGTAAAAATTTGTGTAAACGTAGGTTAAGTGATGCGAATGAGAATTGATGTGAATGCGGCCACTAGTATAGCAGATCTAATAATATCCTCTTAAATTATTATTAAGTATTCAAAATCGTAAGACATAAAATCAGTAAAATATTAATTCATTATCTAGATTTCCAGTGTGATTGAAAAAAAAGAAAGGAAAATTTTGTTTGGAATTTAAATAATATTAATTTTTAGGATAGCTATAGATGTACCTTTAGGCATGTTAAAATAATTAATATCGAGTTGTTGATTACAAGATTTATAATTCTTTGATGGATTAACAAACCACAGTATTTAGTTATCCTACAATAGCATACAAACTAATTAAATCATGCCACAGTATGTAACTAAGATATGACAACTCGATAAATAAATTTTCTTTTTCACAATCATATCGAAGTTAGTCCATCATTCGAATTATATTTTGTCACCAGTAACGAAACCATCACCAGTCATAATCATAATTAACAGTCATTATTTACAGTAATTCATTAAAAACTTATTGTTAATCGAAAAACAAATTTATTTCTAAAAACATGATTGCGTTTACAATATTATTTAGAATTCACATGATGCACCTTCGGTTCATTCCTAGGAAGTCTCTGCGCTATGTACTTTTGAACTCGAATTTTTTGTTTTGTATGAATCTTAAATGAACATAATTACAGAGAGCAGTACTCCTATCTATATGCGTAAGATATGAATAAAAGCTATATTCACATAAATTGAAATGCTTGAGATATATAAGTTTGACATAATTGGTATCATACTTGTGCTGTGAAGAGGAAAAAATATCAAGACAAATTCAAACATTATTAATCTTTAGGAAGTTAAATAATTTTTTTTTAATGAATAATATGAAAACCTTGTATATTAAAATCTTTATTATGTCACAAATTTTTATTAATATTGAATCAAATTGATATTTGTTTCATAAGAACTTGTTTAGTTAAGGAAATTTTTATTTGTCATGGTATAGGCCTTCTGTAAGTTTTACCAGTTAGTGAACTATTGTTAATTTTAGGCCGAAACTTATTATCATTGTTACGCGCGAGGGCCGTGTTCGTCGCGTCACGACCGCGATCGGCCGTCGTCGACCGCCGCCGTGCCTCCCCCCCTTATCTCATCCTTCTTCCTTGCGAGCAACCAGACGCGCGGGACTCCGCTATCGGCCACCGAACAAGCCGGTCATCGAAAAGAGCGAGATAGAGAGAGGACGAGAGGTGGTAAGAGTTGCCGAGGCCGGAGAGAGAAGTGATACGAAGAAAAGGCAGCGGAGGAAATTGAGAAAGGAACGGAGAAAGTGAGTTGTGGGAGTGGTTGGTTGGAGTAAGCAGAAGCAGCGAGACGGAGAGCGAGGTCGGAAGCAGTATGTGTGTCGTAAGTACGTAGGAGTGAGCTGGAGAGAGAGAGAGGGAGAGGGCGACAGCAGGAGGATCCAAGAGGACAGCAGGGTGGAGGGGCGCCGAGTGGAGACGGGGAGAGTTGGAAGAAACGAAGGAAACGAAGAAGAATCGACAAAGGGGGCCACGTGACTGCCGAGGACCTCCGACCGTCGCAACGTGAGTAATCCCCACGGCAACAGCAGGCCCCGACCGTCAGCGTACACGATAGCCGGAATCTACTCTCTTCCCTCCCCTTTCTCCGTAAATAATTCCACGGGTCCGGCGAGCGTGCCGGGTGGCGGATCGTGGTCGGGACGCGGTGGGTACATGGACCCGCAGTGAAATAGGCGCGCAGTCAAGAGAGTGCATCAAGTGTAAACTGTAGTGATTGACTAGATTCTTTTACTTGAATAAATCCCATGTAACACAAAGGATTGTCGTATCGCGAGAAAGTTAATTTTTTTCCCTGTCTCCCCTTTTCCCGAAATCTCTTCCTTTTTTCAGACTAGCGGTATCCCCTCTAAAGGATTGAGGTAAGAGATTGAGGTAAAATAGTTTTTTTTGTGCGTGCGCGAATAATCGGATTTAAATTAAATTTTAAATTAATTTTTTTTCCTACCTCGAATTCGTCGCATCACAATATATACCACCATCATCCGTCTCGAATTCGCCTGAGATAATAATTTAATCGATTTCATAAACAATTCAATAATATCCAAATAAAAACTACTCTATATATACAAATCTATATTTCTATAAATAATTGACCATAAATTACCTGTCGTCGCTTCTGTATAAAAAGCTGCTTGAATGTAACGTCCACTTCAAATAGTTGATATTTTGCCGACCATTTTATACCATATATATATATATATATATATATATATATATATATATATATGCATAATAAATATGGCTTCCATAGAGAAAATTGTACTTTCGAGTTGGAGCCGTAGAAAAGGATGTCCAAGTGTCTCGATACGACGTTTACAGAGAGTATCATGTTCGGACTACACCAAATGTTTCGGGACGACTACTATATAGAGTCTTGTGTTGGGGAGGTAAAATATAATGTCCAAGTATCCTGGGACGACTCTTCATTGTCGTCATCTCACGCACACTGGGTGTGTACGTGTTCGAATCATAGAATACGAATCTCTTCATAGAAGTCGTACTGATAGACCTGGACATTCCTTCCCACCAACTATGCACGACCCTCCCCGTAGAAGTCGTTCCAAATCATCTGGAAATCACATTCTATCATCCGAACACGAAACTCCCCATAGATGTTGTCCCGATATACCTGAACATCGTTTTCTACCAACTAAACACGATACTTCCCGTAGAAGTCACCTCGTCATACCTGGACATCATCTTCCACTGTCCGAACACGAAACTCACTGTAGAAGTCGTTCCATAACACCTGGAAATCGCATTCTATCATCCAAATATGAAACTCTCCGTAGAAGTTGACCCGACATACCTAAACATCATTTTCTACCAACTAAATACGATAGTCCAAGTAGAAGTCGTCCCGAGAAAGCTAGCATCGTGTCCTAACGACTAAACACAATACTCCCCCTAGAAGTCATTCGGAAAGACCTAGATATCGTATTTTACCGTGCCAACACGAATCTTCCCATAGAAGTTGATTTCCTCATACCTGGACGTCGTTTTTTATCAACTAAATATAATATTTCCCGTTGAAATCGCCTAGAGACACCTAGACATCGCATTCTATCATCGGAACACACAACTGCCTATAGAAATCGTCTTGAGGCAATGGAATATCGTAATCCACCGCCCGTACACGCCAATACAGTATTTCTCAGTAGAAATCATATTTAAAATATGTATATATAATATGTACAATATAATATATATAATATATATATATATATATATATATATATATATATATATATATTACATAGTTTCGAGTTTATTGGTAAAGAACCCTATATTTTGCCATCATTTCTTTTGCTCAAACTAAAAGAACATAGTCTCTTGTCACAATTCTGAAGTTAATGTAACGTATAAAAATGAAAATATAATTTGTCGTCACAAACTATGTTCAGTATGATTTGGCATATAGAACCATTTTATAAAAGAAGAAGAAAAACAGAGAGAGAGAGAAAGAGAAAAGGAGAGATTTCCTGCGTAACAGAAAATAAAATTTACAAAAATCAAAAGAAATCTAAAACGTGTGAGAGTAATGTCAGATTAACCTGAAGAACTAAAATGTAATACCGACTAACATCACACCTACTTTAGGATACGAATCCCAAAGTTGGATATGAACATTCGTTTCAGCTAACCTGGTATTAATATTTTTAGCGAACTACTTGGAATTGATGTTCGTGATTCAAGATGCCACCTAGTGGCCGCCGGTGAAACTGATTGTTAAAACCAGTAACTTAATTTAATGAGGAAAATTAAATGATTTTCAATAAAAAAACATAGCCTATGTCCTTCCCAAGATAATAGAAAATCTATATGCCAAATTTCAGAACAATCGGTTCAGTAGTTTTTTCGGTTATCGTGTACAAACAAAAACACGCTTTGTCTTTATAAATTAGTATGAGTATGAAATGATATAATATGATATGATATATATATTCATATAAATAAACAGACAAATAGATACATATAATAGTATAAAATCTTATGGAAAGACACCCGTATCAAAATAAAAAAAAATAAGTAAGCAATAAAAGCAATTAAGAAGTAATAAAAATATTTTTTAATTATCTACAGCCACTCATGTTTCGGTACACCGTACAGAGGCAAAAGGCGGTGGAGGTTGTTTTGACTATCTTACGTATTACTTGAATCGATCGTTTATTTTTGCGACCTGAAGGTCTGTTGTGGAGTTGGCCCTGACCTCGATTACGGGTACAAAGACCACGAGTATGATTATTCTTGGCCAACGGTGCCAACCTTTAATTTTCTGCAGCCTGATGAGACTGGTCGTAGAATAATACAATAGTTAAATACAATAGTTCATATTTAAATAAAATAGTTCAGTTTAATTGTATTTAAATAAAATTAATTTACTAGTGATAATAAACCTTTAATTTCAATGACCACTTAAACACATTCGTTATTATAGATTCTATCTATACTAGTTGTACGACTTTTTCCTACATTCACTGAGTGGAGGTTTGTTTGTCATGTAATTGAATTATAATAAATTTAACTTAATATTTCGAATATAAAATTGCCTTTATTAGTGCTGTATGAATCCTAATTATAATATCTCCTTCCGTATGTCGAACCTATGTCAATACCTAAAATAATGAGACCTATTACAAATAATTAAATAATTTGTTAGAAACTCGACTTCATTGATTTTCTCATGGTCTCAGGCAAGAATAATTGTTTGTCAATCAAATCTATGCCTTCCATATTCTTATTCTTTTCCACTCCAGTCTTATAATCTAATTTTCCTGTCTTAACCAAGTTAAACTCGTATACTGATGTTATGATGCATACTTCTTTTTTGTCTTACGATTTGAGACTGGCCTAAATCATATAGAAAGGTATTACTTTTCTATTTTTCGGATCGCACCACATAGTTCTTTATCGTATTCATGCAAAAATTCTGTCAGTAAAGAAAAGGTATTCCAGTTTTCAACGTAAATTATATGACCTTTTCCCAAATGACCTTTTTCATCAAACGAGCAAGATAATCTCCTCAAATGCCTAAACCAAAACTCTTGCATGGAATACTCAAAACTATATCCAAAATCAGTCCAGTCTTATAATCAACAAACAAATACCAAAACTATATGCTTCAGAGGTAGCTACTGTCTGCAAGATAATCTGTCATTCTACAAAACCAGACATACGCCAATACATAATTTTCTCCAAACTCAATAGCGTTATAAACGTTTCTTTTTAAATAATCAATTACAGATTTTAATTTTTTCAATGAATAATATAAAGAAATTCCGTTATTTTGAAAATGTAATTATCGTAAGATCTGATAATAACGATTCCGAATCATGATATATGAAAATATGGGAGTGAATAAATGGATCTAGTAGTCCAATAATCCTTTAAAATACCTGTTTTCACATGTCCAATAAGAATAAATAAGGCTTAAAATTTCAATAGTTCTTCTATTGTGAAACGATACCATTTACTCATTTTAGATCATTCTACTTCCGAATTTTAAAGCTGAAAGACTGTTTGATCTTCACAAATATAATTGAGAAGGTAATTATTAAAAAATAACTCAAGATTATAAATCGGATCATTTCCATTCAGTAGGATATTGTCTCGCATACCAGATCGAAACTCAAATGCTTCGACTAATGGAAAAAAGACTTTTTATAAACCATTTCATGATCAGAAATATATTCAATGTTCTTATCCTTGATTTTAATATAGTTATCGTTGAAATAATAGTCCGTCTCTAACTCAGATTCTTTACTACCGATCGACATGTGAAAAAAAGTCTAATAATGGTATTTAGGAATAAATAATGAATTTTCTTCAAATGGCGCCTTTATGATTAAAAAAATCTTTTTTCAGTACCACTAAATTAAAATGTGTGTGTGTGTGTCGAGTTCCGGCCTGAAACGCAATGGAATTTATATACATTGTATCACGTACAGAGTATGATTATGTGTACATGTTATTCCAAAATTTGTATCTGTAGGTACAAAAAGAAAAAAAGAAGGTAAAGGGACCAGAGAAAAAGAGAGAGAGAGGCCAGATAAGTTGGTTATAGTAGCTGGAAAATCGCATATAGTGAAATATAATAAAATTGGATAAACTTTGTACATGTACGTCTTTTTTTCTAGTTTTGAAAGTTTAATGCTTATTATCTTGGTCGTTTTTTTGATTCCACAGAGCCGAATTATATACGGGAAAAGAAAAGCTGTCAGCTTCGGGAAGAAGGAAGGTACATGGATCCATGATGTTGAGTTCATTGTTTCAGCATCCTAATATTAATGTATTTCCATTTTATAAAACGCGATTCTATGAATGTCCTTTATATTGAACTTTGTAACATTATATTTTTATCTAAATATTCCGGATAGTTCGAGTTCGCGAACGAAGGAAATATAGTGTCTCTCTTGACACGCTTCTAAGAAGAAAGATTCCCTGAAATAACATGTAAATAGATCGTTGTCCACATACTCCTTCGGCGGAAGGGAGTCACTACCAATGTAACCGTAATAGGGTGCTTCCATTTGTCTTTGGTGATAGTATTTAGCGTAATTAGTTTCCTTCACATTCTCAGTGTGCGGAAAGCGGGAAGTAACTTCTTGCTTATGCATATAGATAAGGGTAATAATAATAATTACTATATTTATTTATCAATAATAAATTTGATTAATAATAATTCAGTAATATTTATTATAAATATGACATTTCCGCTATATTTAACGCTGATCTCTGCTTCTCAATATTTCATTGTAAATTCATTAAATATTATATATATATATATATATATATATATATATATAAACAAATAATTATCAGAGTCTAAAGGAACAGAGAATAAGGTATGTTTTTGGAGTAATCGAGGGAAGATCCTACAGTCCAAAAGAGTTCATTTTAAATTAACGCAAATCATACGGGGTATCCTCCAACTGTATGATAATAGAAATCTCCAGTAAGCATAAGAAAAATATTATCTTCAGAGACATATCTATGAGCTGTTTAAAAACTCCGTTACAATGTGTTACGACTATTCTAGTTTTTGAGAAAAAAATAATGTATAAGCGCTACCTGATCACTAGCAGTGATTGCCATCATTAAATTTCAAATTCATCAATTAGCCTATAGAACAATTCTATCAAAATTTAAAAATTATAATAGAATAATTTTACAAATTAGAATTTATGACTTTGATTTGAAGATTAAAAAAGTAAGTCACGTGATACTTGTTTTTAGACTTTAAATTTGGATTCTCTACAATTTTAAGCATATAAACCTACACTTGTAATGAACTTTTAAAAAATGCGCCATATGGCATCATTCCAGTGCTCTGAAGGTTCAGTATTGTAGGGATCGTGCACGAGCACAGATCCACCAGAAAGACACGCATGCGCCGTACACGCAGTGGTACATGCATACTACAACGTCTATAGAGGTGGCACCCCGACTACGTGATGGGGGCCGCGGACAACGAGGTGCGCGGCAGTAGCCCCACACTAGCTTTGCCCCTACAGACGTACTACTGTAAGGCCATACGCACCGGCACTCTTATATTACATTGTACTTTAATTGAATAAGAAACCTTTGTTATTTTTTAATTCAGTTCCATTCATTCGGTATATCTCGTCCGATCACGCCGACGTGTAGGGGGCGTGTGCTACTAGATAGCATAAAACCTACATTAATGACCGCGACAAGGAAGAAAAACGTTACGCGACGTCCACCAAGAGAATGCACGGAGCGGATGGGATCAGCCCAGATACAAGGTAGTATATCCCCTCAGCAACTGAATCGCCAATTTGTTTCAGCAGTGTAGAGACACTTGCGAAAAGTTACGTGCTGACGGCGCAAGCAAACTACGCACCAGACAAAGGAAGAGACGCGGGAGAACGCGCAGGCAGAAATAAAGAACTCAGCGCGCAGCAGCAAGCAGCAGCGAAGGCACATGCGGCAGCGCTAGTTCCAGTCATTCGAAAGGACGATACTATATATTTAAATGTATCTGAACATCTATACTTTACTTTAGTTTATTCAATAAGATAGTTCGCCTAGAAATTTCTTTTCATAAGCAAGTATTCTTACATCTATGTTTTATTATATTTATACGAGCTGTGTTTAAAAAGAACGAGAATTTTTAAATTTCACAGGTTTAACGAGTCAGTCTGTATAAAATTTTTTTATGATGTTGGTACACATGCCTCTGAAGTACGATAAAATTTTCAGCAATATTCATTGCTTATTTTTTAAGTGGCAGCCGCTAACGTGAAACGTGTTTTTTCGAGCTCGGCGATTTTCGTTTGTGAAAGAAAATAGAGCAAAGAATTTGTATTCAATTTTGCGTAAAAATTGAAATAAAGTGTAGTGAAGATTGTAAAATGTTAACAAAGGCATATGGTGAGTCTGCTATAAGTAAAGCAAGGATATACAAGTGGTATAAACGTTTCCAAGATGGCCGCGAAAATGTTGAAGATGGCGAACGACCCGGATACCCAAGCACATCAACAACCGATGAAAGTGTGAAAAAAGCGAAAGAAATGGTTATGAACGATCTCTGAATCATAATCAGAGAAGTCGCTAATGATGTTGGCATATCAGTTGGCTCATACCATGAAATTTTTTTTGTATGTTTTAGACGTAAAACGTGTGGCAGCAAATTTTGTTCCAAAATTATAGAAATTCGAACAAAAACAGCGGCGAATGGAAGTTGCTCAGGCATCGCTAAATCAAGTTAATAATGATGCAGAACTACTAAAACGTGTTATAACAGGTAACAAAACATGGGTTTACAAATATGATGTCGAAACTAAGTCTCAATCGTCCCAGTGGAGGTATTCTAGATCGCCAAGACCGAAAAAGGCTCGACAAGTGCGGACGAATGTCAAGGTTATACTCACTGTGTTCTTTATTATAATTAACTAAGATTATAATGGCATAGTGCATCATGAATTTTTGTGCCAAGGTCAAACAATCAATAAGGAGTACTACCTACAAGTTCAACGCCGTTTGCGTGAAGCAATCCGAAAAAACGTCCGGATTTGTGGCAAAACAAATCATGGCTTTTGCACCACGAGAATGCACCTGTTCACACTTCATTGCTTGTTCGTGAATTTTTGGCCAAAAACAAAACTTTAGCGATGCCCCGGCCTCCATATTTGCCAGATATGGCTCCATGTGACTTTTTTCGATTTCCAAAAATAAAGAGAACATTAAAAGGTCGTCGTTCTATAAGCATAGATGACATTACAAGTGAATCGCTGAAAGAGCTAAAAGCTATTACAAAGATCGAGTTTCAAAAGTGTTTCAAGGATTCGAAAAAGCATTGGCGCAAGTGCATTATATCTGAGGGGGATTATTTTGAAGGGAACAAAATAGACATTGATAAATAAATTAATATTTTTTTCATAAAACGAAAATTCTCGTTATTTTTTGTACACATCACGTAATTCTAACTCCTTTGTTCATTATATTATAATATAAAAACTTTTTTCTTTGAATCATCTTTAAGTATTAATTTATTTACACAAAAATATATAATTAACAGTGTTAAGCTATCTTTAATACATTTTTCAAAATAAGTAATTATCTAAAAAGTAAGAAATCTTGAACCAATTTGTAAATAATATTCACGCCGCTGTAACTTTTTAATTGTTCATATTATCAAACAATTTTTCTAAATTTTTTACACATTGTAGAGTAAGTTTTTTCAGGTACTTTTTTTTAACCAAAACAAACTTTTTTTATATAATCACTATCCTAATAATAGAACGACTTTGGTGAACTTAATTAGCTCAGTAGCTAGAACATTCTAATTCTTGAATCATAAATATCGTTAAATTGTATGTTCCGAATAGTTTTAGGGAAACGATAATATGATAGCAATGCGGATGTTTTCAAAAATCATTTATTAAAATGATTTGACAGTGAAATCCAAATTCTTTACGAAATACTTAAATCACAGTTCTGAATAATATTGTAAAAAATTTTTTGATACTTGAGGAATATACAGCAAACTAATAAGTCTTTTCGTCGATTTTACCTTCTTCTTTCTAAACTAATATAATTATAATGACCACTGACACATTGGCCTTTTCACAACCACTTCCTTTTTATTAAGAGATTTTATTTCAGTCTCTGAAGAGGATCTACAGTGGTCCAAAATGTCATAATTTGCAAAGTAGATTATCTTTCACGAAATAAATTAATCTTGATTTCATGTTTCAGATTTTGCGAGAGTGAATATAAATAAGAGTAGTCGAACTACCTTTATAATTATATCATTTTATAAAAAGTGTAAGACTGATAAAAATATTTATTACTATCCTACGATCAATATTAAAAATCTAAATATTTCAAACACAAATTTTAAATAAAAAAATATTTTTGCAAAAAAATCTTCCATATAAGATTCATAATTTATTTAAACTATAATAAATCGAATATGTTCTATAAATAAAATTTAAATATAAGTAGTGTTGTAAACAAATATAAAATTTAGGAGTTCAATCTGTTAATAAATAGAATATTTATTATGAAAATAGAATTATATACTGTAAGTTTTAATAAACTAAATTTAATATATGTATATATATATATATATATATATATATATATATATATATATATATATAGAATAATTAATAAATTTAATTATTTATTTAATAAGTTGTGTAAATACCAATTATTTAAATATATACTGAATTGCATATAAATATTAATAAAAATTTGAGATATGACACTTTACTCATTATGCACCATTATTATTTAGTCTCGAAACCGTAACATTTATAAATATCCGTTGCTAAGCTTCTCCATGCACGGGAATTAATTGAACAATATTTACCGAGGTTATATACACTCTAAAATTTTAATTGAAAATAATATTTTATAAAGTAGAAAAATATGTTTATATTTTAGGTAAATATAATAACATGCAATACTTATTTCTTACAAATCTTAAAATAATAAATACTTAGTGAATTTCATGAAATAAGTTTATTTAATCTGCTATAGTTTCGACTTCTTAGCTATTTTCAAGATGTAATACAGACTGAAAAACACACATAAACAGGAATAAAAATATTTAGAATGCAACATTGCGCAGTAGATGAAAATGGATGGAAAACCCTAATGATGGTATAAGTGTGAAAACGCAATTGTGATTGTACTGAATGTAGGATGTGGCTCTAATGTAGGAAAATTAATAATATACTGATATAATTTGTAGTATTATTTACACCTTTGGCTAATTTAATATCCATCTATATTGTTCTGAATGTTCTTAAAACAATCTAAAAATAATAGTGGAAACTATATTAGTTTAAATAATATTATTTTGTAAATTGGTCCAAATATTTATAATTTTTTCATCTTTATAATGAATATTACATTATGTGTTACATATTTACAGTCGATCCTTCATCGATTGTGTAAAATATGTATTCTAATCTTAAAACAAATTGAATTTCTAAATTGTAGATCAATTTCGGAAACGAATAATGCATAAAAAATATACCTTTCACTGAGCCATGCAACACAGAAGTGATAAAAGTAGAAAAAAATTAATATATACTTTTTAAATACCATTTTTTAAGAAAAATTATAAATAATTTTTTAAGTTGAATTTTTTAATTGAACTAAATTGCATAGTAAAATTTCATTATGTATGAACTTAACAATAAATTATAATTACTAATTTGTCTCTTACAAAAGCTCTAGTTTCAATGCGTAAAATGGGAGATGATCTTACATTTCGTATGATAAAAACAAAGTAGGCGTTTCTACCGTATGACAACAGACTACTCAATATTAAATTACTCTGAAATATTAAGTAAATCGAAGCAAAATGATATAATATTTTCATTTCATTTTCTAAATAGAGTTAATAGTTTTTCAATATAATTTCAATGTTTACTATTAATATACACTTATATTTTGTCAAAATTTAGATTTAATTTATTATTAAATGAACAATATTATTTTAATTGCTTATGACATCGTTAAGATTATTGATATTTTGAATGGAATGCAAATTTTAATTCAATTTCAAGAAAAAAATATTAATATAATAACGAAAATAAAATAGTATTAACACCTGGCTAGATTCACAATACTTTTATAAGAATACCAACCGCTGTTTCGATTAAATTACTCTGAAATATTAAGTAAATCGAAGCAAAATGATATAATATTTTCATTTCATTTTCTAAATAGAGTTAATAGTTTTTCAATATAATTTCAATGTTTACTATTAATATACACTTATATTTTGTCAAAATTTAGATTTAATTTATTATTAAATGAACAATATTATTTTAATTGCTTATGACATCGTTAAAATTATTGATATTTTGAATGGAATAGAAATTTTAATTCAATTTCACGAAAAAGATATTAATACCATAAGGAAAATAAAATAGTATTAATACCTGGCTAGATTCACAATACTTTTATAAGAATACCAACAGCTGTTTCGATCGGTCAGATCATTTATTAGGTTATGAATAAACTAATGGTTTTACAAGAAAATATTTTACAATAACCTAAATATATCGATTTAAATACCTATATATATACAACAAAAATATACACATAGAAAAGTACACATATACACGAAATTTGTAATTATTTTTATGTAATAAACCTAATGTGATTTTACCAAAATTTTTAAATTTCACCGCAATGTTTACAATGAAAAATTCCTTAGCTTTAATTAATAAAATTAAAGGTTTAAACCTGCATAGCATTTAAAAAATTGTTGTCTTTGATGTAGTAAAACTATTTCTTCGATTCCTATTAAACATTTAATAAATATCATGCCTGACAAGTTAGATAATAATGTTTCTCTTACAATAACTTCTAAACAAGAAATTTTAAAGTTACTAAACATATGTTTGAATAAAAGTTATTTCATGTTCGATAATAAATATTATTCATAGATTAATTGCTTACCGATGGGATCCTCCCTTCCCCCTCTTAGAGAAATTCTCATGTCAGACTTTGAAAACAAGATATTCCACACATTAAACGTTTTAACTAAAAATGTTTTATTTTGGGCTAGATATCTTGATGATATTTTACGCATGTGGACTGATTATTAAATATAGTTGAATTGTTTTTTATCTTTTTTAAATTAATTTTATATCACTTTACAGTTCATGAGAGAATTCAAAAAATCTCATTGTCCTAATTTTTTAGATATATCTACAATAAAAGTAATTTCAATAATTTAATTTGACATATATAAGAAACCTACATTTTCAGTACAGATTCCGCATTTTGGTCTTATGAATTTCGCGGCTATGTACAAAGCGCTACAGAGCTCGCATCTGGCATTACTATACATCATTTGAAAGGTCTTGACATAACGTACAAAACGACGCTCTGCATGATTAGGTGGATATTGCGATCAAAAGTTATAGACGTGTAAACATGATGTTCACTAACGCCGAAATTTGCGCTATTTTAAAGTTTTTCTTCATCAAAGGCAAATCCGCTAGAGAATCGTTTCCTGAGATTAATGGTGTTTTGGGGGATGGCACGCTATCACTTCAAACCGCAGAGGAATGGTTTCCATGATTCAGAGTCGGTGAAAACGACACCATGGATAAACCAGCCGGCAGAAGACCTGTGACGACGAATACCGATCAAATTATGGAATTTATTGAGTTAGATCGGCATGTGTCATCTCTTGACATTGCCAAGGAGATGAGAATTAGTTAATACTTTGGACTTGTTACAAACCCATTATGGTACCTCGGACCTGTAAACGGACATATGTGTGTATATATGCTTAGTTATTCAGGTCTATAGGTATATATGTGTGTGTGTGTGTGTGTGTGTGTGTGTGTGTGTGTATTATTTCTCTCTCTCTCTCCTTCTCTATCTCTCTCTCTCTTCCCCATCTTCGCGCACACCACCTGATTTCAGCCTGCGTCCTACGCCATTTGTTTTCTTTTGTATTGCTGTTGTTCAATTTTCATAAAATGAAATTTCGATTTTAATTTAGCGAGGTGTATTTCGCTTCCTACATCACGGATCCTGCTCGTATTTAAGAGGAGAGCTCGCCTCTTAGCAGAGAGCATCTCACCCACGCCGGAATCTTTCGGGGCTCGGGCCAGTGCCGGGCACCTTCTCTATAACGGCCGTATTCACCGTCCTCGTGCTTGAGACGGACACGTGCCTTTATCTTTTATATATATCTTTATATATAGCAGCCTAGCAGTAGGTCACTGACAATAGTAGCCAGGCAAAAGCAACAATTACTACACTGTACAATGTCAATGCCCCATACCCTCTATTTTATGATGAAAATTACATGATCCCCATTTTGTTAATGAAAAAGGGGCTCTATCGTATTGCCTGTTCCCCTTTATTACACCCAATAGCTATAAGCTAAGAAGAAAGCGACAAAAACGTATATATTTATGCATGACCTGTAATTATAATTACTTAATTTGAATATGAGTAGCACAGCAAGAAAGTACAAAAGTCATTCAAGATTTCTGTGAAAGAGAGAAAGTAATTATTAGTTCAAAATAAAAGCTAATAATTCTTAGTAATAATGCTTATTACCTGTGTTTATTTTGATTACTCGTACTTCTCGTTGTGCTCATTCCAAACACAAACAGTGTATTAGAATAATAAATAATACTTATATCTACTAAATATAATTTGTACTGTTGATTATCATCTATATATACTTGAAACGTATGCATCTAACGTATGCATATAAAATGTTATAATAATTTGTCAGATCTATCCCCATACATCTATTGTCCCATATATAGAAATTTTAATTAGTTGGCATTGATTCTTTTCAACCTCCTTTCGTTCTGATCCCTCGAGAGGAATATTTTCCTTTTTGTTTGTTTTAAATTAATAAAGGTAATCAATTCTCCCCACTGCCGGCCCCTAAACTCCTAATGAGTGTCTATAGCTACACTGCATAGGAGCAGTAACGAGAACAATTTTAGAAGTTACTTTTAACATAGAACAAATCGAGATTTCTCAAATGTATAAAGTGTATTAGTTTGCAGATCACCATAGTAATGGTGGAAATGAATTCGAAAAGAATTGGTTGGAAATTATAGAATTTGAGAAAAATAACTTGTTGTCAAAACAACGTCGACTCTCCCCTTGTAGTCATTGCTACTAGCACACCTTTTTCTTAGCTGACTGTGAGAATAAGGCATTCAAGAGGAAAAATTAAACCACAGCACATAGACTAAAGAGTCTCTTGCACTAGGGTGCGCAGAACAGGAGAGAAGGTATATACCTGAAGGCCAGCCTAACCTATATACTGCAAGTATATGACGGGTGCTAGAAAATTGAAAGGGGCCAAAACATAGAAAGGGAATGTACTTTTCTCACTCTGTAAAGTGCTCCTATTTTGTAATAACACCTACAATGGCGGAAATTACTTCCAGAAAAATCTGAGTATAATTTCAAATTTTTAACAAATTACATAAGTAAAAGTCTTTCCTGCCAACAAACTTTATGCAAGGTTTAAGGAATAAGCAAATAACGAAAAATCAAGACACATTATAAACAATATAAAAAAAGTAATTGAAATAATTAACACAATAAACAATTAACTTTAAATAATAAAACAACAAATAACAGAGTAAATAATGAAACTGTGATTTACTAAAAATAACAGTTCACCGATGTTGGAATAACTAAATTAATATGAATAAGATATAAAGAAAACTACATATAGATAACAGAAAAACAGGCCAACAATATAAATACCAATAATTTCACAAATAATAATTAACTAAAATAGTAATAATAAATAAATACTACAATCAAATTAGAAAAGAGAAATAGAACTGAGCAATGCTATTTATAAAATCAGGTAGTAGTTAAATATTATAAAATGCTCATAATTTATAAACACAGTATAGACAAATGATAAACTATCTGTAATCAATTTCTAAACAGTTGATAATTTTTTTTGAGTTTACTCCCATTTTGAAACCTGAGGACTTCCTATCAGAATGTTATACTTATACAAGGATTCATATTTATAATTGAAATTATATAAACCGAAATGATTTCATGTACGCTCATAATTTCATGTTAATATGGAACGAGAATGTTAATACATCAATAAATAATGAAATAATTAGAAAATAATAAAATTCAATACTTTTAATGAATAATAAAAACAGCCTAACCAAATAAATAACATTAATAATATAGACAACGCACTTACCGCTAATCACTTAAACTTAGCGACGAAGATTCTCGCCGCACGCGTGCGGGACTGGCGGGTGATCAAAGGCTATACAGCTAGCGATCACCAATAGATCACTTCCGCCTTGGTGATGCCACGCCATTCAGGGCGACGGTTGAACGTCGCCCAGCGAGATGGATCGTCGCAAATTGGATATCGCATGGAACTGTAGCAAAATTTTATGGGCTTCCCAAGATTCATAAAGAAAATCTGACATTTAGAATAATAATATCTTCCATAGGTTTCCCAACTTATAATATTACTAGATTTCTGTCTAATATATTGGTTAAGATAGTTGGAAGAACTAGTTCTTACATTAAGGATAGTTGGTGTTTTTACAATCAAAAGAAAGATATTGTTATTCCGAAAAACTACAAGATGATTTCATTGGATGTAGTATCTTTGTTTACAAATGTACCTTTAGAGTTGTTAAATGATATTATACAGGAAAAGTGGAATGAAATTAATTTTCATACAAAATTAACAATGAATGAATTTATTAAAGCAATTAATTTGGTTCTTAATAACACAATTTTTTTCATTTGATAATAATTTTTATGAACAAAAATATGGATGTCCAATGAGGTCGCCTTTGTCACCGGTTATAGCTAATTTAGTTATGGAAAAGTTGAAAAGTATAGCCTTGTCAAAATTGTTTTTGGAACCAATGATATTTAGGAGATATATTGATGATATCTTTACAATTGTTCCGGAAGTTTTTGTGGATAAAATGGTGGATATTTTCAATTCTGTACATGACAGAATTAAATTTACAAGGGAGGTTGAGGTTAATAGTCAGTTGAGTTTTCTGGACATTAATGTCATTAGATGTAGTAATAATAAGGTGAAACTTGATTGGTACAGAAGGCCTACTTGGTCAGGTAGGTTTTTAGATTTTAATTCACACCACCAATTCGGAAACAAAATTGGAGCATTAAAGGGTGTCATTGACAGAGCAATAAAATTTTCACATAAAGATTTTAGACAAAATAATTTACAGATAGTAAGAGAAACTTTCATTAATAATCTTATTATTAATGAAGGTTATCCAATTCAATTTATTATTAATAGATTAATTGCTGAGAGATTGTTTGACATTTATAATACCGAAAATAGACATAGTGCAGGAATTGATGTTAACGGAGGCAAAATTATTGTCTTGCCATATGTTCGAGCATTGTCTGAAAGAATAAAAAGAAATTTTCGGAAATATAACATTCAAATTTTCTTTAAAAATAGCAATAATTTGAGTAGATTGTTTAATAATTGCAAAGATAAGGATGATTTATGCTTAAAATCAGGAGTTGTTTACAAGATTAATTGCATGGATTGTGATAAATACTATATTGGACAAACAGGTAGATATTTAAAAAAGAGAATTTACGAGCATAAATATAGTTTACGTAGCTCACATATTACTTCCGGTTTAAAAGAGCATTGTTTAAAGTTTTTACATTCTTTTAATTTTGTGAATGTGGATATTTTGGAACATGGTATTAATAATAAGTATAAACGGGAGAGTCTTGAAAGTATTCACATTTCCAGGAATCGAAATAATGTGAATTTAATGTTAGAGTCTGGTAGATTAGACAGTGTTTATCATTCCTTATTAAATTGATTGGCTTTGGACAACTCGTGTAGAGGGGGAATTTATATTTAATTTACTAAATTTGGTGGTGGGGATGGGTATATATAGATTAGAATATAACGTTTAGTTTAGTCCCTGATGAGGAGCCGTAGTGAGCTCGAAATGTTGGACAAGTCTTCTATTAGGTAAGGTTGTTGTGGACAATCAGACTGCACTTTACTAACAAAGAATTTTTTCAGCTAATATTTTATTTTCAGATTAGTCTACAGGGGTGAATGTAAACAAGGACAGTCTGACTGTCATTATAATTTTAATTTAATTTTTAATTTAATTTTTATTTTTAATTTTTATTTTATTTTTTTATTTATTTTTATTTTTATTTTTTATTTTTTTATTTTTATTTTTATTTTATTTTTAGATTGAATTAATCGGACTGTAAGACCAATAAAAAAATATTTATTAATTTGTATATGGGCAGTCGACATAAGTACAATTCAATTGTTTTAAAAAAAAATTATTCAGTATCAAGCACTTACAAGCAACGACGATCGTTATAGTATTTTTTTCTCTATTGTCTCACCCACTAATATAAGGGCGCTTCAATAAGTGTTTGAAGACACAGGACCTTCTTTAGGGTAGCTGGTGTTATGATCGTGTACTGGCATCTATCAAACGACGACAAAATAAATTTAAAATATTAATAAACAAATATTTTACATGATAAGTTGGCTATGAAAAAATTATTCGGTCGATCGATGCGCGATTGCTCACGGTAGGGAGCGGCTGTTAAATTCAACAGTGTTTGGAACAATTTAAGCGAGATTCAAAGGACTTTTTGCATCAAGTTGTCACCGTTGATAAAACCTGGAGTCATCATTACAACCAGAAACTTAGCAACACTTCAAATAGGCAAAGACAGTCCCATCCGCCAGAAAGGTCATGGCATTGATTTTTTGGGATGCAAAGGGCGTTTTAGATGATGGGTGTTTAGAAAAAAGAACGATCACTGGACAATACTACCCAAAGGAGGAAGTCATCGCCGAGATAGAGGCGTCTTTTGGAGAGTCCGAAAAATCCTTTTTTTGGAGGATTGAAAAGATGGTCAAAACTTTGGCAGAACTGTATCTGTCTAAAAGGAGACTACGTTGAAGAATAAAAAAAAGTCTTTTGAAAAAATAGTATCTTCATTTCTAATACGGGTCTTATTGAACCACCCTCGTACATAGATCATATAACAATCATAGCAGCATCTTAAAGTAAACTTAGACTAGCATATATAGACGGTGAAAAAAATCGTAAATTTAAACTGTCGAATATTTCAAAGCAATGATTTTATAAGAAAATCCTCCGAGACTGTAGAACTATATTTGTCTACCTTACTTAACTTACGCACAGCATGGATCAGCAACGAATGACCGACGCCATGTAGGAGCACGCGAAAAACCAAGAAAAATGGGTTTTCGAAATAAATCATTGGGATATCTCCCAGGACTATGGACGCTACCACAAGGTCATAGCATGGGCCTGGCTGGGAATATTGAAATTTCCCCAGTTACGATAAACGGATGGTTATATCTACCAGGCTTATGGCCATACCCTCACCCAGCCATGTTACAACAGTACACGACAGCGTACTCTGGCATGCCCAAGCTATCGCCAGAAGTTATACCAGCACTCACTGAAACCCAACTGATGACCTCGAACAGATCATTCGAAAATACGTATTTAAAATAGACGCGCACCGTACAATTATTAAGACAATGGAGAATTTGACTAAAATAAAGCTGTCACTTATCAAATTGTTAAAGAAAAATGTCAAATGGTATTGGGGACAATTTTGACTTTTGACAAGCTTAAAGTTCTACTGACGCAAGCACCACTCTTAGCGCACCCTATACAAAACAAACCATACGTCCTGCAGACGGGCACAAGTAACTACGTCCTAGGGATGGTGTTGAGCCTAACCCACTAAGGTAACGAACACCCGAGGAGGAGATTGACTTAGTAGTATCTGGCCGTCCTGTGGGCCGTGGAAAAATTCCGCAAATACTTGCTAGGCGAGAAATTTCCGGTCATCAAAGACCATAGCAGCTTGAAGTGGCTACTTACACATAATAATCCGACAGGCCGCCTAGGAAGGTGGGGAACTACGCTACAACTGTAGAATATGGAAATCATCCACCAGAAAAGAGCTCTACACCATGTGCCAAATGCCCTTTCTAAGCCACCCTCTCCGACAGCTGAAACTCCTACCACCGCCCTGACCACTATCGAGCGAGACAAATGGTACGATGGTAAAACTAGATAAATCTAAGAATGGCTGGAGAAATATCCTAACTGAATAATAATAAATTGTAAAATCTATAAGTATCGACCAGACCTAGAAAACAGTCAAGACAACTGGAAACTAGTAGTACGTCTAGGATTTCGAGAACAAGTGCTTCGGAAGTGCCCTGACAGACCAGCCTTAGGTCATTTCGGCACTGAAAAGACATTAAACAAAGTCTGCTAGTACTATTACTGTCTTGGAATGAGAAGGGATGTACATAAGTACGTCAAGCACTGCTCAATAAGAGTGTTCAATACGAGTGTCAAATATAGAAGGTATCGCAATGAGGGCCCACTGGATTATTGGCACAAAGAAACATAGAAGGGCCGTGAACCAGTGATACGGCGTACATAATGGGGCCCGTCCTGGCTAGCAAAGGGCAGTGCAAATATCTACTTGTCTTCCAGGACTTTTTTACCAAATATGTAGAAATACGGCCACTAAAAAAGGCCAATGGTCAAATAATCGCCAAAGTATTTGAAGAACAAATTATCTTCAAGTGGGATTGCCCTAATACCCTGATAACTGACAATGGCACAGAATTTTCCAACATTTGGCTCAAGGGCAAGTTAGCCGAACTGGGAGTAGTACACCAATTAATTACACCCTACTATACACAGACGAACCCAGTCGAATAGGTAAACCGAGTTATAAAAACCAAAAAAATAAAAAATGACTATAATGATTGGCATCACCATCTCCCACAGTTGGCATTTGCAATTAACATCGCTGTGCACACAAGCATACAGACATCGCCGGTCTTCTTGAATTTTGGGCGTAACCCGCGCGAAATTCCGACGTACCGAAACACACAAGGAGCGGCACCGCCAAGACAGAATTTAACATCGACCGATTGGCTACTCGTATAAAAAGATTACCGGAAATACATATAATGGTGAGACAACATCTAAGCATTGCTAGCCAAAAACAGGCTAAATACTGTAACAAAGTGCGGAGGCTGGAGAACTTTAATGTAAATGACTGGGTGTGCAGATATAATTACATCTTATGCTCAGGCCCAGACAAATGCGGCCAAGCTAGAGCTTAAATTTATAACACCGTGTCAAATCATAAGTAATATCTCCCCAGTAATTTTTGAAACAAGAGACCTGAACGATGGGAAAACGACTACAGTACATATGTCGAATTTGAAAAAAAATTTTACCAACTTAATGCCTCAAATTCTATTTCCTTTCTCACCAATAACAACAACAAAAATGCAAGGCATCAGAAGAGACCGAGGATTACGGCAGTCGACAATGGTAGATCAGCCACGCTAACTAGGAGGGATACATATCCCGAAGAGTTATGCCTACGAGCAAGGAAAAATATGGAGATCAACCCCAACCAACGTAACAACACCGTGTGTACAAATACGTCCGGATACCCCAATACAATTGCGGATGAACGGCAATTTGAACGAAGTGACGCGAGTTCTGAGAGAGCTGAAACAAGAGTAGACGAACCTCATCGAGTTCAACTCGGACGCGACGCAAGAGGTTGTAGAAGAGCTTGGGAGCGTGACAGGAGCAAGGCCTGTCGACTAAGTTCTTACTTGTACATAGACGTGCCTGCATCAGAAGATACCAATAAATTTCCTAGCCCCCCCCCCCACCGGAAATCTAGCACAGCAACAGTGCTTTGATCCCACTCAACTAATCCCTATCGCTGAAGTAGAAGTTAAAGAAAAAGAACAAGCTCGTCCATAATACTACCATAACTCAACGTAAAACTACCACAACATCAACAGAAACAATAGAAGATACACAGAAATGTGACCATTCGGAAGGACATAAAACTTCCACAATATCAGCGGAAGATATAGAAAATTACAAAGACGCTCGTAAAGAAGAAGTAGAGAAAAAATAAGAAAGAAGAGAAGAAAGACGAGAAGAAGGAGAAAAATAAATAAATTGGATTTACAATTCATTTGCGAATAGGAATGAGGATCTCCGGGAAAATATCGCGGTGAATGGCAAGTTGGACAGCGATGTTTCCTATAAGACGGAACCGTTCGAGGAGTCCCGCAAAAAGATAATCGTATAACGGACTCCATGGGACGTGATTCCTTATACATCCAGTAAACCTATCCGATGCATTTCCCACCTACCGTATCGAACAAGCTCTAAAATCCGCCGGAAATCACCTAAAAAATAGCCTACAAAGGAGTCAGCTCCTCCAATTGTGTACGTGAGTACTCCTGAAGACGACGAGGTTCATCTATATCGCGGTGACCGTTTCGCATTCATGCGATCAGTTGCTACGTAAATGACTGTTCGTCGTAAAACTCTTCCAAAATCCCAAGCTGCTCAAAACATGGAAGAGAAAGAAAGGATTATAGTACCCTTGATGTACAAGATTCCCGATGATGATGGAGCCTGCAAAGATGAAGAGGTACTTCATAAGCCAACGGGCCCCGATAAATCTCGCCACCCGCAATAATTCCTACCACCTCGAATATAGAAATGATTTCAACACTTCCCAACACCTGAAGAGCGATTTGAAACTACCCTTCTATGCATCGACGAGTCATCAAACGGGCCACAAGCGAGGAGCTATACTGTCAGCTCAGAAAATGCAAAATCCATATATATATATATATATATATATATATATATGTATACAATATATGTATATATATATATATATATATATATATATATATATGTATACAATATATGTATATATATATATATATATATGTATACAATATATGTATATATTATCACAATAATATATACCATTCTTAAAAACTATTTAAAGTAAATGATTTAAATTACTATCTGAAGTACTTATTTAAATTATGGTACATATAAGATATAGTTTTCATATAACGCTGGGTGATCCTAGGGAAGGATATTCAGATAAAATATTGGGTGGTGGTATAAATATATTTATCGCTAAATACACTTCATTTGGTCGGCCCGAGAGCAAATAGAGGTGGTGCCCGAGGAGAATAGCATTGACAATCTACTTTCCGTTCTTGGTCAGTTTCTCTTCTCTTTTTTTTGATTGATTATCCACGACACAGATTAGAGGAGTTACGAAAGCTTATTAAAGAATAACTACAAGAATTATTAGAACTTAGAAGAATAAGGAAAAAAAAATTTTTTGTTAAATTAAATTAAGATTTACTTGGAGAGACAAATCAATTCAAAATTAAGCTAATTATTTGGCGCGAATCAGCATAGAACGATCAGGGGGCAAAGTGACGCAATCGAAGAAATACCAGAGGTTGGTGCGACAAATGCTCACGGGTGATAGGGATATGGGACATCAGCTAAGGAACCTACATACGGAGAGTCAACAAATCCTAGCTAATAGGCTACGAGAATTACGCTGACTTGAATGTGACCGTACGGACACAAACGATGCAGAACTTTCGAGTAGGTCCTTGGAAGCCGTTACACCGGAAAATGTGAGTGAAGTGTAAAAATCGTAATGAAATATCGCAAAGGGAAGGTTCGTGAGATTTCAGAAATGACATAGATATCATCTGGAAGCCTATTCACAATCCTTCATGAAAAATTATTCATGAAAACGGTTTCTTCCAAGTGGTTGTCGCGATTGCTTTCAGTGAAACAATACAGCAATGAGTCGACCATAAGAGAGCTATTTATCACTATTTACTCGCAAAAAAAGGATTTCCTGCGTCGATACGTGACCATGGATGAAATAACCCATTTCATTCAACCGACTTATTTGTGTTGTACGCATACTTTGATTAAACATTTTGCTTTTTACAATTAACAGAATTATTTACATTTTTGAATTAATTATATATATTTATATGTATTATGAATATATATATATATATATATATATATATATATATATATATATATAATACGTACTGAATAATTATATATAAATTTGTAAAATTTATAAATATAAATTCTAATTCATAATTAAGAAATAAAACTGATTATTAAGTGTACGTTTTGTAATAAAACTATTAAAATTCGATTTGAAATCTTCTTTAAAAAGTTTTTTCTTGAAATTCAAATGTGTAATACCCAGCTAAACTTTTATACTAATACTTGTTATACACATACATGTATATGGGCGCGACCAGCATCGACCAGCTATTTGACGGGATTTGGTAAAAATGCGCGCAATCAGCTGCTTACTGAAGTAAACTCAATGAAACGATATCCCAGTAAATCACCAGTAGGTCAAAATACCGTACCTGACCGTTTCTTTCAACTAATTACGTCAACGGTGGAAATCTGACAGTTTCATAACCGTTTATGACATTTACATGAGGAGTATAGGAAAATGCATTCCAGCATTGCCATATGTACTTACCGAATGCCTTTCGGAACAGACCTACGTTGAATATTTTTAAACACACACACATTATATATGTATAATATGCTGACATTTCTATTCAATAGAAAATATTAATATAGCTTCATGGAAAATCATATATGGATATTTAAAATAATAAAAAAATAAGTTATTTAGGTTGGAAGAAATATTACATTACATCAGTAATAACAAAGATGCATCTTCATTCCGTGTTTTACAGTCCGCTGAACAAGTTTATTGGTCGAAGTTGACCAGGCTCGCGTCAGGACCCAACCTGACCATATAAAACATTTATTAATAAAAATGACATTTTCAAAATCTCTATCAATATTCTCATGCACCCAATCGTTTCGCTTTGTCACATGTTTTTCCGTCAACAGAGGCTTCTTCATTGTGTTGCATCATTTCAGACCATTAGTTCAAAGATGGTTTTGGATAGTTTCGCAGGATATACCTAAACGTTATGCCTTTCATTTTGCTTATCCTTGCCGCACTGTTAAAGCAGGATTCTGCGAAAGCAGTTTCACTATTCTTACTTCATCTTTTTTGTGCACTTTTCCTATCGAGCCACGTTCTGCTAAATCATCGACATATGTAGTCACTTTATATCGCTATACCGACTTCTGTAGAAATGCCTTCGACTTTCTCATATATTTAGTAGTCGCTTATTACGACATTTTGGAACCTTTTCGGTGGATGCAAAGAACACAGCCTCGTAGCGCGACGCGTACTTAGCACTCATGACGTTTAACATGATTCTCTTTTAAAAGATCAACGACAACTGAATCTTTGTTGTCAATGCATCAACCAAAGCTTTCCTCTATCAGCTTGCGAAGAAATTAGAGGATATCTTTTATTACCTGTCAGTAAAATCAACGCTCTTACTTGACTGACTGTACATGACTAGAAGTCGTATTATTCCTTTTCACAATATATTTAATTTCTAAATGAGCTAACACATCTTTCAATAAGTCCCAAGACTAAAACAAACATAATTTTTTTTCCAAAATTAATTTTTATCATCAATATAATCTCCTGTTAGAGTGATACAATCTTTCCAATGCCTTTCCAACTTTTCTATACCATGTTTAGAAAAAGATTTATCCTTTGCTTTAAAATAGGCTTCCGTTTTGGCAATAATCTCCTCATTCGAGCCAAAATTTCTCTCTCGGAGCATTTTTTTGAGATCAGCAATGATTGGGAAGCAAATCAAAGCGCGACTCTATCATTTTTGCCATTGTTTTCATGGACTTGTGGCATGGGTCATTATCTTGGTGAAGAAGGATTTTTTCTTCTTCATGTACGATCGTTTTACTGCGATCTCCTCCTTTAAACGTACCAATAAGTTAATATAATAATCATTGTTGATCGATTTACCTTTTTCCAGGTAGTCAATGAAAATTACGCCATGTGTACCCCAAAAAATAGACGCCATGACTTTCCCACCAGACTGCTACGTTTTTGGACGCTTTGAGCGGCTTTCACCAGCCACGCGCCACATAGATGATTGCTGATTCATCTCCGGATAAGTAAAATGATGTATCCATACGATGTATACAGAACGCTGCACACGCGACGTTAATCGGATGCGCCTTTAGATAAAATAAATGACTTGAACTCTGAATGTTATAGTTTCACAAAGTTTATTAATTATATTTTACAATAAGAGTTGAGGACAACTGCTCCGCTCTACCGTTCGACGATAACTGATGTACACTCTGTTGTATCCAAAGCTCATTGAATACGTTCTTGCAAAAATGCTACATTCTGATAGGTTATATTTAATTACTAGGCATACATATCTAGACTCCGCCTCTACAAGACGTGGAAGTTTGAAGGATCGTCTTGACCGTCGCAGCAAGGAGTTTTATGGCTCTACCTGAGCGAGAGACGTGCCTAATACGAAAACTTCCCCATTTTATTGAACTACATAATGAAAGTGTACATTAAGGTGACATAAAGTTGGGGAATTTTCTACATTAACACAATTCTTTTGTAAATCATCATTAGAAATATATTGCGTATATTTAACACTCAACATACCGCCCGCCTTGAACGAACCTCGTTCAACATCAATCTTACAAGTTCAAAATTCTGAACGGCATCTAACTTCATTTTATATAAATGATATAGAATATTAAACAATATGATGTATATAACTAAGCTTCGGTTCCACTAAATCTTAAAACATACTCAAATACAGATATTACATACATTTGATAATGATGCGACATTTATCACACATACAATAATTGTTATTAGCTAAACAGATAGAAAAATATTATGAGTATAAATATAAATATTATTAGTATAACGTTTATTTATTTAGTGTCTCTAGATCCATAGTGCATTCACTCCATTGGAAGCGGAGAGACGTTGGTAATACTACATTTGTAGACCCCTGATAGAGTTTTCATTGAAACCACTCGCGTTGTGCCATCAGTGCCCGAAAAAGCTTCAACCACACGACCAAGCGGCCAACGGAGTGATGGAGTATTGTCCTCCTTTAATAGCACAAGTATGCCTATTTTAATTTCTTCCGGTTTCTTGAACTGCCATTTAGCACAAGTTGTCACTTGGTTGAAATATTCTTTAGACCATCGCTTCCAAAAATGCCCTTTCATGTACTGGATATGTTCCCAGATAGATAATCGATTTATAGGAGTGTTGGTATGGTCTACTTCTGGTAAGCTCGTGAAAGTTTCTCCGATTAAAAAGTGGGCTGGAGAAAGGGCTCGAAGGCCATTAGGATCTTGAATATAGGAGTGATAGGTCGGGAATTGAGGATAGCTTCAATTTCAATCGTATACGTATTCAACTCCTCATATGTAAATCATTTTTCACCTACTACTCTATAATAATGGAATTTAAACGACTTGACCGCAGCCTCCCATAACCCGCCGAAGTGAGGAGAACGCGGGGGCGAGAAGTTCCAAGTAATCCCTTTGCTTGCCAGAAAAGCCTTTACGATATCGTTATGTGCTTGTGATTTTAATAATTTTTCAATTGCTTCAATTTCGTTTCGCGCTCCGACAAAATTTGTCGCATTATCTGAGTAAATATTAGCAGACAAACCTCGTCTCGCGAAAAACCGACGCAAGCCAGCGATGAACGCTTCAGTCGTGAGATCTGAAATAAGCTCAATGTGAACGGCCCTCGTTGTGAAACACACAAATATGCAAGCATAAATTTTTACCTTTACGCGATTCCTATGCTTTCTTTCTTTCACGTAAAACGGGCCACAGTAATCAAGCCCGGTGTTTAAAAAAGGCTGGTAAATCACCCATAATAAACGAACACCTTTTTGGATTAATTTTAAAGCATGTCACGCAACCAAATAATTTTCTTTACTGAATTCTTGCCATTCAGCGGCCAATATCTTGCTCTCGCTGCATGCAACGTGGACTGTATTCCACCATGCATATTAGCTTTATGGGCATCTCTAACAATCAACTCGGTAATATGATGACTTTTCGGTAAAAAAATTGGAAACTTTTCTGTATATAACAAACTAGAATTCATTAATCTGCCTCCTACTCTTATTAACCTTGATCATCTATAAATGGATTTAATTTTTTAAGCGGACTATTTGGTTCTACGTTATTTGCTTTTACCTCCCTTTGCGTTGACTTTAAAACTATGAGCAGTGCCCTATCTATCTCGGCTACTGAAAGTTGACCTAAATATCGTTCTTTCCGATTTTGACAATTATGTTTAAAACGTCAAATATAAGCTATTACGCGTTTTAGTTTGTTGATTGTCGAAAATTTCGTTAACAATTCGAGTTTCTGTGTCGTTAAGTGAATTAATCGTGTAGAACGTATTTCAGGGACCGGTACGTTTTGTATTACTCTCTGTGGCCATGTTGACGTATCTTTAGAAAGCCATGCAGGCTCGCTTTTCCATGTACTATGGTTTTTGAATTCGACTGGAGACAATCCGCGTGAAAGAATATCCGCCGTATTATCGAAGGTAGGCACGTGTCTCCAAGACATAGCATTTGTTATTTCTCTTATTTCCGAAACACGATTCGCGACGAAGGTTTTGAGTTGATACTGTTGCATACTAATCCATTGTAGCGTAATCGTAGAATCGGACCATAAAAAGATATCATTAAACTTGAGCGTCGTCGCATCTAAAACTGATTTTATTAATCTCGATAACAATAAAGCTGCGCACAATTCCAACTTCAGTAATGAAATCGTTTTAAGCGGCGCTACACGATTTTTCGAGCACAATAAATTAGTTTTAATAATTCCGTCTTTGTTAATTGAGCGAATATAAATACACGCCCCGTACGCTTTCTCACTTGAGTCACAGTAGCCATGTATTTCTACCCGAACCGCGTTTCGTATTACGACGTTTCTGGCGAACCGTATGTTATTCAGTTCTGACAAATGATTCTTAAAATCCCGCCAATCTGTGTATATGTGTTTCGCAACCGATTCATCGCACTCAACGTGACTTTGCCAGAGCATTTGCATCAAAATTTTCGCCGATACAATTACAGGTCCAAGTAAGCCGATTGGATCGTAAAGCTGGGCAATATTTGATAAAATATTTCGCTTTGTGAATTTTTCCTCAAATTTATTAACAAATATATATATTTCATCACTAACTCTATCCCACTGAATACCTAGCGGTTTCATTTCCGAACTCTCGGTTAATATATCTAGGTTTACTAAAGAATCAGGTAATTCGTGTGTTACCCATAAATCATTGGATACCCACTTACGCAAAGTGTAAGTGGGTATGCAAAGTGTACGCAAAGTGTAACGCATGTAAACCCGCCCGCCTTGGTAAGGCCAATGAGCTCGTCGCGTAGTTTTATCGCATTTTCTACAGTATACGATCCAGTACGGATATCATCAACGTAACAATCACGCTTGAGGATTTGACTCGCCATTGCAAATCTTTCACTCTCGTCCTCTGCTAATTGATTAAGCACATGAGTCGCAGAGTGCGGAGCTGATGCGCTACCAAATAAAACCACGGGAATCATATATGTTTTCAATGTTTCCAGTTCGTTTTCCCACCACAAAACTAATTGATAATATGAATCATCTGCGTGAAGCCGTATTTGCTTATACATTTTCTCAATGTCTGCGAGCAGAACGATCTGGTGTTCGTGGAATCTAAGCGTGATTTCAAAGCTGCCGTCTTGAACGACGGCTCCGACCATGAGACAGTCGTTTAATGAAACTCCCGTGCTCGTTTTGAAGGATGCGTTATTTACTAATCGACGCTTCGTTGTGGAGCTTGACTTCTTTGAGACAATATGGTACGGCAAAAAGCAATGCTTATCTTTGATTTTACATTCATCGATTGGAACCATGTGCCCTAATTGAATTGACTCGTGGACACTATTTATATAATCTAATTTTAAGTCTGACATTTTTGATAGCCTGCGCTCCAAGGAATAAAATTGACCTTCTCCGAGTCTGCGCGATTCGCCTAAATTTACTATCCTTTCATTAAAGGGCAATCGTACAGTGTATCGTTCTGTTTCTGAATCACGTTTTGTTGTATCCTTAAAATGCTTTTCAACTTTATATTCTTCTTCGGATAAGAATTTTTGATTTTTTATTTCTGCTATTTCCCAAAACTTATTAATCGATTTGTGTAATGCGTTAAAGGCTAAGATGCAGTAAGTTGATTTTTTAAATTTTTTCTGCTCATTAATGTTACCCGAAAGTACCCGACCGAGCTTCGTTTTTTGCCACACTGCGGTGGATCCCGGAATTCTCTCCTGACCGACAGATAGAAGTTGGAAAAATAATTCGATCCCTATTAATGCATCGATTTGTCTTGGCTTATTAAAATCGGGGTCTGTTAGTGGATTTTTAAATGGCACGCTTATATTCCTTTTATCGAAGTATTCATTTGGAAGTTGATTGCAAATGCTCGGGAGAATAAGAAATTGAATATTCTCTTTAAAATCAGTGTATGGCGAATAAATTTCTGCTTGAATTGAGTGCCTAACGCGAGTCTCGACTTGATTCAAAGTTTCTACTGGAATATCAATTCGATCGCGAGCTAATTGCAAAGCTTTCGCGAGACTTTCTGTAATAAAATTAGACTGAGCACCGCTATCCAGTAAGACCCGTGCCTGTAAAAAGTGACCGTTCTTATTCTTAATATTTATCACGGCGGTAGACAAAATTGATTGTGGCGAGACAACCGCGCTGTACGCTCTACAAGCCAATCCGTTCAAATTAGCAGCCGGAATATCTGACTTAGAATTATCCGTTCGATTATTATCCCGCGAATTCGCTTCTCTAATCTCATAATGTAATAAAGTGTTGTGTTTACGGCCACATTTTTTGCAACCTGACCATTTACAATCCAATGTAATGTGACCCGAATTTAAGCAATTGAAACAGAGCTTACATGACTTGATTTGCTCACTCCGTTCTTTCACCGAAAGTTGTCTAAACGTTTCGCATGCAAAAATTTTATGCGACCCTTGACAGATTGCACATGAATTCGACGGATGCGCTACCGCGAACACTTGTTTTTTGCCGTGAATATATTTCGCGGGCCCGCTGAATTTATTCGAAATGTTAAGATCAGTTACTTGAAGAACCTGACATCTTTTCTCTAAAAAACTCGTGAATTCTGCCATTGTAGGCATTTCTGTGTCCGTAACGACCTTTTCCCACTCCTGATGCGTAACACGATCAAGTTTAGCCGTGAAGTTGTCAATTAAAATCGTATCCCATGCGTCGATAGGCTGACCTAGCGATTTAAGCGCGCGCAGATGCATATTCATAACATCAATAAATTTTCGTAAGCTAGAATCGCATTCTTTGCCAATCCCCGGAAGATCCATTAAAACGCGAACATGTTTTTGAATTATAACGCGTTTATCGTCATAACGATCCCTTAATGATTGCAACGCTATTTGGTAGTTTTCCTCAGTCAATTCAAGCGAATTAATAATTTCTTCTGCTTCTCCCTTTAAGCATGATTTTAGATAATATAGCCTTTGAATGTTATTTAAACCTGCATTTTCATGCACCATCGCGACGAATAGATTATAAAAAGATACCCATTTGTCAAAAGAACCACTAAAGGTTGCAAGTTCGATACGCGGTAGGCGAAGTTGCGAAGTCTCATTTTGACTTGTGCCGTTCACAATTGGCTGCATTACGGGCTGCTCTGACGTAAACGTGTCACGTTTTCTATCTATTAGATCTTGCGCGCGACTCGTGATTTCGAAAAAGGCTTATTCAAAATGATCATTATCGGTTGACGTTACTCCTACTATTGCGTCAATACGATTCGATAAATTTTCAAATTCGTCAAGAATTGGCTGGATTCTTGCCAAACAAACCGTAACTTCTGTTTTTTTTCTTGATTCGACGCGTCGCTAATAAATGTATTGAATTTCATCAGCTTCGTATTGAGTGCCCCTCTCCAGGTTTTTAAATGTTTTAACTCTTCTGCATTCGCCATTTTTAACAGAAACTATTCAATACTCAATTGAATTGAAGCAAAATGATTTGAAAAGGAAAACACGAGCTTATCTTTTGAATTATAGAAGTTATCTCTCCTTGATACTTTAAACCAATGCTTGCTGTTGCTTCGCCTCGATGACTCGTTGATGTTTTGACAAATGACACTCAAATCGGTCAAATTGATGATTTTGCTTAGCAAATGTATAATAGATGGTTGTCTTAGATGTCCTTTGTAGCTGCCTTTATTGAATTAGGTTGCCTTCTGTGTTTTCTTATCGTGTTTGGTATTCCACGTGAGTCCCTCAAACGGTAGATTGAATCTGTGTATTACTGGTTTTTTTTGCTTTGCTTTCGATGCCTGGACGTATCGCTTTCGATCTTCACTTGACTTTGAATTAACACTTTCAACTTAGACACATCGATCTGCTGAATTAACTATACATCAGAGTGACACTTTTTTTTCTTCAAATCATCTGGCTCGACGGACCATGTTATAATTCCGAATTGACGATTCTCGCAGAGGCTCGCAATACGCGAGTATAAAGAATGCTGCACACGCGACGTTAATCGGATGCGCCTTCACATAAAATAAATGACTTGAACTCTGAATGTTATAGTTTCACAAAGTTTATTAATTATATTTTACAAGAAAGACCTGAGGACAACTGCTCAGCACTACCGTTCGACGATAATTGATGTACACAATGTTGTTTCCAAAGCTCATTGAATACGTTCTTGCAAAAATGCTACATTCTGATAGGTTATATTTAATTACTAGGCATACATATCTAGACTCCGCCTCCACAAGACGTGGAGGTTTGAAGGATCGTCTTGACCGTCGCAGCAAGGAGTTTTATGGCTCTACCTGAGCGAGACACGTGCCTAATACGAAAACTTCCCCATTTTATTGAACTACATAATGAAAGTGTACATTAAGGTGACATAAAGTTGGGGAATTTTCTACATTAACACAATTCCTTTGTAAATCATCATTAGAAATATATTGCGTATATTTAACACTCAACAATGTATATGGGCGCGACCAGAAGCAACCAGATGTTCGACGGGGTTTGGTAAAAATGGGCGCGATCAGCTGCTTACTGAAATAAACTCAACGGAACGATATCCCAGTAAGTCACTGGCAAGTTAAAATACCGTACCTGACCGTTTATTTCCACTGATTACGTCAACAGCGGAAAATTGGCAGTTTCATAACCGTTTATGACATTTACATGGGCAGTATAGGAAAATGCATTCCAGCATTGCCATATATACTTATCGGCAATTTACCGGAGGCCTTTCGGAAATAATTTTAATTTCTTTGAATTTTAAACCTCTTTAGTAAATGTTTTTTATATGTATACACAGCCTTCACTGTACTTTATTGGCCTCAGAGATTTTCACCTGCAAATTACTCCCTGCATGTTGAATCAATCCTACTCAATACCATTTCGGAGTTAAATCTACCGGCCTACTAAAAAGATGAAACAATATATGCTATGGGCTTACCAATTATGTTATGCAGACAATCTTCATGTAGATTATTCGGGCCTAAGTATTAAATCGCGAACTCATTTATATCCGTAAAGCCGGATTAAATTGTTTAAATCAGTAAATTAAATCAGTAAAAACGGATTAAATTGTTTAAAATAATCTTTTTGGACCGTAGGCTCGTTGCGGATATTTCTTCCTCAGACTTACCTTTGTGTATCCTGGAAATTATATAAGTGATAATATATATTGATAAATTATTGGTAATCCAGAAAAGACGGATTAATGATCAGGTATAGGGGGGGGAAATATTTCTATATTTTCTACTACTAATAATAAAAAAAAATCCAAAATAGATTTATTTAATTAACTAAGAAAATAACTTAGATTTTTATTCAATTTGATAAAATTATAATAATTAATAAGCGACTCCTACCTAATACGCACCCGCGATAGGCTAACGCATGAATCCGCTCACACAGGGTGTGAGAGATAATTTTATAAGTATAAGAGAGAGATACAGTAACAAGAGCGGCATCTTACGAAGAACGAGATGTACTACTAAAGAAAACTGTGTGCGCGCTTGCTACTCTTACGATTCCTATTCTATGACTATATCTCTCTGTGTCTCTCACACGTTCTAAAGCTAATATATAAGATCTAATATTATCGATAAAAAAAAAGAAATTAAAGAAAAGAGTAGAGGTAAATCACACTCTACTAAAATCCGAATATACTAATCATATATTTAATTAGCATTCTAATTCTAGTTTTTACAATATCGATTTTCTTCATAAATTAAGTTTTTCCAAAAAATTAATAAAACAATATTTACAACCTAAAAAACCGATTGTAAATTGTTAATAACTATATAAAAACCTGCTTTCGGTGAAGTAGAGAGCAGCTTGAATTGTATGAACGCAATTTCTAGACAATTGAATGAAATTATTCGTGTAATTGATACAGTCGACTGCAATTTCATGATTTAATATTGGAATAAATAAGAGAAAAAGATCATCGATTTAATAAAAATGTTTAAATCCTTAAATGATTCTAAAAATACTTCTATGACATGACGGAAATCTTTACATTTGCCATGCTACAGTTGGTAACAAAATTACATTTCTTGATTTCCCATGTATTTCCTTATACCTATAGTTAGCATGCAGTTCGCGGTGTTTACATGTCAATGTACAGACATAATTTGTATATAATACTATGACACTTCTTGAATTTTTTCAATTTGTATGTTCAAAATCCTGTTTACTGATATATGTTAATTTTTTGTTCACCATGTTTTACCATGTATGTAATAAATCTGCAATACATAATAAAAACAAACTAATTCATTATTCAAAAGAATCCAGTTTTTCAAAAACTAGATAAATGGGTATTTTTAAAAAGAAATGTGTACATAACTATTAACGTATTAAGTTCTTGTGAAATGGCAGAGCAGCGAGAAGTGACAATATTGTTTCATCTGCAATTCTATCCAAATAAGCATAAAAATTTGATTCGAAAATAAGTTGAAACTATATTTATCAAGAACATATGTAATTTTTTAAACAGCACATTTCTTCCACTACTTTACCTATAAATATTATTATTGTTTTCATTTTTTGATTACTATTTTACCTCATTTAAGTAATTGTAAAATAATATATATAACATAAAATAGCATAAATTTTTTTAGCATATTCTAAAAGTTATTGGGTTGCACGGGATAGAAACTCTTCATAAGCTTATCTTTTTTGAGTTCAATATTAGTGACGAACTAAATAGAAAGTCAACAACTCTTAATATGAACATATAACTTTTAATCTATAATTACTGATTTATAAATAGCTATACTTTAAAAATAACTATATTACGATAACTCAATCATTTAACATTTACTTTAGTATATCATGCATATTTAAAATAAAATTGAAAATTAAGCACATTATACAGAGAATTATGAAATACAAAATGGGAGTACTTAAAGAAATCGACTTGTCTTAAGTAATTACTTTTCACACTTTCAATGAAGTAGTTCGTATGATAACTAGGAATAGATAATATTATTACATATGAAATGAATAATCCATTTCATTAAATATATCAGTAAATATGTCATTTCTGTAAAAAATTGCTTTACTGTTTTATTATATTATTTTATCTATAAATATATATATATGTAGTAATATGTATTGGTTATTTCACCCTATACATGTTGATTATTTCAACAAATAAGAAAAAAGGGAGGGAAAAAGGGAAAAAGAGAGAGAGAGAGAGAGAGAGAAGGAGAATGAAATTATTATAATATAGTTAATATAGTATAAAATACCTTGCTTAATAGAGAAGTCAATAAAAGTTTTTCTGGATGATTAAATCGTGACCATTTTTGTATAAAAATAATTATTAAATTAGTCGATTAGATTATTGTGATTGTTAAAATCTGTTTGACCCGAGAAACAATAAAACTATTAATACGAAGGATTCTTGCCAAGTGAAAGGTGCACAAACCGGCCGGTGTTTTAAGCATCAAGCTCACGCCATTTACATCGTTGGGTTGTTTTGTTTCCAGCGTTGAATTATAAAGGTTCGTGAATTTTTCTATACTTATTATATTTTCGTATTTTAGTAGAGTGGTATTTACCTCTACTCTTTTCTTTAATTTCTTTTTTTTATCAATAATATTAGATCTTAGACATTAGCTTTAGAACGTGTGAGAGAGACAGAGAGATATTGTCATAGAGTAGGAATCGTAAGAGTAACAAGCATGCACACAGTTTTCTTTAACAGTACATCGTGTTCTTCATGAGGTGGCGCTCTTGTTGCTTTATCTCTCTCTTATACTTACAAATTTATCTCTCTCGCACCCTGTGTGAACGGATTCGTGCGTTAGTCTATCGCGGGTGCTTATTAGGTAGGGGTAATATATTAATTATTATAATTTTATGAAATTAATAATATTTGGATATAATAGGAATTGATACCTCTCAAGGGACGGAGATATCAATTCCTACCATTAATAGCAAAATACAATAAAATCAAAGCCGAGGATAACACCTCAGGCTTGCCATATGAAGCAATAAAATTAATTTCAAATTTCCCCAAAAATAGGAGTCACCTCACGAACAATGAGGAACTCCAATTGTGTTAGGTAAAAAATATTTTATATTGTATTTTTTCCTTTAGCTTATAGAGAGCACCCATTTTTTTAACAGGTCCCTCTATAAAAATATTAGCAACACAGTTTGAGTTATCCTCCACTTTTATCGCTGTAAATAGGTATTTTTTTACGACATGGCCAAACGATCAACCTCTCAATGGTGCTTATATTTCACGGGAGGTGAAGTTGATGATTACCTCCATCAGCTGTCTCTGCGAAGCGATGGTACGATATTGGACTGGCTTCGCAGAATAAACCAATGACTGAAAGGAGAATATGACCAGGATGATTTTGTTGAAGAGAAAGAAGATTCGGGTCATGTCTTCCTTAAGCATGAGTCAGTCAGGAAATCCTTCATTGAAAGGATTATTGCCCAGGGTGATCCCTCCTGACTAGACTCAACGGCTGATGGAGAAGAGAGGCATCGGTTGGAGTCACTGGAGAATGACGAAGAGGTCCAACGGAACCTTGAAGCCTCTAGATTGCGCTTGAGGGTGAGTCTGACCATCGAGCCTGGTGTGGATGAGCAGACGACTGCAGGAGTCCTACTCCTCCCACAAGAACAGTCGGGACAGACGACCCCACCCCCGTCGTCAAGCGCAAACCCCAATTTTCCGCCTGGCAGTCTACCTCTATGCACAATTGATGATATTGTGCGGTTTATGACAGTTCAAGACCAACGAACAAAGAGGTTCTAAGAAGCGCTTGCTGCCATAACCAACCAATTATCGGCTATGTCTAAACTTCGATCCGCACCGGTCAGCAGTACACGACTGGCCGATGACCCTGCACAGAAGAAGGTACAAATACAAGACACATTTGTGTGTCACGGATCCACCGTGTAGGAAGAATCGTCAGTCTCCCTGCAACCGCCAGCCAGTGGTGTTTCGACGTAACGCTGAAGTCCTCGTGTCCGTGAACGTGGCTGGAAGGGGGGAACTCCTCGAAGCCATCAAAAACTTCGAGGATTACGCTGTCCGGAGGATTACCCAGTGAGAAGTTAGATTTCATTGGGGGATCCAAGAGGGATATAGGCTTACTGGTCCGTAAGTGGGATATCCATTATTCCCATCAGGACCTTGAATTATTCCTCATTCATCTGATGAAGAATTAACTCAGGCGCTCCCCGAAATATTCGAGGGGAAGGCAGAGTTATGGCTCGAAACTTTAAGAAGAAGAGGCATAACCACCTGGAGTGAAGTCCGTACCGCTGCAAAACAATGGTACGTAGCCGGTCCAGAATATCGAGGAAAATGGGTTAGAGAGGCCGAAACTCGAAGTCAAGGAGCCAACGAACCTTCGAGTGATTATATCGCTTGTCTTCTCTCGATATTCGATTGGCTAAATCCATCCCTCCCCGAGACAGAGCAATTGGATAGACTGCTGCGCAACACACGCCCCGAAATCCAGCGAAGGATACCAAGGAAGTCCATTAGCAATGTGCAGGAATTTCTAAATTTGGCCAGAGATGCCGAATTTGCATTGGAGTGTGAAAAATGCTATCATACTCCTCCTTCGCCGGATAAGGCGATTTTGCGGGAAGCCGCATATAAATCGCCGAATTCCAGGCGAGCTAGAGCTAGAATAGCTGCCACTGTATATCAGGAAAATCCTAATCAAGAAAAAGGGATCAATCCTGACATGGCAGAAATACGCAAGCTACTGATCGAAGGCTGAAACCAGAAGATGAAAGAAGAGGGTCTTCGAAAACGAACCGCCAACCCTGGAGGCGGAATCGAACACCCCCTAAGTAGAAGTCTACTAGAACTACCAGTCCGGAGAAGGTTAACAAAGCTCCGGAGGACCGTCCACCAGATAAGAAGAAGAGTTCGGACGGCCCAGTCAAATGTTATAAATGTAGTGAAATGGTTTACTACCGCATTTATAACTGCCCGAAATGTTCGGGAAACGGGAAGCAAGGCGGCCAATAGGGGTCAGGTCGACTTGCAACCCAAACGTGACCCCAGACGAAAATATTCGAGGATCTTGTTCCTCGAATTCTCAGTCGTCCTCGACTAATCAGACCGAAGAGAGGCCTGATCCAGTTGAGGAAATTCCGACGACTGAGGAAAATGATAGTGGCGAATTAGATCCCGGCCAAATTGCAGCACGGATGGAAGAAGAATTACTGAGTACCGGATACGTGCATTGTACGACACCGGCGCGTCTCGTACTGTCATGGGCAAGATCGGGCTACAATTAGCAACGGCTTGCTTCAGTTCCACCCAGCGTCTGGAGTTGGTGCTAGAAGCCCAGGGAACTTTTCGCTTTACGTCACGGCTGATGTCGAACTGCCCTTTGAATTGGCAGGGACCACGCGCAATGTGTTAGTCGCTGTGATCCCTAATCTTGAAGTAGATTGCTACGTAGGGGCCAATTTCGCACGAGCGTTCGGAACCATCCATGATCCGATTGATAATTCGTTGTGGGTCAAAATAGCGAATAAACGGGTCAGGATGGAAGTATCCGCAGTCACGTAATGAAATCCAACGACTGGCACCGTTGCGATTGACTGACAGCTTATCTTCTGAAATTATTCGAGTAGGCGAAATAAACTCAGAAAAAAATACTGGTTTTGATCTGACCATGGAGTTTTCGAGGTTAGCATCCATTGGTCTCGCAGATATAACACGGCAGAAACAAGAACGTATGAAGAAGCTCTTAAATAAAATCCTGCCGGCGGGAGAAGTGCCACTGAGACGTACGATTTGGGCGCAACATATAATAGATGTAGGAGATGCTCGCCCTATACATCAAAAGGCATATCCAGTCTCTATGAAAATACAAGAAGAGATGCATTCTCAAGGTAGAGAAATGCTAGAGACTGGAGTTGTCGAATCATCCACCAATGGATGGTCATGCCCAGTGGTGATGGTACGTAAAAGGAACGGGAAGTATAGATTTTGCATTGACTTTCGAAAAGTTAATTTAGTTTCGAAACCCGATGCATACCCGTTACTTAACATGGACCAGATTCGAAGGAAGCTACAATCAGCTAGATATATTTCTACCTGATCTGCCTGCCACCTATCTGTGTAGCGCGTACCATCAAATACCACTTCATCCGGAATCCAAACCGATAACGGCATTTATGGTACCTGAAATGGAGCTGTTCCAGTTTACCAGGATGCCTTTCGGTCTATCTATCGCTGGAGTATCGTTTCAACGATTTATAGACCGAATTATCGGATCGGATCTCGAGCCGAATGCCTTCTCATATCTTGACGATATTATTATATCGCCACAGAGACATTCGAAGAACACTTAGACTGGATACATCATGTTCTTGCTCGAGTACATGAAGCTGGACTCATGATAAATCGGGAAAAGAGAGTCTTTGGACACACCGAAGTCAAGTACTTAGATATTCTCGTGAATCATGAGGGATTCCGTCCCGATCCCGAGAAGATCCAACCAGTAATGCATTATACGGAAAAGAGAAACCTGAAGCAACTTAGACGTTTCCTCGAGATGGCATCGTTGTATAGAAAATTTCTGAAAGATTTTGCTACCATCGCCGAACTACTCACACGTCTAACTAGAAAAGACTGTCGTTATGAGTGGACCGAGGAACAACAAGCCTCTTTCGACAAAATCAAATCAATGATCGCTTCGGCATCCGTCCTGCACAGACCGTCGTTTGATATCCAGTTTACCGTACAAACAGATGCGCGCGACACTGGTATCGGAGCTGTCCTTACGCAGGAAGTCGACGGACAAAAAAGGGTGTTGGAGTACGCGAGTAGAGCACTCTCCCAAGCTGAAAGAAACTATTCGGTAACCGAGAGAGAGTGTTCAGAGAGTGCTTAGCGTCATATGGGCTATTGATAAGTTCCGTCCTTATATAGATGGATATCATTTCCGTGTCGTTACGGACCACAGCAGTTTTAGATGGATTCGTATGATGTAGAATCCTACTGGCAGACTCGCACGATGGGCTCTAAGATTGCAAGGGCAAAGTTTCGATGTAGAGCATCGTAAAGGGACGTTGAACAACGTACCAGACGCCCTTTCGAGGATGTCCGAGGGAGACAATCTATCTTGCTCAACTGTAACTTGGGCAAGAGATACCGAAGACGAATGGTATCTAAAATGGTTCATGAACGTCCAAGATCGTCCCAACGATTATCCGAAATCCGAAAAGTAATTTCAAATCTTCGCCAGACAGTATTACATTTAGCTAATGATATAGTTCTTAAAGAACTATATCATGACGAAGTCGGAACAATTGCATCAAGTAAAGAATGAGTGTTACGTCGGCGACGGCGATTCCAAGACATATTATAAAGTCGTCGAGAATAATGTTCCTTATGATATAACGAAAAAAGAATGCGTCAATCATCTATCTAAACGCATGGGTACTCGATTGCCCAATTGCAAAAAAACCACTAAAGGTCTTGGAGGCAGGGGTAAGCGTACTGATAAGCTTATTAAGGATCTTACCCTTTATTGCGGGTTCGCTATAAGGTGCAACATTGATTCTTTAGAGAATATGAAAAAAGCCATGTGGGCAACCTTTTTACATAAATCCTCGACCGATTCACATCTAAGGCACGAAAATTGCCCGGAAGGTCCGGCATCTTGCTGCCAATGGCAAAAGGCTCGCGCGCTCGGAAAACTGAAAGGATTTCAACACGAATCTGTATTACCCCAAGACGTTCTGGATGCTATAAAGCCGATATATACCGTATATATCTCAGTCGTGACGATCTTTTAAAACGATGCTTAGGTGCTTTCAATCAGAATAAGAACGAAAGCTTCAACAACATTATCTGCAAATTTGCGCCGAAATCAACGTTCAGTGGAGTAAGAACTGTACATATTGCACACAGCACTTCTACGTGTGTTAGAATTCATGGGAGTCCGTATCGGAATGAATCTTTACGATTACTGTCAAAAGATTGACAAAGAACGCATTAATTACACGAATCATCATACACTGGCAAACACGCGTGAAGGACGTTTGCATGCCCAGGAATTGCGCCAAAAACAAATGATGGATGCGGAACAGCTGCTCTACGGCCCCAGGATTGCCGAATAACAAAATAAATCAGGTAAGATCTTTTTTACTACGTTTTTAAATTCGATTTGCCCCTTTCAAAACTTAAAACGTGATTATCTACAACCATGTTTTTTGACCGCGTTGACAGCATAACTGGAAAAGTTTTTATCCGATCGACCTGATTCAAATTGGATTCTATTCGGGAATAGTGTCGCTTCTGCTCGACGTAGCCGTTTTTCGATATATGCCAAACTTTTTTTTTATAAATAATTTAGTAAAAAATTTTACGCGAAAAAAAAAACTTTTTCTTCAAACAGCCGCCATTTTTTTTCTAACAATATTTTTAAAATCTCCTACGTCAAATAGTAGCCAGTAATGTATATTTCAAGAATCTTTTGGGTTTTTTACTCTAGGAGGCTCCGTTTTGCTGATTTGCTGTCAACGCAACAAGGGTTTTAAAAAGGCGCCATTTTGGATCAGCTACAGAAGACAAACATGGCCGACAAAAAAAAATTTTTTTTCGATAATTTTGCGACGGCCAAAAACATGGCCGCGCAAATTTCATTCGAACAAAACAGAAAATTCACTACACGAATATACCGCGCACACATAAAAGGAATAAAAGTTATGATTTCAAACGATGACTACATCTATTTTCGTGGATATACTGTATAAACATCTACGAAATTAGATATAGAACACCTTAATAATACATTAAATAGTTTATATTCAAGCTACATTAAAACTAATATATTAAATATCGTGAAATAAATACCGAAAACCGGGCAAAGGTCGCGACGACTACTGGAGAAGGTAGTCGTCGCAACTGCCGAAACTCGAACAAGTAGAGAGAGAACGCGATATCTAGTCTCTCTCTCTCTACTACTAAGTTAAGTACAGAGTATGCCGTAGAGGGGATACACTGCGCGCGGCAAGAGAGAGCGCGTTCAATGTATTAGACCGGCGGCCGCTATCCCCTCTAATACGCGCCGCACACACACTACTGTACGCTCTCACCGAACAGCCTGAGCCGCAACGAATGTAGCGAACGCGCGAATTTCAGTATATACAACGGGTTTTCGAAAACGAATGCACCCACTGTATTTAATTAAATTAATTAATTCAAATTACTTAATGTACGCACAATATAGAAATATGTATGTATATATATATATATATATATATATATATATATATATATTGTGACGAGGAACGCAAGCACTGCGTGCGCTTGCTTTCCCCGTCCCGTTGCTCTCTCTCTAGCCGTAGCATGTACATATGTATCTGTATATTTATATGTAGAAATGTTTATCTGTTGCAGGCCGACGCACAACCACCGACGGAGAGGTAAGTGAGAGAGAGAGAGCGGGGAGTGGGGAGAGACAGCCACGCACGCGAATTAGGCAGAAAGAAAGAGAGCCGCGAGGAGAAAACAACGCGTACCGGTCTTCTACGCACGTTGTCCGTGTCCCTTTTTTTCCCGGTTGCTACCGCCGTGCCGCGACGAATCGTGTGTGGGAACCTGCTTTGTGTTCCAAGGTTCCCCCCCCCCGCCTCGTACCTCGTCCTCGGGAAGACTGGCCGGTTTCACGCGCTCGTGGTGCTACAGTGGTGCGAGGGTGTGCAGTGTACCCGCGCCGAATACGAGCTCGAGCGGACGAATTGTCGTCCGCCCCATCTACGCGGAATAACCGCCCCATCCCGGGGCTCCCGGAGGTCAACGTCACCGCCGCCCCCGGCAAAGGAAGGCGCTATTGCGCTTCGAGAACGCGCTGCGAGACCTGCGGGTTCCGGCTCTCTGTAAGTGGCAGCTCCTTTTCTCTCTCTCTCTCTCTCTCTCTTCCCGAACGCCCCGCGCGCCGTCGCCTGGGCGACCCTCGGCCTGCGTCCCGCACGCCTCGTATATAGGCGCTGCCTTGTATTTGTATGTCTGGCACTGCGCCATTAAAGCTCATTTAAATTTTAATTATTTTTATTTTTTCATTATCATCAAGTGTGCTCCATTAGCCATCCTATTCGACGCGCAGTCCCGAACGCGATATTTCGCCCTTCGCGGACCGCCCCTCTTCCTCGCCGGAATCCTTCGGGGCTAAGCCCAGCCGGGCACAGATTTGCAACGGCCGTGCCCGCCGTCCTCGTGCTCGAGGCGGACACGCGCACCGTTACAATATATATATATATATATAAATAAACTTGTATACATGTATACTATTACTGTGCGCAGCACACTGGCTGCAAATAATAACAAAATGTAAAACAATAATTATTATAATTATTATTGATTGTTATTATTATTGTTGTTATTATTATTATTATTATTATCAATATAATTATTATAATTCCGTGCCTCGTCCGAAATTAAACGAGCGGCGACGGAATTATCCGATTATTTTGTTATAAAAGGGCCTGCAAAAGGCAAAATCGACAGTTCGCCCGGTGAACCAACTGCCCCGAAGTTGTTTCACACGAACTCCTCCCGGAGCTAAAACTTATCCAGAGCTCGAAATTATCCTTACTTTAAAATCCTCTCTGAAATTATTAACTTGATCTCTGTTACGAGGCGCTCCTTAAAAGACAGACGGTTAATAATTTTACCTCTCCTAAAGTAAACGTGATCCTGGTTGCGAAGCGCTCCTCAAAAGACCAGCAGTTTACTTATCCTTACATATACTTATTTTTCCGAAGTTATTAGCTTGATCTCTGTTGCGAGGCGCTCCTCAAAAGACAGACGGCTAATAATTTTACCTATCCTTAAGTAAAAGTGATCCTGGTTGCGAGGCGCTCCTCAAAAGACCAGCAGTTTACTTATCCCGACTAGTAATCCTCCCCTCAGCTCTTGATCCTGGTTGCGAGGCGCTCCTCAATAGACCAGCGGAGTTAAGTTTACCTTGTTCTATCCTATTTTTAAAATCAACCTGTCTCGTTTCATTAGTTCCCCGCGTGGAAAATAACACCGAGTATCCGTGCGGTAAATAGCGCTGGATATTAGAGACATCGCGGAAAATAATGCGAAATTAGGTTAAGAATTATATATATATAGATCTAGTTTTTACTTTCGTATTAATTCTTTTGTGTTGATTTATTTGTTACAGAATCCTGTAGATAGAGGAGTGATTTCGTTTCAATAAATTTATATTTTTACTTTTATAAACAATATACTGTGTTCTGGTATAATTATTTTTCTGAAACTACAGTCCGATCCTGAAAAATTTCCTCCCCTCTCAAAATACCCTGGGAAAATATCGCGTAGGCTATCCCGAGGGGGACAGGAACGTTACAATTTAAACATTTATTAACATATGTGTAAAACTTTATGTAAATCGGAACGTACGTTTTTTTTAATAAATAAAATAAAAATCATGAAAAATCGCAGTTTACAGTGTTTATGCCCCTTAATAATGTTAGAAGTTTAAGAAGTGTACTCGCGCTACAAATACCAAATATAGAATATTACTTTTTTTATGTTATTTAACGTCACTCTATTCATGTTTCCCAATAGCGATGTTAATGAGCGACGGAGGTCTACGATGCGCTTGTAAACAAAGCACATGTAAATTATTACAGCGGTGTTTGTCTCAATCGGCCAAAACCGGAATTTGAACTCGGATCACCAAGTTACTATTCTTTCTGCTGTAACTCCGCCACCGTAATAGTAGATCCCTACTCTCTGAATTGTGACATTGCCGAAACTTGTATGATCATTTCTTCACCAGCTGTTTATTGTCTTGTAACAACGCGCGAGTAGTGCATGTCACGAAAATGGAACAGAGAAATTTAGAGCAACGGTAGGCAAAAAAATGTTATACGAAATTCGGCGAAACCGCGAAAAAAACTTATGAAAAAGTACTTAAAGTGTATTGTAGTGATGCCCTGAGTCGTAGTTAGGTGCTTCGGTAGCCTGTTGATTCTAAAAGAGGTCGTGAGAGCGTCAAAGATGAGGCGCGAAGCAGAAGGCCAATTAAAGTGCGAACCGACGCGAATGCGCAGCACGTCTGCGCTCTTGTTCGTCAAGACCGGCGACTAACCATTCGAATGTTGGCTGAGTTGAATATTAACCGCGAAACAGTTAGAAAGATTTTAACCGAAAATTTCACGACGAAAAAGCTGTGCGCGAAGATGGCACCGAAGGACGTTTCAGATGAGCAAAAAGACAACCGAACGAACATCGCTCAAGATTATCTCGAGCAGGTTGAAATTGATCCTACTGTTCTCGATCGAGTTATTACTGGTGATGAAAGTTAGTTCTTTCAATATTACCCAAAAACTAAACGACAAAGTCAACGATGGCTATCAGCTGGAGCTCCAAGGCCAAAGAAGGCGAGAATGAGCAAGTGCAAAGTGAAAACCATGTTCATCTGCTTCTTCGACAGCAAAGGCGCGATTTATAAAGAGCTTCAACGACTTGGACAAATCGTAAATCAAGTATTTTACCGCAGTGTGCTCGAAAAATTACGAAAAAGGGTGTTCCGAGTGCGTCTAAAGATCGCGAAAACTTGGGTTCTGCATCACGACAATGCTTCCTGTCACAATGCGTTCAGTGTCTCTCAGTTTTTGGCGTCTAAAGGTATCGCAACGTTACCACAACCGCCCTATTCACCGGACATGTCACCCTGCGCCTTTTTCCTATTCCTCAAAAGGTTAGTCAAAAGTCGTCATTTCCACTCCGTTGAAAATATGCAAGAATCTGTGACGAGGGTACTCGGAGAGGTCCCACAAGTCGTGTACCAGAATTGTTACGAAAACTGGAAAACTTGCTGGAATAAGTGTATAGCTATAGGAGAGGACGACATTGAAGGGAATCGCAGCGATGTATCTTAATTTTTTTAAATATACTGATTTTTTAACTTTGTCGCATTACTTAATTCTCTGATCGCGTATTTGACTTTATAACTTGTTAACTAATTGGAATATATACAGATTTTCTATAAAAAGAATATAAAGAAAAATAAGTTAATTCTATTATTTTTTTTATGAATAATTTACAGCATATATATTTTCATCTTTTTGATGCAAAAACTTAAAAAATAAGTTCATAGTTATTCATTTAATCAACTCACTGGTCATAATATGTTTTTCCCTTTTAATATAATCTTTCTTAGAAGATAAATTAATTTATGATAATTAACTAATCATAAGTCTGAAACCAGGAAGAAAAGAGATGAAACGTTACATTTTTATTTTGCCATTCTATGATGTGAAGAAAATTCCATGATGCATCTTTTGCACTATGAATTCTACTATATAAGGTTTTACTTATTTCTGTACGCAACATTTACGTAATTATAACTGAAAATGGAAAAAATTGTTGCGAGACACCTAGTCAGGTTTATTTTGCAAATCTAAGTTCAACAGTATAAAAAATTCTTCAGCCATGCCAGCCAAGCAAGGGCCGCCATGACGGCCAAACCGGGGACTTCTATCGTATGAATTGCCGCTACGCTGCCGCCGCTAGGGAGAGATTATAAGCGAGCGCACGAAGACATTCGGAGCAGTCTGGCAGACTATCTTATTTACGCTAGCCGGTTCTTGGATGCTTCCGAGATTACCGGTCGCCGAATCTGGATGCGTCCAGATTAATTCTAGCAACCACTATCTGACTTATTCGCCAACCTCACCACTCCCGTGGTTTTCCTTGCATCAAAGCCTGGGTACGTCTGGGTCCGCATCGTTCGAGCCACATAGAAAATAGTACAGGAGATTATCTCGCACTAGAACGCGCGAAATCGCTAACTGAGAACTAAGTACGCGAAACAATCACACGTAGACATTCACAAACACCCACCGACACTAACACAGGCGCATTGTCAAGTGTGAATATATGTATGTACCGTAAGGTATAAATATAGGATACGGTAGGATACCGTAAGTATAAATAGGTATAAATAAGTAATAAATATAGGATATATATATATACAAACCCTGGCTTCTGCTGAAACTTCCGGCAGCGGGAGTCGTACCGTTCAAGTTCTATTTCAGATTCTTCTGGGGTGACTATAAACAAGAACATCTGACTGTCATTATTTTCGTTAATAAAGTATATTCTAAAGAATGTAAGACCGATAAAAATATTTATTAATTTGAGATAATATTAACTCCAAAACGATCTATATTTCTTTGAGTAAAGTATTTAATTATTAATTTCTAAAAAACATAACTTGAATAATAAAACTGATGTTCTTTCATGGAACAAACATTAAGTTAGATTGAAAAAATATTGTCTTGCATTCAAAAAATATTCAATAGATTTAAATAAAATAAGTATATCATTCACTTAATATTATTGGTACTTAATATATAGGATTGGCATTGTTATAATTATTTTAATGTACATTTTTACATCAGTTTTATCCATATTGTCATACATATATATTAATGACTATTCACACATGCACACATAGAACGCAACGCAAAGCAATTCGGTTTTAAACACAAATACTTTTCTGAAACGCATCATGCAATACAAACGTTAAGCGGTCCTTACATAATAACCTAAAGAATCACGCGTTATATGCGATTATGGTGAACATTATGCATCCATCTGACAATAATTAGACAAGAATATTTACTTTAAACAAATAATTGTTATTACTGACGTAATGTAATATTTCTTCCAACATAAATAACTTATTTTTTTATTTAATTTAAATATCCATATAAGATTTTCCATGAAGCTATATTAATATTTTCTATTGAATAGAAATGTCGGCATATTATACATATATAATGTGTGTGTGTTTAAAAATATTCAACGTAGGTCTGTTCCGAAAGGCATTCGGTAAGTACATATGGCAATGCTGGAATGCATTTTCCTATACTCCTTATGTAAATGTCATAAACGGTTTTGAAACTGTCAGATTTTCACCGTTGACGTAATTAGTGGAAAGAAACGGTCAGGTGCGGTATTTTGACCTACTGGTGATTTACTGGGATATCGTTCCGTTGAGTTTACTTCAGTAAGCAGCTGATCGCGCACACTTTTACCAAATTCCATCAAATAGCTGGCCGGCCCATTCTAGTCGCGCCCATATACATGTATGTGTAAAACAAGTATTAGTATAAAAGTTTAGCTGGGTATTACACATTTGAATTTAAAGAAAAGATTTTTTTAAAGAAGATTTCAAATTGAATTTTAATAGTTTTATTACAAAACGTACACTTAATAATCAGTTTTCTTTATTAATTATGAATTAGAATTTATATTTATAAATTTTACAAATTTAAATATAATTATTCAGTACGTATTATATATATATATATATATATATATATATATATATATATACATATATATATATATATTCATAATATATATAAATATATATAATTAATTCAAAAATATAAATAATTCTGTTAATTGTAAAAACAAAATGTTTAATCCAAGTATGCGTACAACACAAATAAGTTATTACATTTTTATATTCATTTAACTTTATGAATTTATTAATTAATAAATAAAACTGATTATTAAGTATACATTTTGGGCTCCACCTAGTTTCTTATAAGTAAGTATACTCGATTGTCCATTATAAAAACTATTAAAATTCGATTTGAAACCTTCTTTAAAAAGTCTGCTTTAAATTTAAATGTGTTAACACTAAAGTTGCTTATATTCATACATGTACATGGGCGCGACCAGAAGCAACCAGCTGTTCGACGGAGTTTTGTAAAAATGGGCGAGATCAGCTTCTTACTGAAACAAACTCAACGGAACGATATCCCAGTAAGTCACCGGTAAGTCAAAATACCGTACCTGACCGTTTATTTCCATTGATTACGTCAACGGCGGAAAACTAGCAGTTTCATAACCGTTTATGACATTTACATGGGGAGTAGAGGAAAATGTATTCCAGCATTGCCATATATACTTATCGGCAATTTACCGAAGACCTTTCGGAATAGACCCGGTAATGCAGCATCGCGCGTCAGTATAGTCGATAAAGCAGTTCAGTGTGAGCATTATAAATCGTCAGTTGAAAGTCGAAGTCGATCGAAACGATACTTTTCTCATCCGAAGTATCTCAATGGAATAATTTTATTTTAATTATATAATATTCATAATTTAGTAATATTCATAGTGACTTGATTCACATAAATGAAATTTCAGAAAATGAGCTAACTTGTTTGAAAATATCTTTGTTTGAATTGAAAATTGATTGTTTTCTGTAAAATACATTATATATATATATATATATATATATATATATATATATATATATATATATATATATGAATCAAATAAATTAATTTTTAGTAAATAGATTTACTCAAATTAAATAAATTGTTTTTTAGTGTATTTAATGCACTTTTAAATATTGAATGGTTACGTTTTAGAATATTATCACTTTCTTATATTGCCTTTTAATAAGTTTTATAGCTTTTAAATTAAAAACTCAATGATTATTAGCAGATTTGTAATATTTATATTAGAAAACTAATTGAAGCTCGCCGTAACTAAAAATCATATTTTTATAATTGTTAAGAAATTTTACATGAATATTATACGATTTATAAATATATAATTAAATTATATTTTGTTTTGAAAACCAAACTAGGCTGCATAATAGGATCGTTAAAAAAATTGTTTTAAAAACTAACTGTGAATATCTGCGTTAGTTTTCTTACGCATTCATATTCCCAATCATGTCCGCTTTTCTACGTGCAGGAAATCGTAATTTAAAGATATAACTTATAAGGTTTTTAAGAATATCTATATTCTTACATATTCGAGAATTATAAACAGCTATTTCATGATCTATGACAATTAAAATTGTTCAAATCATTCGCTGGTTAATTTATGATTATTTGGAAGTAATACCTATCATGACAAACACTAGCAGAATAGACACGAATGAAAATGATTTTACAATATATTCAATCAGTTTTTATATTTTACTTTTATTCGTTTTACAGAAAAAGGAAAATTTTGTTAGTATCGGATTAAAGCAATTTCTGAATCACGCGAAAACCAACTTAAACATGTCATATATAATTTTGATTTATGAAATTCAAATTGCAAGATTTTTTTTGAATTTCTTTTACAAAAGTTAAGTATAATCAACTACATTCTGTTAAAAATGAAAAAGCATTTAATTTAATTTAAAGCCCGTTTAAAGTCTCTATATCATACATTAAATTTATTTCTGTAAAATCTTGTTATAATATTTTACAATACCACAATGTCATATTTATTAAATGAACATTGTATTATAACATATCCAAAAAATGATGCCTTATAACTCTCAAACTCAGTGATGTCTGGGATATAAACATAAACTACAAGCTTACCGTGAAAAAATTACAAGTTAGTACTAAATTTCAACTACTTTGTCTTAAATCTATTTTCACCTCATATGTTAAAGTACTTGTTGACGTTATCTTCAATAACAGTACTATAAATATATGAAAACATTTTTTTTTCATTGTAAGTCCTCCTAATTGGCTGTTTTTTATCCTTAATAACACGAAGAGTCCTTATCTTGTTAAGGATAACAATATACTAACACCTTCAGTTTCCAAAAATTCGCACGCTACGTTATGGACATATTGAGCTGACTGACATAGTTAAGCAATGAATAACTGACTCTAACTGACTTTAACTGACAAACTTTGAGAGACATATTTATAGTTTTATTGCTTCTCTTCTCTACATTCCCAATCAGATCGTTTCTTCAATTGTCAACACGATATCTGATATTTCGTACGCAGACAAAGAAAGTTACGTTCTCTATACTTCCGATTTCTACAATTTCTTTGGTTCTCTTTCTTTTCTTTTTTAATTTCTTTGAATTTTAAATCTCTTTAGTAAATGTTTTTCATATGTATACACAGCCTTCACTGTACTTTATTGGCCTCAGAGATTTTCACCAGCAAATTACTCCCTGCATGTTGAATCAATCCTACTCAATACCATTTCGGAGTTAAATCTACCGGCCTAATAAAAAGATGAAACAATCTATCCTATGGGCTTACCAAATATGTTATGCAGACAATCTCCATGTAGATTCGGGCCTAAGTATTAAATCACGAACTCATTTATATCCGTAAATCAATAATAATAAGTTATTAGTAATATTATTTTTAGATCTATAGAAACGATATATAGAAACGAATATGCTTTTAAAATTTCCAACATTGTTCTTGCTTACTAGAATTTCTATTTTAATTTTTAAATTTATACAATTTATGTGTACAAAATTTCGTCCGCATTCATAAATAATTTATATGTATATTGTAACGGGGTACTTAATTATTAATCACCCGGTAGAAGTACCCGTTAACAGAGTTGCAAAGAACCCCGAACGGATTAAATTGTTTAAAATAATCTTTTTGGACCGTAGGTTCTTTGCGGATATTTCTTCCTCAGACTTACCTTTGTTTATCCTGAAAATTATATAAGTGATAATATATATTGATAAATTATTGGTAATCCAGGAAAAGACCGATTAATGATCAGATACAGGGGGGTGAGGGATATTTCTATATTTTCTACTATTAATAAAAAAATCAAAAGTAGATTTATTTAATTAGTAAGAAAATAATTTAGCTTTTTATTCAATTTCATAAATTATAATTATTAATAAGCTACTCCTACCTAATACGTACCCGCGATAGGCTAACGCACGAATCCGCTCACACAGGGTGTGAGAGATAATTTTATAAGTATAAGAGAGAGATCAAGTAACAAGAGCGCCACCTTACGAAGAACGAGATGTACTACTAAAGAAAACTGTGTGCGCGCTTGCTACTCTTATGATTCCTACTCTATGACTATATCTCTCTGTCTCTCTCACACGTTCTAAAGCTAATATATAAGATCTATTATCGATAAAAAAAAGAAATTAAAGAAAAGAGTAGAGGTAAATACCACTCTACTAAAATCCGAAAATACAATAAATATAGAAAAATTCACCAACCTTTATAACTCGACGCTGGAAACAAAACAACCCAACGATGTATATGGCGTGAACCTGATGATCCACAATATACCGGCCGGATTATTGCGCCGTTTATTCGGCAGGAACCCTCTTTGCTAATAAGCTTATTGTCTCGTGAATATTATCGATTTCAATGCTACCTCACTATTTCAACTGATCGATAATAATTCCTTTTTTTATATGAAAATGGCCACGATTCAATCTTCCAGAAAAACTTTTATCGACTTCTCTATTAGCAAGGTATTTTATACTATATATTAACTATATTATAATAATTTTATTCTCCTCCTCTTTCTCTCTTTTCCCCCCGAAGCAGGAGTTACAGGTACCGGAGATGGCGAGAATCCTCCCCCTCGTCTGACTTTTAGTGGTTCCTGATATCAGTTCACAAAAGCACAAAATCATACTAACATGTCTCGCAATATGCAGAGAAGGCAAAACACTTACCGTCTACGTGCACCACAATACGACGCGTCCTTCGTGAACGAACCCGATATCACATGGCTATATTGCAATCACAACCTGCACCAAGTAGAGGCCGCCAAACCCCTGGCCGCCCAAGTAGGTCACGAGCTACGTACCAATCACGTAGATTCGAAACGCATCGCGACGTTCGTAATAAGAAGACGGGCGTTATACTTAGCGAAGAATTGAGAAAGAAACTTTACCCCGGCGTTAAAGACGGGATGAGTGCTCGAGAGACTTGATGCTCTAAACACGATGAAGGCAATTACGCTAACAGTAACAACTAGAGCTATTGATTTCTTATCAATATCAATATTCACCAGCATTTTCGAGTTCAACAATGTACCACTTCGTGGTTGGATTTACCAGCTATATTGAGTTGCACTCACTGTATGTGAAGCTAAGATCGAGATAGTCCGGCGCGGCGTTACGTCCATCCTTAACAACGAAGATGATTATCGTCGCCCAACACTTAACGAAGACTGGATTCAGGCAGCGCAAGCTGTTGTAGTTATGCCAGACCAGTTAAGTACAATTATAAACGCCATAGGAAAAGTAAAAGTATACGACACACTTTATGCACCGAAGCTAGGAAAAGATAATTATACTGTCGACAATGAATTAATACCACAATCGGAGCAGTTAGTAATTTCAAATCTTCGCCAGATAGTATTACAATTAGCTAATCCTCATTCAAGCGCCCACTTCAGGTTGGCTTTCTATCAGAATTCTCCGCTTCCAGGAGCAAAGTGGAATTTAGTGAATCCAGCATCGCCACTATTACTAAATCCTGATGAGATCTGCCCGGACAACTACACCGTAGATACATTCAACGATGACGTTGAAGATCTTCTGAGGCAAACTGAATTTCCGGAACAAGAAAACAGGTAAATATTTCACAAAGCCTTTGAGCTTTGAGGCCAACGGTTCTAAAATCTTCCAAGATCGTCGTTCCTAAAGAGCGTCGTGATATAGTTCTTAAAGAATGTCACGATAATCCTACGACCGGATATCCAGGACATAAGAAAACTTTCGCTGGAGTCAGCAAATATTGTCACTGGCCTGGATTTTATATGACAGTTCAAGAATATATGAAAAACTGTCTTATATGCCAGCAGTCCAAGGTGGACCAAAGACCACCTGCTGGATTAATGGGTCGGAGAGTTTTAAAAAGACCTTGGCAAATGGTCGCCGATGACATTACCGGACTATTTGTAAAAAGTCACCATGAATTTGAGTACATCCTGGCGCTTCAAGATTTGTTTACACGGTGGGTCGAATGTATCCGCATCCGTAAAGCGAATGCCAGGACGATCCTCAAAAAATTGAAAGAGAGGATCATACTCAAAATTAGGCGCGCCAGAGGTCTTCCTGTCGGATAATGGTACTGAATTTAAAAATCGTACGATAGACGAATACCTAGTGGAAGCAGGCATACTTCATACCCTTACTCCACCATACCATCGGCAGGCTAATCCATTGGAGCGTGTCAATAGGACTTTGAAAACCCGCATTATGGCGTTCGTAGAAGAATCCCATAATATGTGGGATGAGAAACTCGTTGAGTTCAATTTCTCCCTAAATACGACGCCCCATAATTCCACTGGATACTCTCCGGCTCTATTAAATTTCGGACGAGAGCTGATTCCGCCAGGAACTCTCTGCCGCAGCCAGGATCAAGCTACGGCGGAAATTCAACATAAAGAAAGAGAGTTCCTGGCTAGCGAAAATGAGTAAGTTGAGAGAACTCCAAGAGGCCGCTAAGACACGATCTCAAGGACAACAGCGTCGCCAAGCAGAGTACTATAATGCAAGAAGAAGTCTTTCTCCCAAGGTTTTATCCCAACCGCCGCTGGAACCAGAAGAAGAAACGAATTCTCAACCTCCGTTGGATCACGATCAGGTACGAGCGACCCACCTGTAATTCGAGAATCTTCATCAGCAGGTGAAGATTCTAGAGTGAGGTCCACTGCGCATGACGATCCCGAGAATACTCGTAAGGCGTTAGGTTCCATCCCGGGCAGGAAACGAGGTCATCCGCGTAAAAACAAATTTTGATGCAGCGGTCTTCGTCTCAAGATATGGCGTCCTCTCGTCGAAAGGACCCAAGAGAACGAAGACCGCGTGGGAGACCAAGGAAGGAGAAATAATTTTCCCCTTCCTATTAATATAGTTCGTCCTTCTTTTATCTGTTTCAGATGGACAATTTGATGAATGATTCCTTCGTTGCCCGCTTTACGGAGCTGCTCGGGGAGATGTGGGGGCAGGGGTTAGCTTAGGCTACCGATCTGCTCGCCTCATTCCTCCGAGTTGGTTCCTTCCGGATCCCTCCTCGGAGATAATAGAAGAAATCGAGGAGGAAGATCCGGATTCAGACGAGATGGAATACGTTCCTCCCAGACGTCCTACGTCGACGTCGGGACCTTCTCGTCCGAAAGGCAATGGAGGAAGAAGGGGCTCTCCTCCGTCTCCCACCGCTACCTCAACCGCCGCTAGAACCAGAAGAAGAAGAAACGTCCGTTCAAACTTCCGTTGGATCACGATCAGGTGACGAGCGACCCACCTGTAATTCCAGAATCTTCACGAGCGGGTGAGGTCTGAGCCACGATCTGGCCCGTCTCGGTCGGAGACCGCCCCTCCCGAAGCAGGAGCTTCGGGTCAAGAGGGGCGCGTCCCGATCATGTTAAGAGTCGCCATCCGGCAGGCTCTGGTCCTTTCCCGGGACCTCATAACACCTCTCCCGGAGCAGGAATTCCGGGACAAGAAGAGGTGAAAGCAGAGGCGCGATCCAGCTTCCAGTAGGAGCTGGAGAGCGAGCAGAGGCCTCTGAGACCCTCCCACCATTCCTGGGGTTCATGACCCAGGAATGCGGGGAACATCAAGACCACAAACGTCTGATTGTGGTCACTCGTCTTTTCCCCCCGAAGCAAGAGTTTCGAGTACCGGAAATAGCGAGAATCCTCCCTTTTGACTGACTCCGCTCCAGCGAATGGAGCAGCGCCTATTGGAAGCCTTGGCCGATTTTAAAGCCAAGGCAGAAGTATCCAAAAAGGCGCAGAATAGAGTCATCGATCTCTGGGAAGAGTTACGGGGTGGACCTAGTGGTAGAAAACAGGTTGGTCCCGTCTTAACCCAAGAGCTCGATGACTTAGTCGAGTCGACGAGAGCTCAAGAAGCTTTCCTGAGTTTACACCGACAGCGTCATAAGCGACAAAGGGTGGAGGAGCTCACGGCAGCACTTCACGCCAAAAGGCCGCCGAGGCCGAGACTTAGTGAGTGTATGCCGAGTTTCGCCGTACCCGTTAAGAGGCTCGCCGGTTAGGGGAGGGTGTTCCCTCCTCCCTTCGGGATTCCGCAATCTTAGCGGATGAGCGGCTAAGATCAAGAGCGGCATCACAACCCGGGGGGAGTCGTGGTGGTAGGGTACCAGGGTGTACCACCGGTATCCCTGCTGGTCGCGGCAGGAGAAGTCAGTCGGGTAATTCCTGCCGAGAAGATGCTCGACCTGGGGTTTCGAAGAATGAAAACAGAATAGTAATCCCAGATGAAGAATTTCGGTCGTACTATGTTCAAGATCCTAGTAGACGGTTCGACCGGCACCACCGATGTTTCTTCTATGGATATCCGGGCGTCACGAAAGAGGACAAATGCCCTAATCGTGACGTCCATAAATTCGTCAGGAAAACACCCTGGTTTCTTCAGGGCGGTTGAGGTCCCGGGAAATCTCTCTCTTCCTGACACCCAACGATGAAGAACAAGAAACTTTGTTTATTGTTATGTGTATATATTTGTTTTCTTTCGCCGTTGGGATGTCCGTGTATATATATGTAATAAATATATTATAATTTTTGTTTATATATATATATATATATATATATATATATATATATATAGTTATAAAATTATTTTCTTTTTACCCATCCATATTTCCTATATTTATCCCTCTAGTTTTATTGCAAAGTTGCTTTGCTGTGGTATACGCAACGTCTGGAGGAGGGGGTGTAACATGTATAGATTATTTCACCCTATACATGTTGATTATTTCAACAAATAGGAAAAAAGGCAGGGAAAAAGGGAAAAACAGAGAGAGGAGAATAAAATTATTATAATATAGTTAATATAGTATAAAATACCTTGCTAATAGAGAAATCGATAAAACTTTTTCTGGAAGTTTGAATCGTGGCCATTTTCGTATAAAAATAATTCTTAAATTAATCGATTAGATTATTGTGATTGTTGAAATCTGTTTGACACGAGAAACAACAAAACTATTAATACGAAAGATTCTTGCCGAGTGAAAGGTGCATAAACCGGCCGGTATTTTAAGCATCAAGCTCAGGCCATTTACATCGTTGGGTTGTTTTGTTTCCAGCGTTGAATTATAAAGGTTGGTGAATTTTGCTATACTTATTGTATTTTCGGATTTTAGTAGAGTGGTATTTACCTCTACTCTTTTCTTTAATTTCTTTTTTTTATCAATAATATTAGATCTTATACATTAGCTTTAGAACTTGTGAGAGAGACAGAGAGATATAGTCATAGAGTAGGAATCGTAAGAGTAACACGCACGCACACAGTTTTCTTTAGTAGTACATCTTATTCTTCGTAAGGTGGCGCTCTTGTTGCTTTATCTCTCTCTTATACTTACAAATTTATCTCTCTCACACCCTGTATGAACGGATTCGTGTGTTAGTCTATCGCGAATGCGTATTAGGTAGGGGTAATATATTAATTATTATAATTTTATCAAATTAAAGAAAAATCTAAGTTATTTTCTTAGTTGATTAAATAAATCTATTTTGGATTTTTTTTTTATTATTAGTAGTAGAAAATATAGAAATATTTCCCCCCCCCCTATACCTGATCATTAATCCGTCTTTTCCTGGATTACCAATAATTTATCAATATATATTATCACTTATATAATTTTCAGGATAAACAAAGGTAAGTCTGAGGAAGAAATATCCGCAAAGAACCTAGTCCAAAAAGATTGTTTTAAACAATTTAATCCGTTCGGGATTCTTTGCAACTCTGTTAACGGGTACCTCTACCGGGTGATTAACAATTAAGTACCCCGTTACAATATATATATATATATATATATATATATATATGTATGTATATATATTTATATATAATTGATCCTACGAAAAAAAAATTCTTTTTCTTGCAATTGTAAGAAAATGAAATTTTCTTCAATCATGGCTTTTTCATTATACAAAGTGAACAGAACGTTTATTTATCGACTCGACGCAGTTGCATCGTTAAATATACAGTTACTTTCCAAATCAAAATTGCACACAAAGACACTATTACGGTCTATTCAAGTCTATTGTGTATACTTGATTTGGAATATCTGCGCCAATTTTCACCGCATGGCAACATTATAGCTATGAAGACGAATTAATTATATAACAAGTATTGCGACCAAGTACCATTATGATTTCTATACATTATATTACTTGATAAATAAATTTTTATACAATTTGCTTAAATAAACGATGAGAAAAGTAGATGTATAACATATTTACAATAAGCAATGTTGACATGTTTGACTATTTTTCTGTCCTATTTTTTTACCTCCTTCCTCTCTTTTGTTCTACAATTTCTTTTTATGAATACTCTATTTAATTTCTTTTCATCTTTTACTGAGATTGATCTCATTGACAAATTCTACTTTTCATTCACTCTTTTATTCAATTACATGTTAAAGTTTTCCACTTGTTGTAAAGTTCTAAACAATTCTAATAGAATATATTTATCTGCTCTGATACAACAAAACACTAGACCTGGATTTCACCACAGTTGAATAAAAGCAGACAATATTAAATAGAAAGTATTTGCTATGCATGAACAAAATACAAATCTTACATTTTGCTGTGTAGCTTCTGAAATCAGTACATATATGTTTTTATGTTTTATACATACTTTAAGCATGTCGTGCAGAAGATACGTGCCAGTTCGTGTTTAATTGCGTATGTAAGTGCGCTCGTGTATGCCAACGTGTGTTTATTCATTCTTATACATATGTATATGATGTATCTACATATATGAAGAATTTAGAAAAAAATCATTCGCGTTGTCATCATCCTTCAGTCGAGTGTTTCTTATAATCAAAGAAGTAATAGGACTCAGATTCTTTCTTACAAACGTGTTTTGTACGATAAATATTTAGCGCAACATTTTTCATGAGCACAGTAGCTCTACTACTTGCCATTATTAAAGTCTTCAATCATTTATCGCTGGCAAATTTTAATTACAAAATTGTTTAGTTCTGCATCTCTCGTGTTTCTGCACGTAGTTCAGAATAGATAAACAGAAAAACGTAAAAATCAGCAACATTTTCTGTATATTCACTATTCCCATTCAGTAGTACCTGGTGGTTTTGACGTAAGGTCATATAAAACACGAGAAATTCCCGGTACTGTATTTATTTCACCAACCATTTTCTTGATTACCTAAATGATAAAAAAAAATATTATTTCAAAATTTTTATATAATACTTTATTATTCTTATAAAAAATGCTTACATGCATTGGTAGCTCATTTCCAGGAATTACTGGTGTTCCAGTCATAAAATCTCGAGAACAAAATGGCCTTAAAACTACAGATCGTTGACAAGCAGGAGATCGAGCAGCATAATCTCGATCAAAATGTATAGGAATGAGTACAACTGGCATTTGACTGATTGTATCCATACAATTATTAGATGATAAGACCTAGTAAAACATAATTCATAAATTATAAAAAATAATTCATTATTATTTAACAAGAATATTTTTTTAATATACTAATTATTATCTAGAAGTTATCATATTAATACGAAAATATACAAATTGAGTATATTAAAAAATAAATGCTTTCTTTTATCGTTAAAATTTTATTATGGACTTATTATAGTAAAAAAGACAATAGCCAATGTTCTAGAATAATAATGGCTCTCTTCAGATTACAAGATTAAATTTATATATGTTTATCCGTAGCTTAACAACTCAGAACTAAATAAAAAATGGAAAGGGTTAATATGATATCACGATATGCAGAGTATTATTATTTAAGAATGCTTTATAACAAGCTTTGAAATCACTTATATGTTACTGCCTATTCATATTATATTTATCATTGTAATGTTATAAATTAAGAAATCGTCAGTTTGTTAAAAAACTGAGATTTTTTAAAATATAATTATAGTGGTTAGATTATATATGTCAGCAAGTTCTGTATAAACCTTTTCAAGATTATTACTAATTGCCTGTAGCAATTCAAAAATAATTGCTATGCCATGCTCTATTTAGGTATATCAGAAAAATTCTGTGAGTTACAGCCAAAAGAATCCAAACATACGACTCTCTCCTTGTGAGTCAACAAGTTTTTGATCAACAGTATCTAAAAGAAAAACGACATATTCCAGATTCCTATCGTTGCATCATCACTTATTTCTCATTCGAAACTACGATCCAATGCATATAATATATCAATAAATAGATTAATAAATATTTTTATCGATTATACAGTATTTATATAATTATTTAAATTATATATTATATATATTATAACTATTTATACTATACTGCAAACTAAAGACTGTCTCCCTGCATTATTATAAAGTATTTATGTTTCACGTTATTTTCATATTTTCAGGAATTTGATGTATTAATTAAAATCTTGTAGTAATTATTTTTAAAAAAATATAATTTATTGTGCTTTTTTCTACTCATGATTACAAATAAATACACACCTATATATTTATCTTTATCTATGTCTTTTCAATCCTCTTATGGGTTGCTGAGCATTCTCAATTGGTTGTTATTCAATATTAAACTTGTGACCTAGCCAGAGATCTAGAGATCAGACTAGCTTTGTAGTACATCTATGAACTAGCTTATGGCCATGGTTACGCATTAGCAATCACACACGCTATAACCAACTTGATCCACTGCGTACACCTTACATATTAATTTTATATAAATACATTTTACATATACATATGCCCATATGTAAATATACATATATTCTACATAATCGATAATACCTTACTAATATAGCGGATCCTCCTTCGCTAAGTCTCGCTATATTCATATTATACTATAGTCGATATTTAAAATAAGCGTACATACTGTCAATATGTATTTATGTAAACATATGGTTGTGAGACGGTTGAGGAAGGGATCATGACGGTTCGTATATGCAACTGCTGGCAGATCCTAGTGAGGAGGCCTAAAGTTGAGAGGCTCCGACGCTCGAGCGATTAAACTTAGAACTTATACGAGGAAGCCTTAGTAGAGGTTCCTACGTACCACCGTGATTTATAAACGAATTAATATAAGATTAAGCTATAATTAACCCGGAAGCGTTTTTTATTTAGTCAGAAAAGGTAATATATGAAGAAATTCTTGGTGGAACTCGAAGCCTACAGCCATCAATCACAACGAGATTCACTAAGACAGTTGACGCAAGTCCATCGTAGACTACAATGAGGTTCAGGAAAGTGTAATCTCCCGAAAATTTATAATTACTGCAATGTTATATATTGTAAAAAATCTAAAATCGACAGGGCTACTGTGATCCCGAATCGCCTGACCGTGCTCGCTCAAGCACGATACATGTATTTATTCTGTTTGTATGATCGAACAATTCATTTATCCACAGGATTATTTAAATAAATTAATATAGAACAAAAATAATCTTATAACAGATTAGATTATTATTATACACATTATACACATTATACTAAATTAGTAAACGCATTCATTTTTGGTTCGCTTACATATACTATTAGATTTTTCACATATTACGTACCAGCGTAAAATTCTCCTTCTATTATTATGACTACAAACTTATGCGTACTTAAGCTTATTATTTATGAGTCATTCGACAACCTCATTCTCCTACCCGCAAAACAATATTTTCTATATGGTTGAAGAAACACTTCAAGATTTTTAAAATTATATTAGGTGCACAACGTTACTTATGCAATTTAGCGATAGATGGTTGCAGCGGTTAAGTACCGGCTGAAATAGGCAGGTTAAAAATTTCATACTTTTCTACTCATTTTCATACTTTACTGCTCATATTTGAAGAAAAATGTAACTAAGGTTTATCGAATGCTGTAAAGTACTTACGGTGAGACTATTCTTAGTGTAAAAACATGTCGTGAGTAGTTTCACCGCTTTGAGCGGTAATTTTTATATCGAGGTCCGGCATGGCGGTGTAAGCGAAAAAATTTTCAAAGTTTTGAATTGGAGGCATTACTTGCTGAAGACGCATGGTCAATTGCAAGAAGAATAAACAGAATCATTGGGAAATACTCGGAAATCAATTTTGAAACGTCTCGGAGCCATGGGAATGATTCGGAAGCAAGGAAATTGGGTTCTGTACAAATTGAAGCCGACAGATATTGAACGGAGCTTTTTTTGTAAACAGCTGCTTCAAAGACATAATTGGAAGGCATTTTTACATCGTATTGTAACCAGTAACAAAAAATGAGTCCACTACAATAATTCCAAACACAACATATTATGGGGAATGTCCGGTAACTCCTCCATATCGACACCCAGACTGAAAATTCACGTTACTAAGGTTCTGCTCTGCATTTGGTTGGTTGGACCATTCGGCATGGTGTATTATGATTTATTGAAATCCAGTGAAATCACGAACGGCAGGGGGACTCTACAAACCGTGCGATGCGCACTAACCTTTCATTTTTTTGACTCCGGAATGGAATGGCTCGTGAATGGAAGGGGGGGTGTTCCCCGATAGCCGTGGGTCCGGAGACAGAAACCACCGCCCTTCTCGCTCTGCTTCTTTAGTCCCTGCTCGCTCTCTACCCCTTTTCTCTTCTGTTTTTTCTCGCCCCTCTTGTATCTTTTCGTTCTCTTCTTTCGCCTTCTGCTTTCTCTCGTCAAATCCTCTCGAATTGTCACTATCTCCGAAATCTCCAACCACAACACTGCTCTTCTCTTTTCCCTCCTTCACCTTAGTACTATCACACTCCTCGCTATTCCTTCCTTTCTTTCCTGCGTCCCACGTCTTCTTCTGACCTCACACTTTCATGCCTTCTGTATTCTTTTTTTCCTTCCTATCTGATTCGGCGGACGATGACGACCGGGTTACGTTGTCGGATTCCTCCGCGGCGCCAAATACAATGGTGTAATTTCAGCGAATTTGTCATGTAACAGAGCGTGATCCATCAAATATTTTCCTTTAATTATACATATACAAAATCATAATTAATGGGCACGTTACCTACAATTGTTCCAATATACTGTAAGTGATTGCAAGTCTACTAGCATAATTTATAGTATCTTATAAAAATAACAGAAACGAACTGTATAATGTTCTTTGTTAAGACTACTAAGAAAAGGTATCTTTCCACTTAACATACCAAATGATAACTAATTAATAAATATTTTCATTGGTCTTACAGTCCAATTAAATTAATCAAAAATAATACATAATAATATTAATATATATTTATATTAATATTAATACATCAATATACAAAAATAATAAAAATTAAAAATTATAATGACAGTCAGACTGTCCTTGTATACAATCACCTCCGTAGACTAATCTCAAAACAAAATATTAGCTAAAAAAAAAATTTCTGTTTGTAAAGTGCAATCTGACTGTCCCTACGAACCTTACCTAATTGAAGACGTAGTCCAACGTTTGAGCTCGCTACGGCTCCTCATCAGGGACTAAACTAATCCTTATATTCTAATCTATATATACTCTATCTCCACAACCAAGTTTAGTAAATTAAATCTAAATTGCCCTTTAGAATGTACTTTAAAATTTATAGAGGATTGACTGTATCTGAAGTCATGGATACGCGTCCTTTTTCGAAATTTTTTTAGGCAGTGAAAATCCACGCAAAATCGCGGCTTCCCATCCTTTTTTCTTGTTGTGACCACTGGACTACTCCATGGGCTATCAGATAATCTAATCTGGCCCTCGTTTATCATTTTATTGACCTCTTCATAGATTATTTTATACATTGCTGGATTTCTGGACGACAACGCTATTTCAGCGGTGTTTTATTCACTAATCTAATTTCGTATTTTACGTGTTTTTTTTTTTTTTTTTTTTTTTTTTTTTGAGCTTACCCAAGCCTATAAAAAGACTTATACAGCTATGTATCTTACGTGTGGCGTAGCCCCCCCCCCTGTTTCTGTATCGGTGCTAGCAATATTATCAAGATATTCGTACGAATTTGCAAGTCTCTCGCCTTTTAGTGAAATTTCTATAGATTATTTCGTCAATATGTCCATACCCAGTCAAATTCTATTTCTCAAGTTTTTCGTGATATAAAATTCATGATACGTAGTAATTCTTATTTTAGCTGTACCTTTCAGCCCCTGTATTTTTGAAACCAAAGTTCTATTGGCCAGCACATCTGCTTTTCCTTTCTGTATTGGTTTCCAATTGCATTGATTTTTTCTTCGAATTCGATTTTCATTACTAAATTGCATACTGACGAGAATTTCCCTCCCAACATGTATTTGTGCGTCCAGCAACATATTATCTTATAGATTATCTAATTGTCTTTCGATATAGATACCTCCGCGATATCTCTTTATGTGCACATCGCGTTCGCGTAGTCTAAGATCATTTCATTTTCTACTTGTTTCAATCGAAAATATGTCGATACAAGTGTCTTAATTCGTTGGCGACAGATAAAATTTGCGCATGGGCTTTTGCAATATTTCTCATGAATTTTTAGTACTGGCAAAATTTTTATCCTTGTAAAAATTGTATGTCGGACAGACCGTAAACGCCACGTAATATCAAAACCCGTTAGGAATGTAATAACGTTTTTTGCGTCGAAGTGGCAATTCCATTTTTGCATTTGATCTGCCGTTTTTTCTGCTAAGTTAATAAATTCGCTATGCGATAGTGTATACGTGGCTATGGCATCATATACTTGTAACGGATTTTCCCTTATAATCGAAGATGAGGAATATTTCATAATATCTCTTTGAATTTTCTCCTCATCTGCCGTTATGTCTATTTTCTCATTGTAACTCTCTGGATCCACAGGTTTATCTGTGAAGTACGCTGAATTATTTTTCACGAAAGTTACAAGACATCTCAAATTAGTATTATAATTATTTACTATAAATTACTATTATAATTTAGCGGCGCTTGTAATTCAGCAGCGTGTATTCCTTACATCGTCGCATCACGCCACCCAATCTTTTCGCAACCCGCTATGTTTGCGGCTTTCCCGATCCGCACCGCACATATTCGCGCCGTGCGTTCTCCGCCGTTTCAAGTTGACACTGTCATGAAATAATAAAATCTATACATGTGAAATATAGACTATTATCAAATATTATAATATAATTTAATTAATTATAAATGCAACTAATACATAATAAAATATAAATATAATATTTTGAATATATAAATTTAATTATTATCAGATATGTGAATAAGTCTTTCCCGTTTTTTTTCAAATTTTGAGCCTTTATTGTGAAAAAATGGTTACAAATGAATTATTGAAAGTATTGGCCATCGCTAGCTACAACTTTTTCCCATCTTTCTGGCAACGTACGAATCCCGTTGCGAAAAAATTCGACCGGTTTGGCCTCTACCCATTTTTTGGCTTCCTCGTAGGAATGGAAGTGCTGGTCAGCCAGGCCATGCGTCATCGATCTGAAGAGATGGTAATCAGACGGAGCAACGTCTGGACTATACGGCGGGTGGGGTAGGACTTCCCATTTGAGCGTTTCTAAGTATGTTTTCACCGGCGATGCAACATGTGGGCGAGCATTGTCATGTTGCAAAATAACTTTGTCGTGCCTGTCGGAGTATTGTGGCCGTTTTTCTCGCAGTGCGCGGCTCAAACGCATCAATTGTCGTCGATAGACCTCGCCTGTGATCCTTTCATTCGGTTTCAGAAGCTCATAGTAAACCACACCTAGCTGGTCCCACCATATACAGAGCATGAGCTTGGCGCCATGAATATTTGGCTTGGCCGTCGATGATGATGCATGGCCGGGTAGTCCCCATGATTTTCTTCACTTCGGATTATCGTAACGTATCCACTTTTCATCGCCAGTCACGATACGATGCAGAAAACCCTTTCTTTTATGTCGCTGAAGCAGCTGTTCGCAAGTGAAAAAACGCCGTTCGACGTCTCTCAGCTTCAGTTCGTACGGCACCCAATTTCCTTGCTTTTGAATCATTCCCATGGCTTTCAAACGCTTGGAAATGGTTGTTCGGTCAACTCCCAATGCTTCAGCAAGTTCTTCTTGCGTTTGACAAGAATCTTCATCAAGCAAAGTCGCCAATTCTCGATCTTCAAAGATTTGCGGCCGCCCGGAACGCTCCTTGTCTTCCACGTCGAAATCACCACTTTTGAAGCGTCGAAACCATCCGCGAACACTTGAATCATCGACACAACCTTCTCCATAAGCCTCCTGAAGCAATCGATGCGTCTCGGCAGCAGATTTCTTCAAATTGAACCAATAAAGTGAAACTTCCCGCAAATGACGTCGACTCGGCTCAAATTTCGACATTTTCACGATATCAAAAATTTATGATGCGAAAAAATTATAACTAATGTGTTAGTATGGAATTGTTGACATATGAATAAGCTTTGATTATGACATATGTAACCATTGAATACTCGCACAGTATTGGTGGCGCCATCTCTTACAAAAAACGGGAAAGACTTATTCACACTCCTAATATATGTTACATATAATAAATTATAACTATTACTTCTTATTAAGTTTATCGCGCGAGTAGTACTTGTCACAAACTATAACATAGGGTAATGCTTTTTTTTTAGAAAAATTAGTGCGTGTCCTGCTTTCTATTCAAATATATTAAATTACGTATAAACATCTATATCGTATAAACATTTGATTGCTTAAATAGTTTATTATAATACATCAATTGATACGGAAATTTCCTGTTTTTTTTTTTATTTCGAAGACCTTATGCTATTATAAATAATAGATGGCTATACGATTCTGGCATCCATAAATAATTTTCAATCAGTTAGTAATTGTAGCTTGTTTTTTAGAGAGTTTTTTAGAGTTTGGGTAGTAATTTAGCCAATACTAAAACAATATCTCAAGTTTTTCTTGTTGAAAATGAAAGCCTTAGAAACTATAAAAAGTGTAATTTAGTCTTCTTTATATATATTTTACTTATTTGCTGAATTTATAATAAGAAAAATATTTTTTTACACTTGCGAAGTTTCACAAAAGCGATGTATTACATTGACTTGTCTTTTATGTCATTAGCTCAATTTTTTTAATAAGCAATATTAAAACATATTTTTAATATTTAGCTCTGTTATAACAAAAATGTTTATACAAAAACTTTATTAAACGACAATTTAAAGTTTTTATGTAAAAAAATTCTGTACCTCATGGCTCTGTTGTGCTTGTTATTACATGTATTATATCCATTGAACGCCAAGCAGAAGGAAGAAAAACATTTATCGGGATAGGAGCATTTTTAATCTGCAAAGGGACGGGTGTAAGATTTCGAAACCTCCTTTGAAAGTGCACAAATTCATATACTGTATCACCCATCAACTATGTGCAATGGTCCTATCATGGACCGACCTGATATATCGGCTCTCCAGCCCTGGAGGGTCATGAAAAATTTTTAGTTCGCTAAAATGGAATAAAATCATATTCTCAGGTTCTGAGATGTGCTGCATCCAAATCTGGAGTCTGATCGGTCATAACTGCTCATAATCACGGCTATTTGAGGTCAAAGAAGGTCACTTCAAGGTTAAATGCAGAAAGTATCATATATATTCGAACAAAAATGATATATAAGAGTATCGCGAAGTATCTGCAAGTATCGAAACATCTGCATCTGACACTGATTAGATTGTGAATAGACATAATTATACTCATTCTTCTAGATATATGACCATCTCAGGGTTTTTGTGTTTTGATTCGTGCTTTTTTTTTTTTAGAAGTGTGGAGTTTATAGGCCTTCTACTCTGCTTCTGCCTTACCCAGAGCTAACGACGTGGACGTAGAGAGTAATGTAGCTCCTTTTTTCATTTTTTTGTTTTTTATATTTTCATATTTTGTTATAAATTTCTTTCATTATTTATATATTTTTCCATTTTGTCAGCAGTTTATTTTGTATTTTTCTCACATTGCTCTTCAAAGATCTATATGAATCTATTGATAACATGTCTTTATGACTTTCTTTTATTTTTTATAATTTTTTCTAACTTGATCAAGGTAAGACTTCTTTGGTGTGATAAGTTTCAAAACACGGATCTGTACATACAACTACTTGACAAGTTTTACATCCATAAGTGAGTCGATATCTGATTTTATTCATGAGACATAAACAGGAATTGCCTTCCTTCTTTTTCCTTTGATCAAGTTTCTTAGGAAAGTGTTTCCCAGTAAGTTGAAAGTCATTCGACTGACATGAATGAAGCGAGTCATCAGAATTTCTCCCCAGTAAGCCTCTCACCACTTCTAAACAAAAATCAACATAAGAAATCTTTTTGTTAGTGGCATTTTTAATTTTATGTAATGCATGAGAATTTACCATAACAAAATCAAGTAAGTGAAAAAGTTTTCGATAAAATTTAGTAGATTTTCTAATTGTTTTTGCCAATGAAAATTGTCTGTCTATGTTGTCAATCCCTCCCATATTTTTATTGTAGTTCACTATACATATTGGTTTTATAATATCTTTATTAGTACTCCAATGTTTTTTCCCTGTACTTCCGTAACCAACTTCATGGACTGTTATTATCATGTAAACTTCTTTCTTGCCAACCAAGAATCGGTATAGACTACTTCAATTTCACCCCGGTTTACTTTATTGACTAACTTAGGCATTCCTTTTTTGCTTTTCTTCACGGTCCCACATAGACCAGTATCTTTTTCATGGAGAAAATTAGCAAGTTGAGACGAGTACCAATTATCTATGAAGATAACGTGACCTTTATTGAAATATGGTGTTAGCAAATCAACTGCTATGTCTCCAGGGTTTCCCAAATCAAATTTTTCATAATTTGTATCAGCTCCTGTATATATAATAAATCGTAATAGGAATCCAGTTTCACAATCAACCAATTCAAAAAAATTTTACACCAAACCCGTGTCTTTTCAAGGGTAAATATTACTTGACCTTTAATCTTTCTTTCCACAATATCAAACTTTCATCAAGGCAAACGTTTTTCCCAGGTTACAAAGTAGAAGAAAATTTCTGATTTAGAAAATCTGTTATAGGTTTCATTTTCCACAGAGGGTGGTTCTTCTAGGGTGATGCATTATGCCTATTATTTTCAAAATGCAGACAACATAAAATTTGGAGATGTTTATTACGGGTCATATATTTTCTGAATATTGGAATGGATAATAAACGATCCATACTCCAATATTTGACATTACGCTTACGAACATGACCCATGTTGATAGTTAGAGCAAGTAAGATTCGCAATTCTTCTATTGTTACATCTTTCCATGGAGCCTTATTAGGATAGAATGGATCGGGGTTTTGCTTTTGGCAGAGATTTGTTTGTTCCAAAATTACTTTGAAAAGATTCAAATCCATAAATAATTCAAAGTAAGCTAATGGATTATGCTCTGGTATAGGAATATTTCCATAAAAATTAGTATGATCTACAAAGTTTTTTATGGAAGAGAAATAGACAGAGTCGAAAAATACACCGTCATCTCTCTCAGGATCATCAAAGATTTCTGAAGAAGCATTTGGTTGTGATTCACCAGTCCTATCGTCAACATACTTCTCTTCTGGTTCTGAATCACCACTACTCCAAACACTCATTATTTTGGCTCAAGGAAGGAAATTTCTGTTGTAGACTGGTAATGGACTCTATAAGTTGTCACGCCGAATACCACAATTTTGTATCTATGCAAAGACCAACTCAAAATCAAAATGTATTCCATAGGAAAGATAGTAAAAATAAGTATCAAAGTGAAAAACGAGAGAAGATAAGTCAACTCAAACGATGGAATGAAAAGTGCAAAAGTATTGTAATGGTAGAGTGACAGTAGAGTAACGGATAGCAAAAGCTTGTCGTAAGCGAATCGTCGAGTCTCATCTTCTCCACCGACTGATACCGTTGAGACGACTATTCTTGTGTCAGGACGCTCAACGATGGTGTTTCGCCAAGTAGCGGTCGAGAGTGAAATTAGTCTCTCTTCCGCGTCGGTGGTTGCCTGTATGCAGGTGTTCTATAAGTGACTTATGTCACTTATATTATTTCTTCTAGAATAAATTTCTAGTTATAATTATACGTTCTAAATTATGATGATATATACGTTTCGAGCAAAAAGTATTTCTATAATTTTACTGGCAAACTATTTTCACGAGAATAAATTCAGAAATTTATCTGAATAAGGATATTGACATAAATGCGATTGGTTAAATGAGAAAATTCGATGTCAAGTGCTCTCAAATTCTAAAAACCAATTGGAGATATTTCCCTGGGTATATTCTCAACCTGACCTTGGAGAAATCTTCATCTCTCTTTTTATTTGAGGTCAAAATGATGTAAAATCCGAACTCAGTGACTCAAAAAAATGATGTATCTTTTGCAATGATTCAAACCATATTGAATATTTGACCTTCAAATGACCTCCATTGACCTTGACTCTGAAGTGATAAGGTCAAATCAACTTCAGATACGAACTTAGCGTATCAATTTACTTAAGGATAAAGATGTATCCTAGCACTATGTTTTTGAGCCAATATATCAGCTTTCCGGCCCTTTAAAGGTTAATAAAAATTTGTCTTCAACGCCTGTTATTGCAATTATTATAAACAAGTGGCAAAGCAATGAAAGAGGAGACAGTACTTTGGCTTGACTGCTTATTTCCTTAATCAGTTCAAACCTGGTTTCTTTTCATCTCTTATTGAGACATGGTCTATTTTGAAAATACGTCACTACCAAAGTCAAACTCTCATTATTTTTAAAAATTACACAAAATTACACCATTGTCAATGCGATACTGAGTTTTAGCAAGTTTAACCTATTAAAACCCATGACTAGCACAGCATAGTTATATCCAAACTAGCCACGCCATCGATTGCTTTAGCAAAAAATAAAATATCGGTGTTTTTTGTTTGATCTGATTGTTTATCGCAAAATTATTTAAACAAATTACCAAACAGTTGCAAATTTCAAAAAACTAATAACAACAATCCAAACTAACAACACAATACGGAAAAAATGTAAGATACTGCTGAGCAGTTACTTTTTAAATTTCCGTAGAATCGAATGGCGACATTTGTTTATTGAAAAACAATTATTTTTGTTACTTTGTTTAAATAATTTCGCATTAAACAATCTGATCGTCAAACACAACATGGGTATTTTGTTTTTTGCTAAAGCGGTTGATGGCATCGTTAATTTGAGTTTAACTATGCTGTGCTAGCCATGGGTTTTAATGGGTTAAGAATATGAAATAAAACTCGCCAGAACACAATATTATTTTTTTTATTTTTTGTCAAAATTATTTTGTTTTTTTTTATCAACTGACAATATTTTCGAAAGCACTTTATAATTTATTTGCCCAATTTATATTGCATTATATTCATATCTATAAAAATGGACAAAGTTTGATCTTACTTCTATAATGATTTGTACAAGTCGACATTTTTAATAATTCGTCCATTCTTACTGAATACGTTCAGACTTCAATCTGTAGTACTAAGTGGTTATAATATTTTACATATGTCTTTTATATAAAAAAAATGCAATTCTTTCTAATTGCTACTAAAAGTCGAACTAAGAAGTACTTTATTAAATCATATAACAACATGAATATTTTCAAGTATTCTTAAAATTCAAGTATTAAATCTATTAAAATTCAATAGTAATTGCATACCTGGTTTGCTAAATAATCAGCTTGCCTAAGTGTTGCTATAGTATTAGAAGTTAGATGTGTTGGTGTAATGTCCATTACTGGATACAAAACTTTATTTCCAAAAATGTAGCAAACTCTATTAACATTATGACAAATACGAGGAATCAGTCTAGAAAGAAACAGTAAATCCTGCCATTCAGCAGGTTCTGAGATATTGTCATCACTGGAAAGACCAACGACGTAGCTGTAACTACGTTGATCACCCTGTAATATAATGGTATCATAATGTTTGTATTAATTGAATTATTCACGTAAGTTTTAAGTATAATACAATGAAAAAAAGATTAGATCTAATCTAGTATTGAATTCAAAATGAAATTAAATAATCTAGTAGTAAATTAAAAATTTCTTATATATATTTCAAACACGTAATTAATCCAATTCGGATATAATTTTATTAATTCATTCATAGGAGGCCGTCTAAAAAATCTTGCATATAGTTGTTGTGTTTTGTAATCATCTGACCCTTATATAATCGATACCCCAACCTTTAAACTATATATCATATATTGATATCAAATACTTAATTAATTACTAAATAGCATAGTTCCTAACGGGTATATATTGACGATAGAACAATATTATCCTTCGCTCAAAATTCCCAGTATCTAATGTCCTATGTTTACCATGTGCGCACTGAAATACGTCCCCCAAACACACCTGTGCACAGTTGTTGCTGTGAGAAACAGTTGTTATGAACACATAGGCATTTCAGTACTCGCGCCTACAGAGCACTAGCTTGGTTGAGGGTATAGAGTAAAAAAAATAAAGGAATGGAGCTCGACTGTGCGATCACAATCTTCTTGCAACGCAAAATACATGAGTTACGGCATGTGGCCACTCCCTTTCTCGGATTTGTAGTACGCATCAATGATCTGAATCTTTCATCATTCCCTCTTATGTCTCTCCCTTTCTCTCTCTCTCTCTCTCTCTCTCTCTCTCTCTCTCTCTCTCTCTCTCTCTCTCTCTCTCTCTCTCTATCTCTCTCTCTCTCTCTCTCTCTCTCTCTCTTATTGATACAATTACTAATAGTATAAAAAACTGATATATTATCAACGCAACTTTCGTGTACAGCACATTCAATTATATGACTAACTATTTTTCCTACTTCAAATCTACAAGCAGAATAATATCTATGCTGCAAAGGAATAAAAATAATTGTTATACTTTTATATATTATACTATTATTTACAATCCTCTAAGTGTAGTTTATTAGCTTGTTACTCCTATGGACAACTGAAAGCCAGGCGCAAATGCTATTCCAACCCTTTTCATTGAGACAAGCGTTGAAGTGTACCACTGGTGTATCGTTGAACAGTGTAAACGATTGTTTGATGGTATTCTTGACCATTTTATCCATGTTTTCACAACATCAATGTTACTCGAAGTAGAGAGATGGCGAACGTGTACAGGCAGCCGAATTCAGGTCGGGAGCTACAGTTGCTTGACTGGCTTATTGATGGGAGGGCTGAATCTTCTGCCTTTAGCGGAGAACTGAAGATAAAAATAGAAGCACATGAAGAAATGTCTCGCGGGAAAAAAATTTTGCTCAAACGAGGAAGTGGTCGCCAAAACATAGGCTTATTTGGAAGAGTTTGAAAAATCCTTTTTTTTTGGAGGGGTTAAAAATGGCTAGAACGTTGGGAGACGTGTATCTTTCTAAAAGGGGATTGTGTTGAAGAAAAAAATTTTTTTTTTAAAATGGTGTCTTCATTTCTAACACGGGTCATTATTCAACCACCCCGATAGATGGGTTGAAAATTCCTGGCAGTCTGGGTTGCTCTTTCTAGGCGATGAAGATTATCATCAACCATCAAGTAGCGGATATACATTCTAACTAACAGACGGTAAGTCTATCTGCCTCTGAAAATATGACCAAAGGTAATAGACGGACCTTGATGTGTTGATGAGTGATGGGATTTAAATAATATTTACGAACAAAACTAATTCGATCTCGGGATTTTCAATATAACTAGTGTTATAAGCCGTTGAAAAATGAATGAAGAATAACACATTGTTCAACAATAGCAGGATTGATATTAATGCATTATTAATGACATCTTTTAGATCTATTTATGTATCAGTATTTCATTTTCACTGATTGCCACGGACAAAATTTAATCTTTTAATAATTATTTTTGATAGCATATCTACAGAATATTAACAAAGTAAGTATTTTAAATAGTGCAAAGCTTTTTGTCTCTTATCATCAAGCTACTATGACACATTTCATCCAAGATACAGTCCTATTTTGTACCCGATTATTGACAATACTTTGCAGTTTTATTCTTCTTGTCAGACACAACGGGTTTACTTCAGTGGAATACTACTGTGTACAAATATGAATAAGACTTTTCAATTCAAACTTTCCGGATTAGTCGATTCCAACAAATGTTTTTATTTTTAAAATAGTAGGACTGTAAGAGTTATCTGTGCCAAAATTCACGCAATTATCTTCATTTCTTATATAGTTACGCTTCTGTTTTGTTAACAAATAAAAGTTGTCTCTTCGATTTTTATAATGTCTGAAATTATTCAACAAAGTAGCATTAAATTTTGTGCACGAAATGAAATATCGGCCGCCGAAACGTTCAGAATATTGCAGAAGGCTTATGCTGAGAAGTCAATATCAAGAGCAAGTGTTTCTGATTGGTACAAATTGTTCAAAGAAGGTCGAGAACATGTTGAAGACGAACCGCATCTAAGACCACCAGAATATCTACTGACGGGCTATACGTCGATAAAATCACAGAATTAGCTCTACAAAATCGTCGATTGACTATTAGAGCACTTGCTTATATTGTTGGAATATCAAATGGATCAGTCACCACCATTTTGAAAGATATTTTGTGCATGAAAAGAGTGAAATTTCGATTGATGCCAAAAAACACTCAATTTTTGGAAAACGAGCGTCGCACGGAGGTCTGTGAACGATGCTTTCGGACTATCAGGACAAAATGAAACATGTAATAACTGGAGATAAAACTTGGGTCTACGCTTACGATCCAGAAACAACCTATTAAACGAGCGAATATCGTGCCATAGGAGAGCGGAGACCGACAAAATCACGCAAAAGTCGCTCCAAAATCAAGATTATTCTCGCTGTTCTCTTCGATTATCGTCGTGTGGTGCATTATGAATTCCTTCGAACCGGCCAGTCGGTCAACAAAGAATATTATTTGAGTATTATGCGTCATTTACATGCAGTTATTGGTCTCAAAAGGCGAGATTTAGGGAAAGACAACTCTGCTTCTTTGCATCACGATAATGCACTAACTTACACTGCATTGATTTTACGTTAACATTTCGCCAAAAATTCAACCAATATCGTTCTGCAATCACCGTACTTGCTTGATTTAGCACCGTGTAACTTCTGGCTGTTGAGCAAAGTCAAAAGACTACTTCGGGAACACGGTTTTGATTCAACTGAAAAAATAAAAGCCGAATTGAAGAAGGAACTGTTGGCCATTCCGGAATACGAGTATAAAAAATGTTTTGAAACTTTGGAAAAAGCGTTGATATAGTTGTATTGGATCCGAGGGGATTATTTGAATAAATAAAAATTTCGAAAGTTTTAAATAAAGTCTTATTCATATTTGCACACAACAGCATATGTTCATTAATATAGTACATTGAAGTAAGTATTATATGTACAAGTAGGTTTCCTGCATTATTTCCAAAATCTGTGGTTTTATTATGAAAACACGGTTACATATTCTTTCTTCAAAGTATTGTCTATCGGAAACTATAACTTTTTCCAACTTCCGCTACAACAACATTTCGGAGATGCAAAATCGCCATTCGATGTCTCTCGGCTTCAATTTGTATGGCACCTAGTTTCCAACCTTTTGATTGAATCCCAATGCTTTTAGATGAAGAGGAATGGCTTGTTGCGTGACCCCCAATGATACAGCAAGTTCTTCTTGAATGTGACACGGATCCTCCTCCAGCAAAGCATTTAATTGCTTGTTCTAAAACTTTTCGGCTTTGCAGAGCGATCCTTTTCTATAACTTAAAAACCACCACTTTTCAACCGTTAGAACAACTTGTAAAACGTCAATTAGCCAATAAATTTTGCCCCATAAGTTCCATATGCAAACGATAGGCCTCAGTTTATTTGGCTGGAAACTTGCCATGATTTTGATCGATAAAATTAACGATACCGAAAGAAATACTCAAATATAATACTGCATAAAGTCCGACATTTCTGCCTGAGGTCCGCTAGTGACACCCCTTTTTTGACAATCGCTTGAAACTTACTTGTATGCCCAATATATACAGAGAAACGAGCGAAACGACAATGTGTATAAGTCGATCGCAGCGCCAATAGGTATATTCTATTATTCTTGGCGCTACTACGTATAGTATATTCTACAGTACAAAATCTCAGATGCGCACTAGATACACAGAATACTCGGATTGGTAAGTTTAGATACTCGTACAAATTATATTCGTACAATTATTTTTATCAATATTATTTTTTATTGTAAATCTATAATTTATTTTAGGTATTTCAAAATTCAATTAATAAATATTTTTATCGGTCTTACAGTCTTTATAATATCATATATTTGCTAAAATAATGACCATCAGACTGTCCTTGTTTATTATCACCCCCGTATAATCTGAAATAAAACTTATTACTATAAAATACCGATAAAAATATTTATTAATTTAATTCAGAACAGTCGACATAAGTATAATTTTTAATTTTTATTCATTTCAAAATTCGTTTTATAAAATTTATATGAACTTTTTTAAGAATCTCGCAAAATCGACTAAGCAATCCAACTGCAAAAGCGAAGTCTGGACGCATGACATTGGCAAGGACTTCCAATGGCCTCTTTATATGGGAAATTGCTTATCTTATTCCCCTCCCCCTCTTTCGAAAATTGTAGACATACTATTACGACGAGCGGGTATACGCATACCATTTGGATATACTATATGAAATCTATTTATCGGTTACCGCATAAGATTCTAATTTATTAACGTTGAGCGAATAGATAAACCATTTCTTTCTATTGCTAAAATTACTTTTGATTTATCCGTTTTAATTTCAAAATTTTGTTCAAGATATTTTAATAATGCTGTTGAGAATGTACATTAGACTGTACGCGAGTCTAACTCTAGCGAGTAAGGGAACACGCATATATAAGCGATCCCCACCTCTGCAGGATATGTGAGCGTCTGGCTTGAGCCGACTTTGTATAATAACGCTCGCGCTCTCGAGTCTCGGCGGCCTTATACTAAGCACGTAATGTATATTAATATGTAATGTATCTCGAATATAATGTATCTTGAATAAACCATTTTACTAAGAAAAATCACCCTATATTTCAACATGGTAGCAGAGCGTGGTTCGAAAGCAAGAGGTCCATGGTTATTAATTAATCCGTATTTGTTAATTAATCCGTGGTTTGTTAATTAATCAGACGATTTAATTTTAAAAATCCAAGTGAATCTCCGTAAAAAAGGGAGCTATAGTGAAAATAGAGCGGCCACGTATAGATAACATTCTAGAAGTTTTTTCTGAATGCGAAGGAAAGTTCAAGACAAGGATAAGATGGAGAAGAAAGATATAGCAATATCAGTGTTTGACGGAGAGGACTATAAAATGTGGAAAATACGAATTGGAATGTTTTTAAAATTTAAAAAGTGTGATGAAGTGATCAATAGAGAAAAGACAAGTACAGACAAAGACGAAGAATTGAAAGATAAAGACGTGAAGGCAACAAATTTAATATATAGTTCGATTTCAAATACACAATTAGAATTTATTTGTGAAGAAGACACAGCACTAAAAATAATTAAAAAACTTGATGAAATATATTTAAAAGAGTCAACGGCGTTACAAATAGTTTGCCGAAATAAATTAGAAAAATTAAGACTTGAAAAATTTCATGACACAGCTACCTATTTTAGTGAATTTGAGAAAGCTGTAAATGATTTAAAAGGTGCTGGTGCAAAGATCACAGAGAAATAGAAGCTAAATTATATGCTTAATACATTGCCAAGTAGTTACAGCTATATTGGAGATTTGATAGATACGTTGAAGGAAGCTGATCAAACGACAGCATATATAAAGAACAAAATTCAAATAGCCGAGATGAAAAATGTAGAATAATAATGAAGAAAAGAGAACAAATGTAGTTATAACAAAAAAGGGAAAATGTTATAAATGCGGAATAACGGGGCACTTTTCAAAAGAATGTCAAAAAGGTCAAGCAAGTAGCAACGTCGTACATGGAGAGGTTCGACAAGAGATAGAGGTCGTGAACGAGGAAGGAGAGGTAACCAAAACAGAGGCCAAGTAAACTATCGTCAACACGAAGCTGCGGGAACAAGCGAGCAGAGTAAACAAGAACCGAGCGCCTGGGTAGTAACAGCAAGAAAGGAAAACAAGAAAACAGGCAGGCTAGGTATGAGTGAGATCGAATGGTTGCTTGATAGTGGTAGCACTGACCACATAATTAATAATGACAATTATTTTGAAAATTGCATAGAACTAAAGGAACCCGTAAATATTTATTTAGGAGACAATAGATCGGTAAAGGCAACAAAAATCGGAAATGTTGTGAGTGAGTTTTATACATATAAAAATAAGAATAAAGTTATAATGAGTAATGTTTACTATACAAAAGATATGAATGTAAATTTAATTAGTTATGAAAAATTAACACAGAAAAATACGATTGTGTCAAGAGGAAATCAAACTAAAATTATTGATGAAAATAATAAGCTAATAGCGGTAGCATTTAAAGAGAACAATATTTATAAACTAAAAAGTAGCTTAAGTCAAACGGAAAGTTACGTATGTAAAATAGAAAATAATAATAACAAGACATTGGAAGAAAAATGGCATAGGAAACTAGGTCATGTAAATTTTAGCTATTTAAACGTACTAAGCTCGCGACAACTGATCGAAGGCATTCCAAACGAACTTGAAAAAGAATACATGAAATGCAAAACGTGTATAGAAAATAAGATGCATAAGATTCCTTTTAAAAATGATAGAAAAAAAGCTAAAGATATTTTGAAGATCATACATACGGATGTATGCGGTAGTTTTAAAACTACAGAATTGAATGGAGAAAAGTATTTTGTTTCATTTATTGATAATTACAGCAAAATTGCTAAAGTTTACTGTATAAAATCCAAAGATGAGGTTTTTAATTGTTAAATAAAATTTATTAATGAGAGCGAAAATCTAACAGCACATAAAGTTAAAGTTTTAAGATGCGATAATGGAAGAATATCTAAATAATAAAATTTATAAATTTGCAAAAGAGAAAGGAATTGTTTTGAATAATTGTTCAACGTATGTACACGAATTGAACGGTACGGCAGAGCGTTTCAATCGAACTATTATGGATAAGGCGCGTTGTTTACTAACGGAAGCGAAAGTACACAAGCGTTACTGGCCTGAAATTATTTGTGCGGTAACATATTTAAGAAATAGAACTTTGGCGAATACAATAGAACAGAAAACTCCATATGAAATATTTTTCAGGAAAAAGTCAAATGTAGAAAATTTGAAATTGTATGGTAGTAAAGTCTTTGCTAGAAAACCAGAACAGAAAAGATCGTCAAAATGGGATAAGAAAGCTGAAATGGGCATATTAGTAGGATAGTGATGTAGGTTATAGAGTGCTAATCAAAAACAAAATTTTAGTTACTAGACATGTAGATATAGTAGAAAAGGATATTAAATGCATAGGAATTAACGATAATGATACTGAGAGTGATATTAGTTCGGAAATTGATGCAGAGAAACATGAGAAATTCAATTTTGATGGAAAAAAGGAGAGATCGGAAACTGATACAGATGAAGATGCGAATTTCACATTCAATGAAGAGCACAGATCGAAAACTCCTCGTAGATCGTTACGCGAGAAAAAAAGATAGCGAGATTAATAGTTTAAAAGGAAACAAAACATGGGAATTAGTTGAAAATGTAAAAAATAAAAAAGTTATCGAAGTTAAATGGGTCTATACAAGAAAATCGGACGATTCGTATAAAGCGAGGTTAGTTGTGAGAGGTTTTCAACAAACAGATGGAATTGATGACATATACGCTCCAGTAGCTTAAATTCAGACGTTGAAAATTTTACTTGCATTTTGTTGTCCAAACGGATTAATTGTCGAACAAATGGATGTTGTCACGGGTTTTCTTAATGGTAAAATTAGCTCGGAGGTATATATAAATCAACCAAAAGGATATGAAGATGGTACATATAGAGTGTGTAAATTGTCAAAAGCATTGTACGGATTGCGAAAAAGCCCAAGGGCATGGTATGAATGTTTTGATAAATATGTAACAAAGTTCAAATTTAAAAGAAGTAATGTAGAATATTGTCTATATACTTATGATAAAGGAAGTGAAAAGGTATATATTTTACTCTATGTAGATGATTTATTAATGTGTAGTAAAAGTAAAAATAATATAGAAAGATTAAAGAAAACTTTAAAGGATAAATTTAAAATGAAAGATTTAGGAAAAATTAAAAAATATCTTGGCATAAGTATAGACAATAATTATAAAAAAAATATAATAACAATGAACCAAAAGAAATATATTGAGACATTAGCAAGAAAATATCAAATAGAATCAGGAAAATTATATAGCACGCCGATGTAAACAAATTCAAAAATTGAGAAAGCAAAAGAATGCAATATGAGTATGAAATATAGAAATTTGATAGGTGCTTTATTATATATAAGTTCAAACACACGACCTGACATAAGCTTCAACGTTAATTATCTTAGTAGATATCAACGTAATTATAATGAGTCACATTCGAAATACGCTCAGCGTATTTTAAAGTATTTATATTTAACAAAGATTTAAAATTACATATAAGAAAAACGTAAATTCAGACATTTTAGATTGTCTAGTGGATGCAGATTGGGCAGGTGATAATGTTGATAGAAAATCCACGACAGGATATGTGATAAGATTATTTGGAAATGCAATAGACTGGAAATCGCGAAAACAGAAAAGCATAAGGAAAGCTTCGACATATGCAGAGTATTTAGCTTTGTCAGAAGCAGTTAGCGAAGTGAAATTTATAGTAGAGCTATTGAAAGATTTTGATATCTCCAGTTTGAAAACTCCAGTTAAGATTTTCGAGGACAATTCAGGAGCTGTCCATATTGCGAGATATGGTAATTATACCAAGAATTCGAAGCATATAGAAATTCATTATCACTATGTTCATGAATATGTTAATAAAGGACTAATTGAAGTTTGTAAGATAGGCTCAAATGATAACATAGCAGACATATTTAGGAAAGCGTTATGTAAAGAAAAATTCGAAAGATTTATAAAAAAAACTAAACATTGTAGAAATTAGTAGAAAAATAAGATGAGTGTACAGAACAAATTTGTTTCTTTGGGACCAGTTCGGCGTAGTGTATTATTAGTTGTTAAAACCGATTGAAACAATCACACGTGGTCGTTATCGAACACAATTAATGCGTTTGATCCGAGTATTGAAATACAAACGGCCGCAATACAGTGATATACATGAAAACGTGATTTTACAGTACAACAATGCTCGACCCCATGTTGCAAAAGTGGTAAAGACATACTTGAAATCATTGAAATGGGAAGTTCTACCCCATCCGCCATATTCTCCAGACGGTACTCCCTCAGAGTATAACTTGTTTCCATCAATGGCACAGGGCTTGGCTGACCAGCACTTCCGATCTTATGAAGAAGTAAGAAATTGGATCGATTCGTGGATTGCTTCAAAAGATGACCAGCGAACGACACTACTTTGAATTATAAATGTATAACTAGTCTATTACCATGAAGCCTCGAAATTCGGAAAAAAACGATGGAAACAAAGTTGTACACCTAATACTAACCGACACCTCTCTTACCACTTGCGGGAAACGGGTAGTACATGAAAAAGAAGCCGACTAAAGAATCATATGAATAGTATGTAACAGGGGTACCAGATTAGAGGTAATTTGTGCTCCGGCTCAGCCAGAAGGCTAAGCTCCCAATCAGATTCGCCTGCGCAATGTGTGACTTTTCTTTTTGTATGTTTGTTCTCTAGTCTACGCTCAATCCGTGCAGACCTTTAGCCTCTCAACTCGACACCAAGTGAAAATAAAAATACTTCAATTTAAATATTGCCTTAATCCGCCTCTCTCGCTTAACTCGTGTGGGATTCGATTTAAATTTCTCCTCTTAGTTTTATTTTAGTTTTTCTTGACTTTGGATCTCGATTTTATTGAAGAGGTTTTTCGTTTAAATAAGTTTCAGAAGAATTTTTTAATATTTTAAACAAAATACGGTTTATTTAATAAAATTTAAAAAAAACATTAAAACATATAATTTTTAATTTTATTAATTTAGTCATAAATTAATAATAAAGTAAAATGAAAACAAAATAATAAAAAAATTTAACATTTAAGTCTAGACAGTGTTAAGCTTTTACTCGCCTCTGAAATCTCTTTTAATGCCTCTACTCCCCGTGTCCGCTGAAAAAATAGAGAAATTTTCGGTCAAATTGTACAATTTATAATTAAAATAAAAATGTTAAAGTTTAGGTCTTGCAAATATTTAATAGCAGACAAAAACTCGGTTGGCTGGTACATAAAAATTCGTGCGCGCGGACTGTGCTAGGAGACTTGCTTTCCGCTGCCGCTCCCATAGCAAACCTCCCCTATTTAGCCCATCCCGCGGCCACCGGCACACTGAGATTTTATGTGCCTCAGTTCACCTCATGTTGCGAAATTTATCCCCCACTTGACGGCTGCTTTATAATTCCACGACACTTGATAATTAGCGGCGCGCACAATTTAATTCGCCACACCGTACCAGCTTGGGTTGCATTGTATTGTCTGCACCGCAAAAAAGTCGCGAATATAATTACATTACATAATATACTACGTAAATTTCAAATAATCTCGAAAAATTTTAATACATTTATAATATACTGTAACTTATTATATTATAAATGTTGATTATATTATATAAACATTTATATGTAAATATTTTATTAACAGTATTATATATTATATAATTTATTATTTTAATTTTAGTGAAAAGAATAATACATGTGTAAATTATTATTCTTTTCATATATCACAAATTATTATTTTCACATATTAATAGATGTTTTTGCGCGAGTAAGCGTACTCGTCATAAGTGAATATTAGAATATAGCTCAGTCTAGTATGATTCTATGAAGAATTTCGATTAGTTTTCTATCTGCAATCTATCAGAATTCCGATTAGTTTTCAAAAATTTACACTATTTTTTTTTTAATTTACCATAAAACGTAGTGAAATTCTTAATATTAATTCATATAGAAAATTTAAATCTAAATAAATACTAAAAGAGTGTTCAAATCAGTATTAATAATTTATGCCACTACAGCGATCCAATTTTTTACATTTATTAATAATTTTCTATACATACATCTGTATTTTTAAAAAGTGTTAAAAACATTAAATTACATAGATTATCTGTCCTATTTACTTTTCAAAAACTTATATTGAAAAAAAAATTCAGAATCCTTTTAAGCTTTCTATTTCATAAGCAAAACAATAGCTTGAGTAACTTATAGTATTCAAAGCTGTACTTAAGAAAATTCTATCTTTGGACTTCTGATGGATTTAATATACAGGGTGTCCAAAAAGTCTCGAAACACCTTAATAATTTTCCAGGTAAACTGATTTTGAACCAGTTCAAGGTCAATCTAGAGGTAACTTTTGTCAAGGAATTTAATAGTGACCTTGGGTTTGACTTTCAAGGTTATTTCATGGTCAACTTTGTTTTTTTCAAATGGGAACCCCTATTTTTGACAACGGAAATCGAAAGAGCAGAAAATTTTACGTCCAAACATGTAATCAAGTCAAAGATGACCTTGATGGTCACACAAGGTCATTTAACCTCAAACAAGGTCTGGAAACCGCTTGGCATTGGAAATTCTCAATTTTTGTACCACAGAAGCTATTACCTTTATCAAGGTGTGTGCAACGATGACGCTCTGCACGTCCTTGACGATACCCTTCAAGGACATTTTACTTTGAATTTTCTTGTTTACTTTTAGCATTACCCAGGAACAACGACGTGGACGTAGTAAAATCTGTTCCTTTTGGGGTACTTAATTAGCGTAGGTCCACTTGCCTCTCATATTTGATGAGAAGCATTATGGCCTACAATTTTTTACTTTAACTGGTCAAATTGACCTCCATTTACTTCTTGACAGTAAACTAACAGCTGGTAAAAAGCATCAACTGCGTTTTGGATCATTTCCATAGAAATAAGCACTGACTCATCAAACTTCTTTGCCGTAATTCGTCTAAATTTTGAGGTTTTGTTTTGCATATCCAATGTTTTAAGTAACCGTTAAAAAAATACTCAAGAGGTGTTAAGTCAAGTGATCTAGATGGCCATTCTATAATACCTCTCCGCCCTATCCATTGATTGAAAAAAACTTCATCTAGGAAATTATGAACGTGTCGTGTCCATCTAATAAATGGAAATATAATCAGTATTTTTAAAACTATTCCATTCTAGTAGTACAGATATATTTTTTTAACAATTTTTAGGTACATTAATCTTTTGCCGTGATTAATAAAAAATGTGTAACTATTTTAATCAATGTCGTTTTGCTAAAGTGAATCATTTAAATTGTATTGTAACTGATTATTATATCATTTTGAACTCTCTGTGCTTTCCTTTAAATGGCATACAGGAGATAAAACTGGGAGATAATAATTTATAAAGAGAAAGCATGTTTTTGTTTCTATACAATAAACAAAAAAAACTAATGAACCAATTACTCTGAAATTCAAATTGAATTTTCGGAAGGACATAGGCTATGATTAGTGTTGAAAATCATCTTCGATCAACAAATTATGCAAGTATTCATTATGAGTAGTGTATTATAATTACTGTGGGGATAATAAACAGAGTTCGGTATCTAATTGTACGCGTGCTCAGTTAATGCTCTTAGCAGTTGGTGGTGACTTGAATTATTCCGAATATCAATTCAAAGTAATAATCAGCTTAAACTATTAATGCCAGACCAGCTCATTTGAATGGTCATATCCAACTTTTGGATTAGTATTGTAGAGGTCTAATTTTAGTCGGTATTATCTTTTTTGTTCTTCAGGCTAATCCGACACTTCCATCACCTTGAATATCTTTTGAACATTTTATTGTTTTTTATATAGGAAAATTTCAATCTTTCTGTCTGTCTGCTTCTCTCTCTCTCTCTCTCTCTCTCTCTCTCTCTCTCTCTCTCTCTGTCTCTCTATATGTCTATCTTTTTTTTCAAATTGGAGAAAAAAAATGGCAAAATCAGAAGAGTTGCTTTACCAATACTTTCGAAACTAGGTATATATATCGCCTCTTCTGTATTAAAAAAATGATATCCGAGCGTCTACTTGAAAAACATGCTTATTCGCAAACCATTCTTTTGCTTCAATTTTAGTTGGGACCACTAACGAAATATTAATCTAGGGAGTCTCTTAAGTAGCCCGGGCGGCTAACAGAATACTCACGCTGCTTTATTATAATATTTAGTTTATTTACGATATGGCCTTAGCTATTTTAATTAAGCATGTTATCGAGATTGAGTATGTCGAAGATGATTTCATAAAGATGATTTCGAACTGGTTGCCAAGAAAGGATCATCAATTAGCAGTAGAATAAAGCTAAAGCGGCGTTTATCTGTCGAATACAGAAGTAAATCTATGCTATCTATATGGTTGAAAATGGGAATACACTGTCAGGCACTAAATTAAGATACCTAGACACCATGCTGAACGTTCTGAAGCAAAGATTGCGAACTCAGTTGCTACTAACTCTTTTTTTGTCCATAATGGACACAGTAATACTTTCTGAAGCTCCAACATGGATTGATATAATTTTAAAAAATAGTAGTTACGACACTATCTACCAGTTGATTAACCGTATATATAGGCTTAGCGGGCCTTTTACGTATCCAAGTGTATCAAACAACACACTTTCAGTAATCATTGACGTACCTTCCGTGAATATATTTGTAATAAACAGAGATTTTGTATCGGTAAAATAGACAGTGTTCCAGTGCTATTGCAGATGGTAAATACAATCACAAGAAATAGTCAAATAGGACAATAGATGAGTGGCGAAGAATAAAGTAAGCAACTAAGAAGTTAGCTAATTTAACTAAGTTTTCTTACTTTAACTAAGTTATTCACCATATTATTCTTAATGTGACATAGGTTCGTAACACAGATTTATTAATTCCCACCTAAAACAGTTGCTCACTGGACACTGTTGATTTTACAGCTACGTACATCGGAATTACATATATAATAACGCGGAGTACCAGGAGTGTCCTAGAATGTGCAGCACTCCCTATACCGTTATCCAAGGCTTCAAAAATCATGACGAGGACTTACGTTTCCAGAAGGAATATCTAAATCTAGGCTGCTAACACGTGGGGAACGTGTGCAATGAGCACTTTCACAAAAACTATTGTATCAAAGCTGTATACCATCAGAAAGATTCATAATAAAAGAATCCGTGATAGGAAGGATATGTAGGTCTGTAAAAGCATAAGCATCACTTGTAAAGCACTGCCTTAATTGGCGGTTCTCGCGAGTATTTCTGGTAATTTATAAATTCCAGACCAAAAAACATTCTCGTCTTTCAAGTCCAAGAACCCAGCGAATCAATTTTGGATTCTCTCTACTGAAATGAAGCGCATTCCTGTAAGAGCATTCTGAATTGATCCAAAAAAGTGGTGTTAGATGCAGCAATAGTCAATGCAGTCTGGTATAGTCTGGACTATAAGGCGGGTGAGGCAGAATTTTCCATACACTCTACTCCAAATAGTAATTAACCGACACCGCAACATGTGATCGAACGTTATCGTAAGGAAAAATGACGGACTCGTGCCTGCTCTCACATGCTGGTCGTTTTTTCTGTAATGCTCGCTTCAAACGAATAAGTTGGGTGCGGTATAATGGTCCTTTGATGGCTGGACCACCGGACGTGGTGCATAATATACAACACCCTTTTGTAAAAATAATAAAATAGTTTTGGAAAAATAATAAAATAGTTCATTTGAAACATATAGCTTACTGGTAATAATGTAGGAACGTCAATTCTTACGAATTCATAAGTTAAATTACTAAGTATATTGAAATGTATTGCGAAATTTCGTAGTGTCGTTAATAGCTCATAGTGTGATAAATAAGCTGCAGCATTAAAGTAATTAGTTCGTATTCTATGTCATATAAAAAAATAGAAAATAAATATGTATTTACTAAAAAAAAACTGGTTCAACAAAATAAATGTTTTATTCTAAATTGATAAATAAATACGTATTATATTAAATTGAATTCGTAATAAGTGAAAAATAATTCTTAAATTTATTTCTACAGAATAAATATTTATCGATAATATCTATGAAATATTAATAAGCATTTAGAATTAAAAATTGTACTTATGTCGACTGTTCCGGATCAAATTAATAAATATTTTTATCGATCTTACAGTCTTTATAATATAATACATTAGCTAAAATAATAACAATCAGACTGACTGCTCTTGTTCATATTCACCTCTGTAGAATCTGAAATAAAACTTATTACTATAATAAAATATACTAAAAATTAAAAATAAAATAAAATTAATAATAAAATAAAAATTAAAAATAAAAATAAAATAATAAATAAAATAAAATAAAAATAATATTCTATGTTAGTAAAGGACAACCTGACTGCCCCCACCACCTTAAATTTAGAATCACCTTGGTGTCCGACGTTTCGAACCGCTACGGTTCATCCTCAGGAACTAAACTAAATTGAAAAACCCAGCATGCTACTTTACATACTTTACATAATCCATCCCCACTCTAAATTTATTAGTATAACATTTATAGAACCCCCCTTTCTTAACTTAAATGCGAAATACAAATTTTATATCAATAACGAATGATAAGTGTTGTCCAATTTACTCGACTCTAAGATTAAATTTACATTATTCGGATTCTTCAAAATATGAATATTTGCAAGAGTTTCTATCTATATTTATTTTTAATACTCTGTTCCAAAATATTTACATTTTCATAATTGAAAGAATGTAACAAGTTTAAACTATGTTCTTTTCGCCCAGATGTACCATTTGTTTCGTAAGCTATATTGATGTTCATATATTCTTTGTTTTATGTATCTTCCCGTTTGTCCAATATAATATTTGTTACAATCTTGATAATTTATTTTGTATTCTACTCGTGTTTTCAAATATTTATCATCCTTATCTTTACAATTATTAAATAGCTTTCTAATATTATTATTGTTTCTAAAATAAACTTGGATATTATGCTTTTTAAATGCACTTCTAATTCTTTCGGATAATCATTTTACATATGGTAATACCACGATTTTATTATTATTATCCCTCTTTTCCATATTACATTCTCTAGTGTTATTATAAATTTGATCCACTCTCTCTGTAATCATTTTATCTAGAAAGTCTATTGGATAATCATTGTTAATGAATATCTCTTTAACTAATTTTAAATTATCTTTTTTAAAATCTTTGTGTGATAATTTGATTGCTCTGTTGATGACTGCCTTTAGAGTACCTATCTTGTCCAAAAAAAATTAATTTATTGACGTCAATGTTATTAAATTATCAGGTATGTGAATAAGTCTTTCCCGTTTTTTTTCAAATTTTGAGCCTTTATTGTGAAAAAATGGTTACAAATGAATTATTGAACGTATTGGCCATCGCTAGCTACAACTTTTTCCCATCTTTCTGGCAACATACGAATTCCGTTGCGAAAAAATTCGATCGGTTTGGCCTCTATCCAGTCATCCACCCATTTTTTGGCTTCCTCGTAGGAATGGAAGTGCTGGTTAGCCAGGCCATGCGTCATCGATCTGAAGAGATGGTAATCAGACGGAGCAACGTCTGGACTATACAGCGGGTGGGGTAGGACTTCCCATTTGAGCGTTTCTAAGTATGTTTTCACCGGTGGTGCAACATGTGGGCGAGCATTGTCATGTTGCAAAATAACTTTGTCGTGCCTGTCGGAGTATTGTGGCCGTTTTTCTCGCAGTGCGCGGCTCAAACGCATCAATTGTCGTCGATAGACCTCGCCTGTGATCCTTTCATTCGGTTTCAGAAGCTCATAGTAAACCACACCTAGCTGGTCCCACTATATACAGAGCATGAGCTTGGCGCCATGAATATTTGGCTTGGCCGTCGATGATGATGCATGGCCGGGTAGTCCCCATGATTTTCTTCGCTTCGGATTATCGTAACGTATCCACTTTTCATCGCCAGTCACGATACGATGCAGAAAACCCTTTCTTTTATGTCGCTGAAGCAGCTGTTCGCAAGTGAAAAAACGCCGTTCGACGTCTCTCAGCTTCAGTTCGTACGGCACCCAATTTCCTTGCTTTTGGATCATTCCCATGGCTTTCAAACGCTGAGGAATGGTTGTTCGGTCAACTCCCAATGCTTCAGCAAGTTCTTCTTGCGTTTGACAAGAATCTTCATCAAGCAAAGTCGCCAATTCTCGATCTTCAAAGATTTGCGGCCGCCCGGAACGCTCCTTGTCTTCCACGTCGAAATCACCGCTTTTGAAGCGTCGAAACCATCCGCGAACACTTGAATCATCGACACAACCTTCTCCATAAGCCTCCTGAAGCAATCGATGCGTCTCGGCAGCAGATTTCTTCAAATTGAACCAATAAAGTGAAACTTCCCGCAAATGACGTCGACACGGCTCAAATTTCGACATTTTCACGATATCAAAAATTTATGATGCGAAAAAATTTTAACTAATGTGTTAGTATGGAATTGTTGACATATGAATAAGCTTTGATTATGACATATGTAACCATTGAGTACTCGCACAGTATTGGTGGCGCCATCTCTTACAAAAAACGGAAAAGACTTATTCACACTCCTAATAATAAATTAGAGTTAATAACGGAGTAAAACTAAATTGATACAGAAAATCTACATGGTCAGGTAGGTTGTTAAATTTTAACTCACATTATCTATTCGGAAATAAGATAGGTACTTGATGTGATCTTAATGCATTCGTTAAAGGGTTATGATAAGCATGGTAGTTAATAACCCTTAACATTTTAGAAATAGTACTTTTAGGAAATCTTTCTTCTATTTCAATTTACCAAGCACTAATATGTAAATCCACATGAACAATGGCCAAAAAAGCCAGAACACAAATATCGTTGTAGCCTTATTCTCGATATAGTTATTGGCGAACAAAATGGCCATTGTGAGCGCTTTCAGTTAAACTTCTAATTATCACTTCAGTGAGATATTTTCAATTTGGACATCGTTGAGCATAAAGAGATACCGCAGCAACATAATTTTTATGACTTTCGACTAAAACTAATATCATATCGACAGTTTTTGTAGGTTGATAAGCATCTATGATCGAATGTTTCATGATAACTTACAAATATTCCAGTGTTTTAGTTTTCACAATTATTTGAAAAGCAGAACCAAAGTTTAAAAACTTTAGATAACTAAAAACCATAAAAAATATGTTAAGATATTTATTGTTTAAAAAAAAAATTTGCAATTTTTTGATTCAGATTTAATCTTTATGTAAAAACAAGTGTACTTTATGATTGGAATAATGTGCATGGTGTTGAAAGAATAAATTTATGTCATAAAGTTCACACACAGTTAAAAATTCGAGCATTTCGTCCGAGGATAATTTTTTTCAGAATTAGTTATAACCATTGTGACATTTGTGAGATGCAAGGACGCTCATTACTAATCAAGCACCCCAAAGGAAACAAAATTTAGTACATCCACGTTGTTGTTTCTGGTTAATGCTAAAAAACGCTAAAACTTTGAAAGGTTAATATTTTTAAGATCGTTCTTACATTGGAGTTGAATATTGCTTATAAATGTACACTTAATACAATTATTTTATTAGAAAATGCTATCAAATGACAACCACAGAGTTTCTTCGTATTTGATCTTAGTATTTCCCGCTCCTTCCAAATCTGGTGTCAAAAATAGGGGTTCATATTTAAAAAAAAAACTCTTTGACATTCAAATAACCTTTAAAATAAAGTTCAAGATCGAAACTAATTAAACCCAAATGTTTCCCTTTGTCCTGAACATCTTTTGTATGAACAATTTTTTTATATTATAAAAAATATTTATACAACATTTCAATACTCTTACCTGAACACCAACACTGCGTATAGGTAACAGAGTAGCAGTAAGATGTCGTTGACTTGATATTCTTCGTAAATGTTGACGCTCTGTATCACTAGTGGCCCCCTCTACACGGTTTAAAAGAGCATGCTTTTTTTGAAGCATTTGTTGATACTCTGCTATTATTTTGACAAGAACCTAAGAAATAATTAGATATTAAAAATAGTTAATTTTATAATAACATAAATTCTTATAATAGGATATACACAGTGCATATAATTATATAGTGTGAATATATTTATTAGATATTTAAGGTGATGCAAAGGTATAGAAACGTAAGACAACTTTTTAAAATGTATTTTAGACAATAAAACATTAAATAAGTGTGTTAGATGTAACAATTTTTAAAACGTCAATAAATGTAAAAGAAGACACATTAACAATTATAACTTCAATTATCACAACTATTAAATAGTTTAAATCATTACCACTGAGGTTACGTATATATACATCATTCTACGAGCTATCATTTAGATTGTATCACATATGATTTAGAAATTACATATTATATATTGTTTTCTCATGAAAAATTATTATTCCGTTTGTATTTGAAAACATAACAGTTATAATTTAAAATCAAAATATTTTGACTAAATTTGTAAGTATATATTTATTACATAAGACAATGTATTAATATTAAATAAATTTGTAACTTTCTCTATTTATAATAATTTAATTTACTTTTATAATGAAAGTTCTTGTGAAATACTAGGATCATGTCAGGATGGTTAGTGGAGCTAGGTAAATAACTCAGATGTTTAATTTCAACTTTAATAAAAGTATACATTTTATGTAAAAATATTAGAAGAACAGTTGATAATTTTTTGTATATTGGAAACTCTATGTCTAATTCTTGTAAAACAAAAATATAATAGAAATTAAATTAAATTTATAATTTCAATGGGAAATACTATTTAATAATCGCAGCGCAAATAAATCCTTTAATTCTAGTAATAGAGCTGTTGACCGTCTCATGGCCTTCGCTTATTTGGGTTCTGATTATTCCTTTGTTATAATGCATGGAATCAACTAGTAATATCTATTAGTTACTATTGAAATACATTTCAATTCAAATTAAATAATTATCGATCAGTAAGTTTTATATCAATCTAAAGTCAAGTTCAGCGAGTGATATAAAATGATAGGTGTTCTAATAGGATTCCGTGGATCTTCAACGACTTCATTCGTTCAAAAATAAAATAATAATTTAATTTTTACAGGAATTTCATAAATAATTGAATCAACAGTACATTAATTGTACAAAAGATAAATATAGTGTAGGGCACAATCACTGTACAATAAACTTACTGCAGAAATCAAATGGGTTGCGTTTACCATATATTTATTAATACAAATAACAATACAATAACACATATAATACAAATTCAGTAGGTGCCGGGATTCGCGGAAGCTGAGCCTTATGCTACAGTTCTCTTTCCATACACAGAACAAACTCTCCTCTCTCATAGATTTCATTTAAGTTGCCACCTCGCGATGACCCCCCTCCATTGTGGTATAATTACACCTAACGGTACTAGGGCGTATCCTTCGATCACCTTGATGTACAGGTCAGTATATATAGAGTACAAGTCATAGCTTGGATTTTACAAGCCAGTGCCTACCCAGCCAACCTGTATACCTGTTAATTGTGTAAAAACCATACAATAATATCACTACAATTTTCAGATCTTCACATGCCCATTGATTTATCGAATATGAAATACAGTAGCGCCTAATCTCTAATGCAGATGTAATCATTTATTTCAAAAGAATCCTGCACTATTTCTCTAAAATAAACTATGTTTTTTCTAAATTGTCACCAAGAGACAACGAGTCGGTCCATCTGTGACTACGACTCATTAACACTAAAGACTGAACAAGATCATCTATTTACATAGTAAAAAGTATGTAAATGTATATTCTGCGGCTTCTAAATACCAATTTACTTAATTATTTTTATTTGTTTACTTTTGTTCTTTTTCTACATCTATCTAATATCTGTGTCTATGTATATCTATCTACAAACTATTTTATACCATTTAGCGTGCGCCTTATTTTGTTATAAAATTTACCCCTTTTAAGAAATGGTAGTGCGTTTCAATGTTTATTAAAACAATTTTTTCGCTTATTTATCATTTATTATTTCTGAAGTTTAAAAATTTTACTAAAAAATGTAACGGGAGTTATTTTAGTAAAGTTTCAAAAATGTTACTGAAATAACTCACGTTACATTTTAATATTGTTTAATATTATCTTACATTAGCTACTGTTCCTTGGATTGAGCGGCTAATGACATTTCAAGCCGTGCGTTCTGAAAAATAGAAAATAAATACAAAGACTTATATACAATATCTAATCTTTACTCATTATTTATGTATTCTCCGATATAACACGCTTGATGCTTGAACCCCCCTCCTGTCTACATGCTTACTTAACGATATAATCGTTCGATAAATCTTTGCGGTCGAGCTCGCTCTCTGTTTAGCTACTGCGTATTTATAATAACGACATGTTTGCGCTGGCTCTCAGCGACTGATGTCTGGAGTTTATATAATATTTTCATCGTTAGATTTGATTTTCTCTTATTACCTCTTCCAACAATTTGAGAGCGTCCAGATTTTATTGTTTCAGCATATTATTATATTATAACATGAGGTTTTTATACAATTGTTTTGTCAAGCAAGTGTCCAACCCCAGACAATATTTTCTTTCTCATTGACCTACTTTTAGAGATTAAAATACCTTAGGTTGAAAATAAATAATGGTACTGAGACTGCTTTGCCCTTAGTAAAATATTTTCCTTGAGTATACTTTTTGCACTTTTGTCCCCTACAAAACCTCAACTATCTATTCTGTCTTTTTACTCGGGAACCTTCGTCTTGATTGCTGGATTACCAATAAATTAATTAATTCCAAGTTACCTGATTGCAGAGTGCTCTGGTCTATTAGATAACTTTATCCTTAAATGTTCGGTCAATATTAGCATCTTTTACCCCTATACTCAGGAGTGCTTCAGAAGTTGGTAGTTCAACGGCTCTAACCACCGAATTGTAACTGCCGAAACAGAGTTTATGCTTATAAATTAAAAAGAGAGAGTGCGTGTGTGGTATCGAAAAAGCACGAAGTGCGAGCCTAGTTACCCATTTATATAAATTTATATAAATTTTTTTCAGACATCGTTGTACAATCCACGGCAGTACAAGTTCCATTCTCAGCGCTGCAGCGGAAGCTAACCCCCGACGGACCCGAGCCAAGTCTGGGGCTGAGTAGCATACCATCTAGCTTCTGATAACTCTCTTCTCTGACTGTTTTTATACAATGTGGTCATTCTGCCCAGAATATTTCACCATTACATGAGTTGCGCAACCAGGGTCGTTTGCGCTAATGATAGATACACCGACGAAGGAAGTCACTTCGGTGGTTATCCGCCCTCTCTTAAAGGCGGTCGTTTGGCGGGTCGCCATCCACGACGGGAAACAGCAGACTCTTATCGAGGAACTGAAATCCACTGCGGACCCCTCCGCGACATTGAAGCTCCAATCGGATAGTCTCCAAGCTATCTGCCAGTCGCTCAATTGCGTCTATTATCAACACCAAGTCGTGGAGGAAGAAGGGGTCAAGACTTTACATCAGTTGCATGAACTTGTGCAGAGGGTGACCATGGGACAGAAGGAACGGCTGGAATATGACGAGGTGGATTACCTTGGCTAAAGTGATAGGCGGCGTAAATTAGCAGTCATCGTCCAATCAATCATATTGTTTTCTCGAGCAACAGCAAGCTTCCTCTTGTATTAACTGTACAACCGCGACATCCTCATGATTGGTCTCTCTCTCTCTCTCTCTCTCTCTCTCTCTCTCTCTCTCTCTCTCTCTCTCTCTCTCTCTCTCTCTCTGATGAGCTTCTTTGTCCATTCAACCATTATTGCTCCGTTCATTCAACCTTTATATTATCCAAAAAGAATCGATTAATCTTTCAAAAAAGTCATGAGCTAGTTGCAATACGCACACGCGCGCTCGCATACTTATATATATACACGCAATGATAAAGAGAATATGAAATAAAAATAATAATAATAATAATAATAATATTGATAAATATTTTTATCGGCCTTACAGCCTTTATAATATAATATATTAACTAAAATAATGACAGTCAGACTGTCCTTGTTTATATTTATCCTTGTACAATCTGAAATAATAGTTATTACTACAATAAATTATATTAAAAATTAAAAATAAAAATTAAATAATAAATAAAATAAAATAAAAATAATAAAAGCAATATTCTATGTTAGTTCAGTGCAACCTGACTAAAATAAAATTAATAATAAAATAAAAATAAAATAAAATAAAAATAATAAAAACAATATTCTATGTTAGTAAATTTCGAACCACTACGGTTCATCCTCAGGAACTAAACCGATAAAAATATTTATTAATTTAAAGAAATAAAATATAGATACTTTTGTTCATATTAAATATGATATACACCACGATAGATATTTTTTGTTCTAAATTAATAAATATTTTTCCCGCACTCGGGGTGCAAAATACGATTTTCCTCCCTAGGGAGGAAAAGTGTTTTATAGTCTTTTCCGACCAATCAGAAAGCAGAATTTTACTTTTCCTCCCTTGTGAGGAAAAGCGAATGAACGGAACTGTGTAGTCCGGTAGGATTCGGTTTTCCGTGCCTGCGTAACATCTGGCATTTACGATGTTTAGACTTACCAGTATATACACCAGTCGACCGCGGTCTCGACCTTTTTTTTGCACTTTGAGTTAGGTATTCAAAATTTTTAAATAAAATAAGATTTGTATTCTATCTGAAATTTATTATAAAAATTTTTATATTTTTTAAGTATTAAAAATTATCTATATCTTTTTTATAATTAGTTTTAATTTTAAATTCTATTTATTATACTATTAAATATTTTAAAATTTTAATTTGTGCGTAGATTATTAACAAACTTATAATCTTCAATTGATTAGTCTTATTTATTTATAGAAAACGGGGGCTCTGCCCCCACTGCACCCCCACTACCCAATCCTACATCTATTCTTAACATACTATATCAATTTCCAAATAAGAAATTTTTTTCATACTATATATATTTCCAAATAAGAGAATTTAATCAATTCCAGTAAATTGCACGGATAACCTTAAGAGAAAACCGATAATATTATATTTTTTTCAAACCCTACGAATTACATTTTATGTTAGGGCAACTTATTTCAGAGCGAGTATCATTTGGACCTTGGGATTTTATACCTGCTCGCTCTATCTTAGCATGACTAACACATGGAGGGGGGTTTGACATTCTTTAATTCTGTGGGTTTGCCACAGAATGTCAACAAAGTGTTTTTGACGGCTTTTGCAACGGCTTTTTGGCCGAGCGTTGTCATGCAAGAGAATAACTTTGCGCCTATTGCTCGCGATTGCTGATGTATGTTCGATCGATTTCTATTGCAATTGATTCAGTTGGCATTTGTATAACTCGGCAGTGACAGTTTCATTCGGCTATAGCAGCTCGTAGTACAGCACACATTATTAGTTCCACCAAATGCACATCAATATCTTTGGACCGTGGATGTTCCGTTTTGGTATTGATGTGTACGGTTGGCCTAGGTCCACCCATGATTTCTTGCGCTTAGGATTGTTATAGTAGATCTACTTTTCATGACCAGTCACAATACGCTACAGAAAACTCCTCTTTTTTCCCTTACACGCAATGACAGTACGATGTTGTATCGATTCATAATGACACTTTCGGTCAAATCGTGTGTCATCCATTTTCCTTCTTTATAAATCTTTGCCATCGAATATAAAAGTTTGCCTACTACTCTGTAACGGAGTTCATTTGAGCTTAATTTTTGTCCAATAATGTTTGCAATTTATTATCTTCAAACTTTTTCGGTTCTACAGAACGTTCTTTGTCAGTAACATCAGTATCTGCACCTCTAAACTGCTAAAACCACTCTTTATATGTTGTAAGCGATGGAGCTTAACATTCTTGGCATAACATTCTTGAAGCAATCGATAAGTTTCTGCTACACGATTTTTCAAATTGCGACGATCAGGCTATATTCCCGATACAGCCTAATACGCGTAAAATTTTATTTCGAAATGATTAAAGTTTCAAATTTAAAATAATCGGGCAATGTTCACGATTAGTGGTTAAACGCGCAATCTGTAAAACAATATGATTGCGCGTATCAAATATACCTACCTCGTGAACGTAGGCCAAGGGAGAGTAGAGGGGAACTCGCGCGCGTCGCGAGAGAGCCGTAACCACGCAGCAGCCAGCGTGAAAAAGATGTCCCGCGCTCCCTGCGCATACGAACTCGGAAGACAGTAAAGACATTAGTCGCCACATTTCACACACCCCATTTGTATTAAATAATATGAAAGTCTCATTTTTGGTACTCTTATATTAGTTAATATACAACACGTTAATCAAAAAATACGTGCAAATAAATATTATTTGCACGTATTAAGGAAGACACGAATAATTAATCATGTGCGAACGTCCTAAAGGACAACAAATATGATTAATTATTTTTAATATAATCGGAATTGTTATGCGCAATTATAATATTTAATTATTATTATCATTATAATTAAATATTCAGAGTCGGAAAGAATTGAATACTAAAGTAATTATTATTTGATTCTTATTATAACTTGTTATAATGACTGTTACTATTTATTATTATGATAATTATTGTTATTGTAATTTTTTTTTAATAATAATTATTATTATCGTCAATTTGTATTAATTAAGTTAATTTGTAATAATTATCGTCAAAAATATTATAATACCTAAATGTTATTTACATACGAGCGAAATAAATTAAGAAAAACAGCTCTAGAATTATTATAATATAATTTATATTATAGAACACGAGCGTCGCCAAGAATGCAAATGTCAACTTAATTATTATTATCACAATTATTATTATTATAATAATTTGTTATACTAATAATTATTATTATTGTAATAAGAGAGAAGAGATAGAACTAAATTCCGCCGAAATGATTATAAGAATACGAGCGTCCTCAAGGGCAAATTCACAAATTAGCCTTATAATTAATATCATTTTAATTCGATTATTATTATTTTAATATTGCCAAATTATTATTATTATTATTTTTCGGCAGCCTGATAGGAATTTAGTTGAACGATGGCGTAAACACCCGATCGAGTAATTTTTCGTGTATAAAAGGGCGAGTTTTCCGCCCCAAAAGCAGTTCTCTCAGCGAAACGACCGAAAGAAGCTCCCTAGAACTATCCCGACTCCAGAGCTCTAGTACTCCTGGCCGTCCGAAAATCCTGAACAGTAGAGTCGTCATCCTGGTTGCGTGGTGCTCCATTAAACACCAGTAGGCTCTACTATCCCATCCGAATCCTAGTGAAGCTTGATACTCGTTGCGCGGCACTCCGGCCAGCCCAGCGGTCTAACTCCTAGCCCCGAACAACAAAGTCGTGATCCTGAGTGCACGTGCTCTGTCGTGTTTTAGTGCGTGCGAAAAGAATCTGGTGACGGATTGAGCGACCAGGGGCTGAGACGAGTTGAGTCGGAGCCAAGAAGTAGCAAACACCGAGCAACAATCATATTACTCGTTATAGATCAGCAGGCTGCGTTCGTTTCCCACATCCCCCTCAAACCCCAGTAAATGTGTATATCTACATATAGACAGTGCGCGAAATTAGTATATTCAGTGCGTCAAAATTTAAGTTGTAAATAACGTGTAAAATAAACAGCGCGCAAAAAATAGTGTAATAAGGTATAGTACAAGGTTTAATATAAAATTCTGTCTTCTGTGTTACAGATGCAGGACCCGAAGCCAGAAAACTTTGTTTATCTTTTCTATTTGTAATATTTTTTTGAACAACTTTGATTAGAATACATTTTTTGTTATTTTTATATAAACACAGTTGAATAAACCGCGATTTTCTTCCGATCTTGTCTAAACTTCCCTTTCCTTTCAAATCGATCCTGGTGCTACCACGTCAGCTGTCCCGATAGGAAAAGGGAAACGTTACAAAATCAAAATAGTGCAGAAGGACATGTCGAAAAAACGATTTATCAGAATTCATTTTTCACTGATCAAAAAATTATAATGTTTACACAAATGATAGCGCCTGTTAACTGAATTTTATTGGTAAATTCCAAAACTCAAAAATAAGTACTACATCCGACACATCTGACTTTTCGTACTACTTATATCGCCATCTAAATGTGAAGATCGGAAACTAAGTACTCCTCCTAATAAAATATCATGTAGGTGGAGTGTTATAGTATAATATAGTAATTATAAACGATTATAGTTATTGAAATTACAAGCTACGCATGTAAATTTAGTAGGTTATGTTTGTTCAAGAAAACTTTTTATTCGTAAAAATGATATCTTATTGAATATAATAAAAATGATAAAAATTATTCGATTTTATATATTAAAAAAAAATCAAAAGAATCCTTTGATTCGCATATTTTCGGTCGTGATCAAAACTGAGTATTATATATATCAGAGCTTATGAAATTAAAAAGGGAACACGAATTCAACATTTTACGTTCCTGGTATTCCCTAGCAGGCATTTTACGCGTTAAACGATTTTCAGTGTACAGGCTGTTATACGTAATTTTAACGTCGATGTTATGTTTAATGTAAAAAGATGTAGGCAAGTTTTCAGAATCTAGTATTATGCCATTATTATCCATTGATATATTATCAATCCACAAGAAGAGGGCATCGATGGGCCTATACTGCACCGATTTAACAGAGAGAATTTAAAAATCAATTTACAAATAATATTGGTATCATCTCTGTCCTGTAATAAATGCACATTAAGGTTGCTCATAATTATTTTGTAGCTAAAATAAATGTCAGGTTTCTTAATTTATCTGAAAAGTTAGAATTAGAAATAAATGCAATCTTAAATTGAACCCATTCGGTTTCAACAATACAAAAAGTAGAACCTTCAGGAATTGAAGGACTTTACCCCACTATGAGCTCATAAGGAGTTAACCTTATAGTCACAATTCTTGAGAGTTATCATAAGTTTGAACATTACAAACCTCTCCTTTTAGGAAATAAAAGTTTTTCATATAATACATTATAATACTCTGATCACTGTAGGTAATATAAACTTATGATTGTATTGGTTTTTAATAGGTATAGGCTTTTTACTGTAGACTTATCAAGATCATCCAACCACCAATCTCCCATTTGAATTAATATTAGTACAGTTTAGTTTATTGTGCATAATTTAGTACAATTTGTTTTTTAGATAAAGCGTTAGATGTATCCAACAAATTTCGATAAACTTCACGAGGCCACTCCGCGCTGAAATAATACATGTACAACTCACTTGACCATACAAGATCGCCTTACAAAATAGGTAGACCTCACAGCGCTAAAACAACGACTGGCGTCGTTATCGGTAATAAAGGAACAAATGCCCGCAAGTAATCTTAAGCAATTACGGTTAGACAATTATTTCCAAAAAATGTAGGCGAATTCTCAAATCTGTAAAAATGGAACTCCGAACAGCGCTGCCGTATTCACCACCTTATAATCCGTTGAAAAAATAATTATTTCAGCGTAATTGTTTTTATATATAACACGATTAAGTATGATAGCAGAGATTGCACACCAGTATACTTGAACTTTGGAAGAGAATTTAAGTTAATTATTTGTAACACCAACCTAGATTTTATTACAATTTGATTTATTTCTTCATCGTCTTAATGAAATAGATATGCATTCAAAAATAAAATGTGAGGCTTTAAAGATTTTATTATTTTAAATAAATATTTAAAAAGAGAAAAGAAAGCTATTCATTTTAAATATGTAAATCTATAGTTAACGCAACTAATAAACTATCACATATACGTACTTTTTTAGTCTGAAATATGTTAAGGGTAAATATGAATTTAAGGATAAATATGAATTTCAGTCAAAGAATATCGTTTAAAATGAACTTTTTTCTGAAAAGATGCACGGTAGCGAATAATGCAGGATTTTTGGGACTTATTCTTAAAGAGAATAACATTCATAACAGAATTCAGTAGATATAATCTTAAATTAATAAATAAATTATTCGGTTTTTTACATTTAATTTCTCTGGAAATTTTCTTCAAATTATATGTATAATAAGCATCTACGATTGATAAAATATTTCATAAAAAAATGTCTACGAAATTTTTCTGAACTTTTCAATTTATCGACCACATACAGAACTCCGATAAAAGCAATATGAAATAAGCTATATTGTATATGTATCAAATTATCCAAAATTACAAATACAATTTTATAAAATTATTTTGATCATAACAAAGATCGCGGGCGAACTTCCGAAAAGCGACCACTAAAAATTTGTATAAGTACTTTTTTTGAAGCTGATTACAAATATCGAATGGCTTTTTGGCGGAACTTGAATTATCTTAGCAAAAACGAATCTTGTCACTTATAGTATTTCCTCCCTCCCTCTCTCTTTCTCTCTCTCTCTCTTTCTCTCGCACTTCTATATTATGATATTCTAAATAAATCCCGGTAAAACTTTATAATGATACTAAAATTTCACGCAAAAAATAAATGTGAAGAAATTCAACCAACCTTGATTGACGACGTTGAAAAATATCAAGCCAACGATGAAAAATGTAAACAATCGAAGACCTCAATTACTTGGTTGTACCTTTAAAATAATATTCTAATTATTTTATTCTGTTCAATTCACTGAACTGTGCATTGCAGAAATAGAAAAACAACTTGATATGAAAATGTACAATGAAAATTATATTAAATATTTAATGGAGGTAATAGTTATATATCGAAAAACTTTCTAACGACTGTATTATACTAAACATTTAAGAACTATACTTATATCTCTATCTCTTTCAATTTTTCTATTTTTCCCTCCAATTTCATTTTCCAACACATATAGGAAGAAATTTCTATATGTGTTACACCTCACTTCTATACGTTGCGTTCTCTATAATCTTTGCAACTCTATACCCAAAAAGGAAAGCTGCAATTAGACAATCAAAGAAAGGAATGATTAGGATACGATCTATATAATATATATTAGATAAAATTCATAATATATATTAATACAAATAAATAGTATAATATAATATTCTTTATATCGATTGAGACACTTGCCCGTAACGACCTATCTAGCCCTTAAGGAACCAAGCCGTTTTTCTAAACAACCTATGGACGTCACGATTTGGACATTTAAATTTCATGACATCCGGTTGACCACAGAAAAAGCACCTATGGTGCCGGCCCCACTGTCCAGTTGTGTTCTGGACGTTCATAACTAGGTATCGTTGGAGTCCCAGGAGCTCTAGACCGAGTGTCTGATCTATGTGTGGCACTCGGAAGTCTTCGCCTGCCTCTACCGACAGAGGCACCAGCGGTATGCCTTGTTCCCTCTCCACCACCTGTCGCTCCGGGACGTGGAGTATAGTTCTGGCCCCTTAATCTGGCATTAGCTGCCGTCTCCGCGGATTCCCGGAGGGAAGAGGGGATACTTTCCCTTAATCGATGCGCCTCTTCCTGAGACTGTCTGAGCTCGCCTTGTACTCACTTCGCTTCAGTCTCGGCGGCTTTCTAGCGTGCGAGTTTTTCGACACGAGTTTGGTGCCGGCATGTTTGGCGTAAGCCTAAAAAATCCTTCCCAGCAGTGACTGACTCTTTTAACTCCTCTAGTTCTTGGGAGATCATGGGCTGAATTGTCGGAGACCACTTGGTCGGTTCCGTAATTTCTCCCAGAGTTCTAGGAGTCTGACTTGAACTCTCCTGGCGATTTCAGCCTTAGTCTTGAAATCTGCTAAGGCCTCCAGGAGATTTTTCTCCATCCGCTGAAGTGCCGTTAGCCTTGGGGAGGCGTATTCTTCTCTTCGTCCGTCCCGGAAGGAAGTGAAGGATATTCCGTGATGACTACTTCTTTCCTGATCCGGACGTATTCCTTCTTGATCCGAAACTCCTGCTTCGGAAAGAGCAGTCTCGGATTGAGCAGCTCATTGAGAGCACGGAACTCCTTCCCCTAATTATGGCCCATTGAACGAGAAGGGCCAAGCATATTATAGGATAGATTCCCTCGGGAGATTACCGCTCGTCGTCCGAATTCGAACTTTCCTGCTCCAATTTTTCAATCATTTCAGAGGAGGGGTTCGAAATGAGCCAGTTAGTAGGTATAGGTCGAGTGGCCCTCTAACCTCGTCTAAAAATGAAGAGGGCCAATCATTTACCCCACATCTCCCCTAACAATTCTTTCAACTGGGCCAAAAACTCAACGTCCATAAATTTTTCTATCTGCAACAAAACAAAAAAAAAACAAACTATATTAATGGGAAGGGGAGAACTATTCCTCTTTCCATGGCCTTCCTCACGACCTTCACTCCGCATGGGTCCTCTCTTTGAGAGGGCGCTAAAACTTGATGCGAAGCCCTTTGAACCGCCGTTATAATTTTATGCGGACGACCTCACTTCCTACCCAGAATAGATTGTAACGCCTCACAAATATGCTGGGGATTGACCTGCGTAGAGGTCCTCGTATCAGACTTCACCCGCTGGTGAAGTTTCTCGCATGCCAGACGGGTCGCTTTTCGCCTATTCGCTATCCAGCGACTATTGAGAAATAGTCTCCTCTGGTGTCTCCAGCGGCAGCTGTGACATATCCTCCATTCCATCACCCGAATCTGGAGTAGTCTCCAAGAAATCGTTTTCCTCTGGTTGGACGTACAGCTTAAGATGTTCAGCATGAAGTAACCGCTCAATCCGTCCGTCACAATCTTCCAGTTGGTACGTATTAGCCCCCTTTTTCTCTAATATTAGAAAGGGACCTACGTACTTTGGGGCTAATTTCGCTGTTACCCTTTAAGCTGACGAGGATAAGACACAATTTCTCTTCCAGATCAAGTCACCTACTTGATACGGAGAGAGACGTCGTCTGGCATTATAATATTCAGCCTAAGGATGTTGTTGCTCTTGTAACCGTGTCTTAGCCGTCTCTTGAAGTTTTTTTCATTTGTGCTCTTTGGCCAATGAAGAACTCTCTCTCTCCCTCTTTGACGACTTGGATTTTCTCCTATAACCTGATCTGATTTCATACTCGGGACCGGCTCCATATCACTTGCTTGCAGCGGCACGGATTAAACCCCAAGTTGTTAGGTCTCGCCTCTTTAAAACATCAAGTCATAAATCGGCCTACCCCTTAAAGATTTCATGAAGCGCCTGTTTCAGCTCGTCATCGTGATTTGCAAACTGGGTTGGTGCTACTCGATCCGCTCAAGAAATCATTTTAGGTCCTGTTGGTAATTCTCAAATCGGATATGCCATCTGCGGACCACTAGACCAATATCTCTTTTGGATCCTCCAGCGACTTCTGATTCGGTAAATAATCCACCGGTAAGCGTAATCCTTAGGGTTACTAGAGGTCTCAAGAAGCCCCCCCCCTCCAGCCATGTCCACGGACAGGTGGACTCGGGCGCTGTGTCCAACTGCCGACTCATTCTGCACGGTTGATTCATGACACGTATACATGTCTTATAGGTATACTTGCTTCCGTGCATCATGTATCATACTTCATTCCGTGCAGGGTCGTCAGCTATTCTTGTGCTACTGACCGATGCGTAAGTCTGAAATTTCTGAGCAGCGACGGTCTCCTCCAGCCTGCTTTGTCGTTCTGTTTGATCGGCAATAAATTTGGATATAATTTCGATCAGATCTAGACAGTTGTTGTCCGGTAGGGTGGTTGGCATTGTGCTTAATTGCGGGGATGGGGTCTTGCGCCCCAACTGGTCATCTGAGGGAAGAGGAGTACCGCAGTCGTCTGCCCTGGCATAATAGTTTAGATGGGCACGATCACTCTGAAGCGCTACCTAAAGGCCTCAAGATTCCGCTGGACCTCTTCGTCGACATCTAATTGTTCCACCGAATGCCTCTCTTTCCCATCAGTTGTCATATTTAGCCAGGAGGAATTAGATTCGAAAACCATTTTCGCGATATATGATCTCCTGACTGTTTCATGCTTTATATATACTTTCCCCGAGTCTTCCTCTCTTTCTTCTAGGAAATCCTCGGGATCGTACTCGCCTTTAAGCCACTGGTTTAACCTGTGGAACTTAACGAATAGATCGCCATCACTCCTCGCGGACAACTCATAGAGGTGCTTCTCAACGTTTCCCCCGCAATATATAAACACCATTCATCTATTTGAGAAGACAATGTTTTTGCGAGGATCGACATGTCTGGGCTGGTTTCCATCGCTGTTTTTCTCTTAATGTATTATGATAAAAAGTGGAGGATATATCAAAGTATGGTTTTTATAGAGAGGCACCTACTAAAAAATGGGTGCTCTCGATAATCAGAAAATAATAAAAGAAATACAACATTTTTCTTTTTTGTTCTCAGTGTGAGAGTTCCTCAGTGTTCATGAGAATATTTTCTCTCTGGGTTGGAGAGGTATAAAAAATTATTGTCATATGACAATCCTGAAATGATGTCCTGGGCTTTATTTTTACCTCCAATTTCACTTTCCAACACATATCGAAAAAAATTTCTAGATGTGTTACAATCAATAACAGTATTCCTAAAATGTCCTTTTTAGATACTCCTAAAGATACTGGGAATACAGTTCTGATCAATCTTTTTCTTGCTCACGTTAGGTCAACTGGACATATTGCAGTTAAAGTGGCTTCAACAGGTATTGTTGTTACATTTATCAATGGTGAAAGAACTGCATAATCGCCTTTTAAGTTACCATTATTGTTTCATGTAGTCCACAATTCGTTTTTTCTATTCGTAAAAATCAATCTTTAGATAAGCTTCTAAAAAAACTAATCTTATAACATGAAATGAATATATGATGAGTCATTAAAACCATATTGAAGCTCTTAATTTAAACTTTCAAGGCATTCGATGTTATAATAAAAATAATGAATAAATAAGTGTTATTTTAGCATGCGTTTTTCGACAAACATTACTATCATTGCAAAAGAAACAAAGGCACACATTGTTGAAGTTCATATCACGAGTATGGTGTATATCATGACCAAACGGATTGAACTGCAAAAGAGATGGCTCTGATATCCTGTATACTAATGAACCCAATAGATTTACCATTTCAATTTATAAGACTACATTTTTTATAAAATAATTTCTATAAAACGTTTGAATAAAAATTTCTTTTAACATTACAATCAATAATGCAGGGCAAACATTTAAACATATAGGGATACATTTTTGATCAAAATATTTTTCACATTGAACATTCTACGTTGACCTTTTTAAAATTGGTAATTCAGAGAATCTATATATTTTTTATCATAAAATCAAAAAATCACGAAAAATATTATATACCCGGAAGTACTATAATTTTAATCTTAAAAGTTGGTCGCAGGATATTAGTACTATATATACCTCTAAATTTTTTTACTATTTAAAAATTTGAAATTTAGAAATTAATAAAATAATGTATAAACTACTGGTTATTAGACCCGTCGTACCACTTGATAACTTTTGGATACTTATCGATAAAAATTAATAATTTGTAGGATAATTGAGTATTAACATGTAACATCAATATCAAAAAAAATCACATTAAGGGAGCATCTCTAGTCTAAATCGATGAAAAAATCAATTTTCCTAAAACACCGGTTTTGCATTTAGTATACTAATAGTAACATCGTACAATAGTTTATTTTAACTTGCGCGCTCTAAAAATGTTTCATAGTGTGTATTCTTGGTGCACGCGCAAGCGTGATTTTGGAGCAATGCAGACAGCTGGCGATCGGAGAGGTACCTACTTGGTCCCGCTTCTTTCTGTATTTATATATCTCACGAGTATTTTCAACGATATTTTAAAGTACTGAAAGTATTGCTTTCTTTTAATTGAATTGTAAAAACAGTTATTCATTTATATTAGTTGGGAAAAAAGTTCATAAAATGAATAAAAAAGTATAAAATTCGGCAATTCGAGAGCTGATCGACAAAAAAAAAGAAATTTTCGTTGCAATCGAATTACGAGTGAGCGTGATGAAAGTGTGGTTAGTGCATCTGCTAAAAAAATTAAGAAAAATAATCCTGCATTCGAAGTGAACGTTGATCCATTGTTGCATTACGTCATAGTGAATTTCTTACTCTTTCTAAGACTACAAGACATTTTAATTTGTAAAAGTTGTAAAGGCGATATAACATTTTCCAAACGTAACGAAAAAGGATTAGGTTTTCAATTAGTAGTTTCGTGTAAATGTGAAACAGAAACTCATATTCCAAGCAGTCCAACAATTCATACTTCCTACGAAATAAATCGCCGCTTTGTATTTACGATGCGTTTACTCGATGTTGGCTTGCTAGGTATAAATAATTTTTGTGCAATGATGGATATCAGAAAAGAATATGCTTCAGCTACTTATTATGCAATAGTAAACCACATTTGGAAAGCAGCAGAAGCAGTAGCTACATTAGTTTTTAGACAAGCAGTTAGTGAAGAGCAAAGAGAAAATGAGGCTAACGGTAATGTAAAAAATCGGCTCACAGTTTCTAGTGACGGCTCTTGGGCTCGAAGGGGTTTTTTTCTCTTATCGGGATTGCTACATTGATTGGAAAATTTTCTGGAAAAGTTCTTGATGTCATTGTAAAAAGTAGAATATGCAAAGCTTCTGAACAATGGGCTGGAAAGGAAAATTCTATGGATTGTCAAGACTGGTATGAAACTCACGAGCCAGATTGTAGTGCAAATCATGAAGGCAGTGCGGGATCGATGGAAGTTAATGGTATAAAAGAAATGTTCCAAAGATCTGTAGATTTGCATGATATTTATTATGAATATTATATTGGTGATGGCGATTCGAAGACTTTCTCATCGTTACAAGATATACAGCCCTATGGTGATGTTTTGAGCGTAAAAAAGAAGGAGTGTGTTTTACATGTTAAAAAGCGAATTTATAAAAGAGCAAAAGATGCTAAAAAACAACTGACACAAAAAAGGCTCAAAAAGCGTTAGAAGCTTCACAAAAAGGTGCTGATGGAAAAAAAACAACAGAAAAAACAAAAAAAAACTGAAAAGCTTAAAATAACAGCTACAATGACTAATAAAGTCATGCTGGAGATGTCAAAATATTACGAATTTAGCTGTTCGCCAAAATCCAGATTCTGTTGAAGATATGAGAAATGCTATTTGGGCAACTTTTTACCAAAAGATTTCTACGGATGATAAGCCTCAACATATGAATTGTCCCGCTAGGTCAGACTCGTGGTGCAAATACCGAGTTGCTGAAGCTACCGGTCAGTTGAAAAATTTTGTGTACCCTCCAGCACTCGACGAAGAAATTCAATCTTTATTAAAAAAGATTTATGAAGATCTTACCACAGACGATTTGCTAGAAAGGTACATCAGAGCACACACACACAAAACACCAACGAAAGCTTCAACGCTTGTGTTTGGAATATAGCTCCAAGGGAAGAAAATTGTTGAAATTGCTACCTATTGTGCTATGTGCATCTTCAATGAAGTATTTTTACCTTTATTAAAAATCATGGAAACCATGGGTATTTCGATTGGCAGCGTAGCAGTGGATTTTGCGCAGAGACAGGACGAAAATAGAAGTAAGCAAGGAAATCGTCGCAGCATTGAAGCTTTAAAAGAACGGCGACTCGAGCTTAGAAAGGCTAAGGCGCACGAAAATGAGTTTTTTGAGGACCAGAAAGAAATTATGTATGGAGCTGGTATCGCGGATTAAGTGTAAGAGGTTTAGTTCTTCATTTTTTACACAGGTTTTCAAAAAATTATTTTAAGCGCGTTTTTCTCGAAATAATATTTTTTGACCTGGCTGACATGATTGAACAAAAACTATTCAACCGATTGGGCTGAAATTTTGAGAGGTTATTCGTCACACATATAGTTATAGCCCGTACTAGAATTATGAATATTCGATTACATTTGAGCACTTTTTTAAACAACATAACCTCAACAAATAAGCCGAAAATTAGAAAAGCCCGCCATTTTGTTTTTATTTTACTTAAATTTCTTGATTTTAGTACGGGCTATAGTCACTTTCTTATACTTCAATATGCTTTTTGAATTTTTCATTTCAGAGCTTCCTGTGTCAAGATATGATGCCAACCAAAAAAAAGCAAGCTTCGTTGTGGGAGCCATATCTGGGCCATATTGGATGAAAAATGAAAAAAAAAATTTTTTACAGACTTGAATATATATTTTTTTAATATAAAAAAATTATAGTGATAATAAAGTTTACTGCAAGAAAAAAATCTTGAAAATGTATGCAAAAAGACTAGAGATTCCCCCTGAATATATTCAAATTAAAATGTGAATTATCAATAAACCCATAATTCTTTTTCAACTCTTAAGCATGAATCTAAAATATCGAATGAGCATAAAAATTTAGTTTACAAATATTACTAAATCTTACCCGTGTTTCTGCAAAATCTTTATCCATGTGTGGTTCTTCAGCACAAATTATTCGAATAGCTAAGCCAGGTCCTGGAAATGGATGTCTGGATATAAGTGACACAGGAAGCCCAAGATCACAACCTAACTGTCTAACTTCATCTTTGTGAAAATCTTTAAGTGGCTCAACTACTCGACCTTTTGCACGAAGTTCTCTTACTAATTCACTGTCATTATGATGAGTCTTTATAGCATCCGCCTTACCGCTTGCTAATATACTGGCGCTTTCAATAAGATCTGGCCTCAAAGTTCCCTGACCAAGAAATACTTCTTCAGGTTTCAAACCCATTTCTGTCATTGCTTCATTAGCTACGTTTACAAAAACATCACCAATAATTTTACGTTTTTCTTCTGGATTAGTTGTCGTACAAAGCATTTTAGTAAGTTTCGGCTTTGGAAAAATACTAACTTCCCGATTAGTTTTGTTAACAACTACACAATATGTCGTATCAGAGATTTGTTGATTATCATGAGAATCTACAGTTATATTATCATTAGTATTCCCAGACGAGACTGGTATAGTAGTGGTACCATGCAAAAATTCATGAGTTGCATTAATAACTCGTAATTTTATCCCAATCTGTGCCAAACTCTGCTCAACTAATGGAGTTTCACCTAAAAAAATATGTGCAGTAAAACATAAGTGTATTGTAATATAATAACTGATTATTGGGTGAATATTATACAATTTCTTAATAAAATGAAAGTCTACAATCATATTTATATTGTTATTTTTATGTACATAAATTTAATGAGAAGGACATAGACTATTTTTTTATTGAAAATCATTTTACTTTAATCAATAAATTAAATTAATAGTTTTAACAACCAGTTTCACCAGCGGCCACTACTTGGCGTCTTGAATCACGAACATCAACTCAAAGTAGTCCGCTTAAAGTATTAATATCAGGCCAGCTCAAACGAATGTTCATATCCAACTTTGGGATTCGTATCCCAAAGAAGGTGTGACGTTAGTCGGTATTACCTTTTTTGTTCTTCAGGTTAATCTGACACTACTCTCACACCTTATGGATATCTTTTGATTTTTGTAAATTTTATTTTCTCTTACGTGAGAAAATCTGCCTCCCTCTCTCTCTCTCTCTCTCTCCGTCTCTGTCTTCCTTTCCCTTCTCTTATAAAATCGTTCTGTATGTCAAATCATACTGAATATAATTTGTGACAATTATATTTTTGTTTTTATACATTATATTAACTTCAGAATTGTGACAAGAGACTGTTTTTTTTAGTTTGAACAAAAGAAATGATTGCAAAATAGGGTTCTTTTACCAACAACCTTGAAACTATATATATATATATATATATATATATATATATATATATATATATATATATAATATATCGTCACTTCTGCTGAAAAAGGAAATATTCATCGTCTGCTTAAAAAATATGCTGATCGCCATACAATTTCGTTTGAATTTCAGTTGGCATCACCACGAAAATATTCACGGTATTTAATTGAAAAAACGAAAACATACGAAATATGTAATATATCTTGTATGTATATTATATTGTACATATTATATATACACATTTTAAATACGGTTCTACTGAAATATTGTATTAGCATGTACGGGCGGTTGATTACGATATCCCGTTGCCTCAAGACGATTTATACATGCAGTTGTGTGTTTGGATGATAGAATGCGATGTCCAGGTGTCTCTAGGCGATTTCTACGGGGAATATTATATTTAGTTGATAGGAAACGACGTCCAGATATGAGGAAATCAACTTCTATGTGAAGATTCATGTTGAGACGGAACTCTTTTCGAACGATTTCTACGGGGTGTATGGTGTTTAGTCGTTAGGAAGCGATGTTATCTTTCTCGGGACGACTTCTACGGTTAGTATCGTGTTTAATTGGTAGGAATCGATGTTTAGGTATGTCGGGTGAACTTCTACGGGGAGTTTCGTGTTCGGATGATAGAATGCGATTTCCAGATGATTTGGAACGGCTTCAACGGTGAGTGTCATGTATAATTAGTAGGAAACGATGTCCAGGTATCTCATTACGACTTCTATGAAGAGATTAGTATTCTATCATTCGAACACAAACTCCCAATAAGAGTCGTCCCGGGATAACTGGAAATTGTATTCTACCTCCCCAACACAAAACTCTCTATAGCAGTCGTCCCGAGATATTTCCTATAGTCCGAACATGATGCTCTCTGTAAACGTCGTCTCGAGATACTTGCACATCTTTTTTTACCGCTCGAACTCGAAAGTACAATTTTTTCCATTGAAGCCGTATTTAATATTCATGTATATATATATATTGTATAAAATAGTCGACAAAATATTAACTTTTTGAAGTGGACGCTACATTGAAGCATCTTTTTATACAGAAGCGACGATAGGTAAATTACGGTCAATTATTTATAGAAATATAGATTTGTATGTATAAGAGTACTTTTTACTTAGATATTATTGAATTATTAAATTATTTATGAAATCGGTTAAATTATTATCTCGGACGAAGCCGAGACGGGGGATGCTAGTATATATATATATATATATATATATATATATATATATATATATATATATATATATATATATATATATATATATATATATATATATATATATATATATATATATATATGTTATACAATAGCTCATTAATTTCTAAAACACTGTGTAAGAATATTTAAAATTTGGAACATCTATTCGGAGCTTATAAAATTTGAATATAAACCAGTAATCTTATCGCAGTGAAAAAAATTATTTTTCTTATTTATCACTTAGCATCGGGAAATACAATTTCGATAAAAAAATATGCAATAAATAAAATATGTGTAATAGTAAAAGTAGAAAAATTTTACAAACATTAATAAAATCTACAATATTTATTTCGTATATTCTGTTGAAAACAAAAGATACGAATCCTTCATGTTTCGTGATTAAATTCTTTGTGCCACAAGTTTTTTGTGTGGCATTAATAATGAATGACTGAGTATATATCTGAATTATTATTTTAAAAATTTTATTTTTATAATAATAATTAATAAAATTATTCCAAAATTCATTTGTTTATATATTCGTTAAAAAAATAGAATTGTAATACCCGAAACGAATTGATAGAGAGAGTTAAAAGACAGCATAACATGTATGTATAGTCATCTTTCGGCTCTCGCCGAACTCTCTTGCTTCTCTTCTGTAGTACAACACCAAATAAACAGTACATCAAAGTTCATCTATAAGATTGTGTGGGCGACAAGAATGAGAGTCGAAGAGAACTGGAGAGAGCTAAAGAAAACTAGAGAACATCCAATCTCATATATTTTTATGTAATTTTCAGATATTCGCGATATAATATCTAATTATTTTTTCTTGAGAAAAATATTTTTTAATAAATTCTATTGCGTGCAGGTGAGGACCGCGAGAAGTTTGATTAAAATTTACTTTTTCATAAATATTTAATTTTTTTTATTTAAATTCTATATTATCTTGGAAAATATCTTCAAATTAAAAAATGAAAAGCGTAACTTTCGATTTATAATTTAATTTTTCATAAGAATTACATATATGAGACACCAAAAATTTATGTGCTTTTTGGTTCTCACTGGCCAGTTCTTTTTGGCTCTCACAGAGCTTTCCCCGTCTCTCTTCTACATTCAAAGTGGTTCTCTTGTTCCCTTTACAAATAAGTAGTACGTTGTGTATAGATGATAACAAGCGAAAAACAATCACTTTTTTGATTTTCTATTTCATTACCCATTTTTTAGACATTTTTTATGCTATAATGGACAGTTCAATTACAACCTATGCGTCACTATAAAAATGTCACATGTTTGGTTTAAAAACAGATTTTTGGAATTTCTTCATAAAATGCTAAAAAGCTGTTCGTAAGTTTTTCATCACAGACTAAGCAATAAACAATAGTCATTGATACTTTCTACCACTGGCACAATAATAATCGGTTCAAACAAGACAATGTAGTGCATTCCCACCAGGGACAATATTTATCTATTCATTTACATTATAATTTTGATTGTTATCATCTATAAACAACGTACCACTTATTTGTAAAGGAAAGAAGAGAACTATTTTGAAAGTAGAAGAGAGACGGGGAAAGCTCTGTGAGAGCCAAAAAGAACCGGCGAGGACTCAGTGAGAGTCAAAAAGCACATAATGTTTTGGTGTCTCAAATATGTAATTCTTATGAAAAATTAAATTATAAATCGAAAGTTACTCTTTTCATTTTTTAGTTTGAAGATTATTTTCCAAGATAATATAGAATTTAAATAAAAAAAATTAAATTATTATGAAAAAGTAAATTTTAATCAAACTTCTCGCAGTCCTCACCAGCACGCAATAGAATTTATTAAAAAATATTTATCTCAAGAAAGAACAATTAGATATTATATCGCGAATATTTAAAAATTACATAAAAATATATGAGATTGGATGTTCTCTAGTTTTCTTTAGCTCTCTCCAGTTCTCTTCGACTCTCGTTCTTGTCGCCCACACAATCTTATAGATGAACTTTGATGTACTATTTACTTGGTGTTGTATTACAAAAGAGAAGCAAGAGAGCTCGGCGAGAGCCGAAAGAGAACTTTTGGAGAACGTAACTCTCAATCGGAGTAGCCCCTCCTATAATCACCATTGTCAGCAATTAATCTATGTTTATGATTTGAATAGATGTAGAAAAAGTAGATAGTTATAAACAAAAAATTGTTTCCAAAAATTATTTGATAGATTTTCATATATATATATATATATATATATATATATATATATATATATATATATATAATATTTATGTTCCATGCTTCTGTATAACAACATTTAGCAATGTTCAATATTTGCATCACACACACCCGCGCGCGCGGGCGCGTATGTGTGTGTGCGTATTAGTAATATGCATCAGTTAAAAAGTTACTCTATGAATATTAACATTTATTATCAGAAAATTTACTAAAAATGACGAAAATGCCGTATGCCCGTACTGGTAACGTATGCTTGATCTTTCAGCTACATTTTACTCGCAACTACTCGCGACAGAGCAAGGCAATGAAATTCGATCCTGTAATAAGAAACCACGATACGAACTTTCGTCCAATACATCGACCGCTAATAGATGCAGTATGCATATATGATCGTCTGAAAATGTAGAATAATATAGTTTTTTTTCTAAAACTTATAAAGTTTTTTACTAAAACATATAAAGTAAATGAGTATACATACATATATTTATTCATAATAGTTTTTAATCCTGTATATACATAAAATAGTTAAAATAACAGTAAAAATTTAAAGCACAGGGCCCCCTTTACTTGATTGAATACGTACGATATTGAGCGTGGTTTGCTGCTCCATCTCTTTCAAAACGCAGCAACTATATTTCTGTCTGTTTTGCCGACAACTATAGTTATTTATTGGATTTATGGTTACATTGTGAAAGCAATTTACTTTTTCTGTTTTCTCAAAATATGTGGCATGTAGAGCGATAAAACAAATTTTATTTGGTTTATTATTTTATTCTACAAGTGGGAAAACTCGAATTAGATGCTCAACAAGTACATAGAATTCACAATAAATGTTTTCTTTCTAATATCTGAAACACACTAGACTGCGTGCAGCAGACGATTCGTAAGACAAAACTTTTTAAACTGTTTTTTCCTAATTTAGAAAAATAGATTAATTCATATCTCTGTTTTTCCACTTGTAGAATAATCTGAAGAATTTTTTCAAATGTTTTTTCTCTTTAAATAATGCGAAATGACAACAAAAACTGAAAAAGTAAATTTGTTTCCGTTTTAGTAGTTCATCGTAGCGCTGCGAACGCCGTAAGGAGCATTCTTAATATTTATAGCGGCGAAGTTCTCAAATTACTAAATCCCGCGCAAGATACAAACTCATGCATGATAGCTTTCGCAGATGACCTCATTGTGTATGTAGCCAGTAAAACCATATTTGATGCACAGACTAAATTACAACGTTTATACGATAAAATAAAGTCATATTATTATAACTGGAATCTAGAAATAAACCCCAGTAAATGCGAGACAATACTGTTCCGCAACCCAATTAGCAATAAGACACCTAAAAACATAAAAAATATCTGGAGACATTTTAAGATTAAAGACAATAATGAGAACATAACCCATGTTAGATCGGTACGTTATCTGGGTATCTATCTAGATGACTTATTAAGATTTAAAGTTCACGTTAATACACAGTTAAATAAAGCCCACAATATTTTCAGTAAATTACATAATATATATTATTCCACGTTAAATAAAAAATTAAAATAATCACATACTTAAGTTTAATAAGACCAATTATTTCATATGCTTGCCCTAACTGGTTCAATATAAACCCAGATCTAATGGAAAAAATTCGAATGTTCGAACGGAAAATACTAAGGTGCAGCTTAAATCATTTTAATAAAGCATTTATTGAAAAAAAAAAAAATAAAGCAAATGAAAGGTTGTACCCCCCGCCCCTCTAGAATAACCTACATGGTATATTTCAACGATCGAATTAAGGTAAAGGATTTGTCGTATAAAAAATTATTGTATTTAAAAAATCTAATTTCATAATAGATACCCTGTTCCTAGATATTTTCTTCTTTTCTAACTGACCCTAAATAAATCACCAGATGGATAGCAACATTATATATCGCTTGCACAGAGACTAAATGTTAAAAAATTTTGAATATCTTTCCTGCCACAAAGTTTATATTAAAAAATTATTACATCTCCATTATATTAAAGTTATATTTTTGACAGAATATGCATGAATAAACAAGTGAGTGAGCATCGAATTGTGTGTTATTTAAAACTAATTATTAAAACACATGTGAAATAGTTACTGAATAAAATAACTTTAATTATAATACTATAATATTTGTATTAAATAAAAATAAAAATTTTATCATTACCTTTGCGCATAAATCCATTATTGATATGTACAGCTATAACTTGATCTTTATTTAAAGCTTTATGAAGTAATGCTGCACAAACCGTTGAATCAACTCCACCACTAACTAGAAGTAAAACTTTATTTTTGCCAACAATTTCCCTGATATATTGTATACATTGAGCTTCTCGATCCCTCAGAGTATAATTTCCAGTTAAGCCAGCTACACCAAAAAGAAAATTGTGTAGCATAGTTTTACCATTGACTGTAAGATCTACTTCTGGATGAAATTGTACACCATATAAGTTCAATTTATCATTTGCTATAGCAGCTATAAAATTTGATGATCTTGCTGTTGTGCGAAAACATTCAGCAACTCTGTCTATACTATCACCATGAGTAAGTAAGACTAACTGATCTTTATCCAAGTCCCTAAATATATATAATCAAAATTGTAAATTTAATATTTAACCAATTTAAATAACTATATTAAGAATTTGAAGATGAATGAAGACCAATATAGATCAAATTTAAAAGCAAGTAATACTAACTTAAATAAAAGGCACTTAGTATCCACTTCTATAGAAAATTGGCCATCCTCTCGACTTTCTTTTCTGATCACTGTTCCACCAAATTCTTTATTCATCATTTGCATACCATAACAAATACCCAGAACAGGAATTCCTATTCGAAATATATCTGCATCATATCTTGGAGCATCTTCTGCATATACAGAGCTTGGTCCTCCAGAAATAATTATAGCTCTAGAATTAAAAAATATTTTCATAATATTAAAAGAACAATTAATAATAAATATTACACATCTTTTTCTTATTATTCTGGTGAGATTAGTTTTTCTTAAGACTATACTATATTAGCAACAATTAAAATTTAGAAAAATTATTTAAAAATTTTCACCTAAAACAGTACAAAATAATATTTTTAGACACGATAGATATGTTCTTATTTGTTAATAAAAACTTATTTTTGATTTTTTTTATTCTAAAAAATTAAAAATATTATTTAAATTCAAAGTATTCTTTATTAATAACCTGCCAATCATGTTATTTTTTGAAAAATTGATTAATAATTTACTTATAGCCTTTCTCCTTTAACGTAAACGCAGGTGTATCAAGCGGTAATATTTCACTGTGAACATTAAGTTCACGAACTTTACGATCTATAACTTTTCCAAATTGAGCACCAGCATCCAAAATTGCAACTTCTTCATCTGCTCCTATGAGAGTCCTAACGGCATCATCTGTACCATTATTGCGCTCTGGATAATGATATGATCCATCAGCAGCTTGTTCCATTTTATAAATCACGTAATCAATAGAGATGATACGATATAGCCACCAATGATTCTAATAAAACAGATTTATTAATTAGAAAAATAAAATATAAAAAAAGTATAAGCTAAAGTACGTATAACTCATAACCTATGCAGGAAGAATTTTGATGTTATAATTTAAAAATTAACTCCTTAATCTATATTATATACAATATTAATATATTTTATAATCAATTAAAAACTGATTATACATTTAATAAAAACAAGATTAAATATTAAATGAGTAAAATTTAAAAAATCTAACTATTAAATTATAAACATATCAGCATTTTGATTCATTTTATTACTTGAACATTGTTCCATTCGTGCATTTTATTTTAAATGTAATAAAATATTAACACAATAATATACATTGGCTAATATATTATAAATATAATTAAAAATATCTGAATTGTATTTAATACCTAAGATATATATATCTCTAAAATATATAAATATTACTTTTGAGCTACTTCATTTAAAATTTATTTAATTTTGATATAGATAAGTTTCTATATTTAAACATGAATAATTTGTATTAAATTCACAATAAGGAATTAATATAAACTAACATCTTAGGTGGCAAATATACTTCATTTAGCCTTTACTGTAATTGATAATATTCTTTTTAATAGGTATTTAAAAACAAGAAAACCATAATTTACAGGTTATGTAAATCAATCAAATACATTTAAATGAAAATACACTGTAAGTGCGTAACTTTTATAAATTTTATACAGAAAGCAATATTTTTTTATATAAATACAAAGTACTATTATCATTTGATACAAATAAATTCTTACCACGCCGGCTTTATAACTTTTTTTTCTGAATTTGGATGACGATAAGTCTTTTACAAGCACAAAGTGCGCCCTCTACTATACCGAACTTCCTACCACCCATTTAATACCATGAGTAAATTAAAAATAATTTTATATTTTTCAAAATATATCAATATTTAACAAGAATTTAAATGAATCATATATAATTTTTCTTCAAATAGTATCACTCAAAAAAGTTCAAACAAGACTTTATTATAGAAAATCGCGATAACAGATAGATTGAAGGTTTATACAAAGAGGAAAGGAGACTGGGAGAGAAGTTGAAGCCATTCAAAATGAAAGAAGAAAGATAGCATATATATATATATATATATATATATATATATATATATATATATATATATATATATATATATATATAGTCTGATTCTTAACAGAACACCACCTTTGAACATTAAATAAGTGGCAGCAACGACAATATAGGTATATATCAGTACCTATTGCTAAAGGGAGCAAGGCAAGGATATGAGAAAGGAAAAAGGAGAGAAAAGAGAAGAGAGAGAGAGAGAGAGAGAGAGAGAAAGAGAGAGAGAGAGAGAGAGAGAGAGAGAGAGAGAGAGAGAGAGAGAGAGAGAGAGAGATAGCACAAAGAACGTAAGAAAGGCTATATTATAAAGGAAGGGAAAACGGTTAAAATAGCAAAATACAAAATAAAAAAAATTAAGCAGATGAATGTAACAATCTGTATCAGAAATTTTCAATCATAGTTACAAAGATGTTAATTTTACTTAGAATGAAATGGTATAATGTTTTAGCTGAAGATAAACCATGTGCAATCTGCACAAGTCAATACATCAAATACGAGATGGTACAGCATTTGTTGCAAACAGAACTGACATTCAATGAATACGTACGAATCTGAAGCAAACACGAAGTTCTTCAATAATTCAGATCTGAATTTCAAACACTCGAAATTAATATATGTGAATTAAAAACAAAAGGCGCTACGCGCACTTTCACTGTTTGCTTTAGACTTAAGATTTAAGAAGCAACTATTCATTCCCAAAGTTGCCGCACACTCATGTTAGCGCGCTCATATCAAAATGTTTAAAACATTTGTGTGCTACATTTATTAAGCTTACATCGTATATTATTAAGAAAAACTAATAAAACAATATAAGTTACAATGATTAAAAAAAATAATGATAATAAAATATTTGCTACTACCACTATATACAGTACATCTTATCTCATTTTAATACTGACGACCGAACATTTACATTCTCATATTATTCCTAAAATGAGTATTTTAGCTTTAACAAGTTATTTCAGATGAAAATAATAAGTACATTAGTATAAATCTTTTTATGTCACATCTTACGTAATTTGTTATGTAAGTTACTATGACAGTTCTTAACTAAGATCATACAGAAAAACTAGTTTAATTATTGTACATAAGAACTTACATAAGATATTATTTAAGAATTACTGAACAAATTTAAAAATAAAAAATAAATATTAATTATGTTCTTTATTTTCTTTTAGATAGAAATTTGTGATATTATAGAAGACAAAAATATACAGGTAGTAACAGTTAGAACAGCAAAAAGCTGATTTTTGTACAAGGGACGGGGAGTTTGTAGACACTCAAGAGATCTCACGGGTGATGTCGGATTCTTACGGAGTAAACCTAACCTCCACCTGTGGGATACCAATCCAATGGTTTTGAATTCCTTGCATGTTTAATGTGTATGCGTGTGCGTGTGTGTGTGTGTGAAATGATGATTTTTCCTTTTTGAGAATCCATGATCCTGACGGATTAATGCGTGTTATGCGAAACTTGTGGATTACTAGGGGGGGGGGGGGTCCGGAAGTTGGTGGCGTACGCTAAGATGACTACCGAAAGAAGAAGTAATCTGAATTCGCGGAAAGTTTGTGAGTTTTTTACGAACCACGGAATTTTGAATCTCCTGAAAGGGGCAGAATGCCAAATTAGAATGGCATAGGGGGTGAAAATGTCAATAATGAATTTAAAAGCGCCAAGTTTGATATGCGCTGAAATTATTTTATTGTAGAAGGAGGATTTGAAGGTGACGAATGGATCAATAATTTTATCCTTTGTGTATTTGATGTATTTAGTCCAGGAAAGTTTGAGATCTATAATTATGCCGAGACATTTTGTGGTGTGCAACCACGGAAGACGAATTATGTTTAAACGTATGATTGGTAAGTGTTTCTAATGCTTGAAGAAGAAAATAGATGAGGATTTTGATTCGTTTATATGTAGAGAAAAAAAAATCCTCGCACACTCAGACTGAAAGCAAGATTACAAGTCCGATCGAAACTAATGCACCTGTTTTCTCCAATATAATAGATCATAACTTTCAGCCGCTTGATGAGACCCAGGTTGAATATTCAACTACAGATCATTCGGTAATTCTGTCCCCGCGTGCATAAAAAACAATAAATAAACGTTTAGGCTGAGAGTGAGAACGAACATCCAAGATCGAAAGGGAAACTATCTCAGAAAGATTAAAATAAGATGCTGTGACAAACGCGCATTTTCAGAATCTAAGGGAAGAATTATTATATGAAGGTAATCATAAGATAGCTAATAAAGAAATATATTTTCCGGAAATATCGACATTTATCGAATTGCAAAAAGTAAATGCATCTCTGCAAATTTGTATGTAAAAAACGGAATGCAGAAAATACACCACATTATCATTGATAGGTATGGAAACGACGATTAAAGGGCGAAAAATGTAAGCAAATTAAACTTATAGCTTCGTAAAAAGCTAGCAATAAGAGATGTTTCGTGAACAGAAATTATATATTTATAATATAAGACTTAATAAATATTTTTTATTGGTCTTACAGTCCAATCAATTCAATCTAAAAATAAAATAAAATTAAAAATAAAAATAAAAAATAAAAATAAATAAAAAATAAAATAAAAATTAAAAATAAAAATTCAATTAAAAATTAAATTAAAATTATAATGAAAGTCAGACTGTCCTTGTTTACATTCACCCCCGTAGACTAATCTGAAAATAAAATATTAGCTGAAAAAATTCTTTGTTAGTAAAGTGCAGTCTGACTGTCCCCAACACCCTTACCTAATTAAAGACTTCTCCAACGTTTCGAGCTCGCTACGGCTCCTCATCAGGGACTCGAGATCCCTGATGAGGGATATTTTATATTTTATACTGTCAGATACATTACAATATATACAATATAATATATATATATAGGTATTTTATTCATATTATATAATATCATATCAAAAGTTAATCTTTGGTATTTTAAAATATTTGCTTGATTTTTTTAAGTTTCTCAAGATACACTACAAATATAAAAATTAAAAGAGGAAAATGATTCCAGGTGTTGCTTTTCAACACGGTCGTATATGTAGGTATGGAAACTCGCCATAATGGAGCGAGTATAATAATAACATATTAGATGTACAAATAAGTTTCCGCCGGTTTTTTAGAAAGAAATAAGAATTTATTGTAAAAAAAGGTACAAATAATGTCATTCAAAATATTACCCATCATTTCTACTACTTTTGACCATCTCTTGGGCAGTAAGTAGATACCCCGTCTCAAAAGGTGCTCGTCTTTTGAGGCGATCCACAAACCAACCAATTTCTTCAATTCCTCCTAAGAAGTGAGGTGCTGCTCAGCCAGACCATGAGTCATCGACTGGACTAGATGGTAGTCTGAAGGAGCAATGTCTGATAAATACGACGAGTGGGGTAGGACGTCCCAATTTAGTGCTTCTAACGTTTCCTTTATGATTTTTGCAACATGTGCCCAAGCGTTTTCATGCTGATAAATGACTTTATCGTACCTTTTGGCATATTGTGGACGTTTAATCTTTAATATTCAGCTCAATTGCATTAGCTGTTGTTGGTAACGTTCCCCGGTGACGGTTTGATTGTGTTGGAGTAGTTCGTAACAGATTACTCTAAGCTGATCCCACCAAATGCACAGCACTAGCTTCTTGCCATGAATGCTTGGCTTACCCTATAACTTCCTACGCTTTGGGTTGTCGTAGTGAATTCACTTTTCGTCTCCCGTCACGATTCGATGTAGAAATCCTTTGCGATTTTGCCATTTGAGCAATTATTCGCAAGCGAATAAGCAACGCTCGACGTCTCTTAGCTTCAGTTCGTAAAGAATCCAATTTCCTTGCTTTTGGACCATACCCAGGGTTTTGAGACGTTGTCAAATAGCTTGCTGAGTCACTCCTAACTCTTGTGCAAGTTCTTCTTGCATTTGGCACGGATCTTCCTCCAGTAAAGCTTCCAATTCTGTGTTACCATGCACTTTGGGCCTTCCACTGCGTGTTTTGTCCTTCATGTCAAAATAACCACGTTAAAATTTTTGAAACCACTCCTGACACTTCTCTCACTCAAATTAACTTCACCATATGTTTCTATGAGTAGCTGATGTGCTTCGGCTGCAGATTGTTTTAAATGAAAGAAGTAAATTACCAATTCCCGCAAATGACGCTTACTTGACTCAAAACTTGACATCTTAACACGATGAAAACTGAGTGATGCTAGCAAAAATTCAGAGGTATTAAAAGGTTATACTGTTTCCAGATGACACCATATATATATATATATATATATATATATATATATATATATATATACCATATATATATCATATATACCATACGACTTTTTACAGCTGGCATTTCCGATGTTATCTTATCAGTGGCACCATCTTTTCAAAACGACGGAAACTTATTTGTACACCTCGTGGACGTGTGTATTGGCGTTTGTTCTTACGCTTTTGTATCCTGAGCACTTGAACTTCATTGGCCACGAGACGGGATACCTTCCTTGTAATCTTGATGAAACGGATTCGATCCTTTTGCTCCTTTTTGTGTTTCGTGAGTGTAACATAGATGAACTCGTCGTTAGAGGACGAGGAGCCTGTTCACACATCGAAGAAAATAAGTGAGTGAGTGAGCGAGAGAGTGAGAGTGAGAGATAGAGCGGGCAACAATCTAGCCGCCTCCGCAAATGCAGAAGAGCAGGAGTTCGCCGCACGTTTCCACAAAATCCAATGTTCAGAAGGAACGAACAAGGTTGTAATCGCACACGTGGTCATGCAGCAAACGGATATTACACATTCTCTGTAACAGGGTCCCTCGCACTTGACGCGCAGTCAGGTATCGGCCCGTCGGCCGAGTCTCGCGCAGCCGTGTCTCTCGACGGCCATACTGGTAGGTGCCCCCGTTTCAATATATATAATTTACTTTAATAATGAAAATGAAGCAAAAAAAAATTGTCTGCACTTTTTATATGGAAGCGAGGATGGATCGATGCGAGAAAAGACTCACGAATGAATATTGATTTTCAACGATTGAGTTAAAAACTGCATCGTTGAAAGAACAAAGGCTATACCAAAAACTGATTATCAGGAATGCTTCAATGATTGGAACAAGCGTTGGCGCAAGTATATTATATCTGAGGGAGGTTACTATATAATTATGGGTTAATAAATAAATATTTTTTGGGAAAACAAAAGTCACCTTATTATTTGAACACGTCCCATATGGCTGTCGTAACCAGAAAATTGGAGGACTTGTACTAGCGCCGTCCAGATGTCGGGGAATATTCCTAATTATTTATGTTCCCCAACATATAGTTATCTGCATGCATATATGTATGGACTTTATAATGTTATTACTGTCTATATTCTTTGTTAGTGTGGGTGTGACTTTTATGGTTGGTATCATAGACTTGAATTGAAAAGGAAATGAAAAAGTTGAAAAGAGAAATAAAAAATGAAGTCAAAAGCATTAATACAGTGAATTTAACAAGAAGTTCTGCATCAATAAAGGAAGAAAACTTTTATATGGGCATTGCTTGTCTAAAGGCAGAAAATTAATCGGACCACCTTTTTGAAGAAATATACAGTAATTGAATGAAGCTGAGACTCTTATAAATATAGATATGGTCTGTACAATAGTACATATTGAACGAATGAAGCAACGTATCAAACAGTTTTCAATTTTAAGCCATAAATACCCATGGCTTATGATCAACTACATAAAAAATGTATTTTTAATTCGGTATGGATTTGTTAATCTTGGAAGATCCAATTTTAACAGATAATAAATTTTAATTTACACATTGTTTGTGTTTACACATTTATTAATGTATTCTAAATTATATTGCAAGTAATGTATAAAAAGAAAAAGATATATTCAAAATTAAGCTTTGCAAAAGAAAAAGTACAACAAATGAAACAATATGATAGTAAAAATGTTTTTTTATTACACAATGTAAATATAATCATTTTATATTATTTTAATTGCAGGTACAAGATAATATCAACAAACTAATAAATTATAATTAAAAAAATTTTTTTGTTTTCATTTGGCGGCGCCCTCATAGAGGTGGTAGATCTTTTCTTTGCCAATTGAACGAACAACCTCACAGAGTGTCGCCGCCATACGGCCGATTCTGGACGAAGTCCTACCGTTTAACTTGACACGATTTCAGCCGAGTTTTCACTCCTCTCTAGCTCTACCCTCCATAGTAAAACTGAATTCTGAAAGTACATTTTTAGGTTCTTTGATGGATCTGATTTTACTTCTTTTACAAATAAAATGTCTCACAAGCTAAAAAATCAACTGTAACCACAACTATACTCAATTCAAAAAATTCAGATGAAATTTCAAATAAAAATTAAGAATTTGGTATGATTTGTTCGGTAAATTAATAACAATAAAAAAATGGTATTACTATGTCGGTAATAACACGAAAATACAGCGTTTACGTTCTGATATAAGTTGTTATAACTATATTTCAAATTTTTATTTTTTATTATTTCTTTATTCTTACTAATGATTATTTTTGTCAATATGAAGCACGAAATTCGGATGTCAATAACTGAAATAGTTGGTTTATAGACAATTTTTTGTATTTGGGTGTACATAATATACCACTAAAGAAATAATCAAATTCTCAGCTGAGCATGCACCTGAATCATTTAATTGAGTAATATATAAATGTTCAAAAATACTAGAATTTAATGGTATATGTATATAAATATATATATAATTAATGGTGATTTATTTGAAAGATGTACTTTAAATAATGTCATGTCATAACAGGGATAATATTGTGGTTTCCTCAAATGAAACAATCTATGAAGTAATCACAGAATTAATGCAAAAAATAACGACAATATGCTTAGTACTGCAGCAAGTACCTTGTCAAGTAATGGGGGATCTTATAGTAATGAACGTGTATCAAGCGTAGGAATTGAGCCTGAACTTGCTACCGATCTTGCATCCACTGGATTTTTTCATACTGACTATAAAAAGTCAGAATTTTTATTTTTATTTTTTGATGAATTACTTCTACATAATATTAAATAACTATTTTTTTTTATAGGCATGATGATTTAAAACAAATGCTTGATAGTAATAAAGATGGGTTGAAACTTGAAGCTATGAAGAGGATTATTGGAGTAATATTATTCTTTTTTTTTCATTTTAACATATTATTAATTTTTTTATTATTTAGATGCTAGCCAAAGGACGGGATGCTTCTGATCTTTTTCCAGCAGTTGTTAAAAACGTAGTTTCAAAAAATATTGAAGTAAAGAAATTAGTATATCTGTATTTAGTTAGATATGCAGAAGATCAACAAGACCTTGCCCTTTTATCAATTTCTACATTCCAAAGGGCATTAAAAGACCCTAATCAATTAATAAGAGCAAGTGCTTTGCGTGTTCTATCTAGTATCAGAGTACCTATGATAGTTCCCATTGTAATGTTAGCAATTAAAGATTCTGCCAGTGATATGTCACCATATGTTAGGAAAACTGCAGCTCATGCTATTCCTAAATTATATTCTCTAGATCCTGAACAAAAAGAAGAACTCATGAGTGTTTTAGAGAAACTATTATCAGATAAAACCACTTTAGTAGTTGGATCAGCTGTAATGGCCTTTGAAGAAGTTTGTCCTGATAGAATAGATTTAATACATAAAAATTATAGAAAATTATGTAATTTGTTAGTTGATGTTGATGAATGGGGTCAAGTGGTTATTGTTAACATGTTAACAAGATATGCAAGAACACAGTTTTTAAATCCTAATGCAGATGTAAGTTATTAATATTTTTTATTATATATATTTTTAAATAACAATAGATTGTGTTAAAAGAGGGTAAAATGAGTTTTTGCAGATGAGGATGTAGATATATTATTCTATGTTAATAAGTTGCAACTGTGGGTAAAAATATCTGCTCCCTTGTATCTTACCATATTTTGTTCTCTAAAACTATATATATAAAATATTGTTTAAGGTGGTTCAAACACGACTCACAAGTCAAAAAGATGCTGTAAGAATAAATATTCTTGTTTCTTTTAAATATATATTATAATAATATCTAAACATTAATGTATACATTTCTTTCTTAATGCACTTTCAATTTTGTTGGATTAGTTTTAAACCTTATCAATATTATTTTTGTTTTTCATAACTGTTAAATTGAACTTTAAGTAATAAAAATATTTCATTTTATAACAGGGCAAATTCAATATATTTTTTTACTCATCACAATGGTGTATCAATAAAAGTTGCAATCGAAAGCTTAAAAATTAGAATATTAATAATTAATGTTTTTATTTAGATCTTGAATTTCTATATAAAACAGTTAAATACCTTTTTTTTAAAAAAGCAGAAAATGTCATGTATATATATACTATCTATTAAAATAATAAATATTACACGTTATATATGTTTTATATGGGTATACTATTGTTTATTCAAGATCTAAATAAAAACATGAATTATTAATATTCTAATTATATATATATATATATATATATATATATATATATATATATATATATATATATATATAAGCTATCGTTTTGTTTTGTAAAAATTTAAAATTAGTTTATGTGATTTTACAGTAATAGTAATGTTTGTTGTGCTTGAACTACTTTAAGTCTTTTAGTCCAATATAATATGTAGTAATATGATTATTATTATTATTATTAATATATTATATTAGCCTTTCTTATCTTATCTTATCTTTCTAGTATTGGCTGTTTTTTATTTAGGTACTAACCTGCTAAAGTATGAGATCTATGTAAATGTTAATTTTTCTACATTTTGTATTAATATTTTATCAGATCATCATTTTATTTCTCAGCGAAAAGTTGGTATACACTTTTGAAAATGTCTAAATTGATTTCAAAGATTTTTTTTATGTGATTTAAGGTCGCTCTATTTATGCTTCCAAATATCGGTGCTAATCAGTGACGAAGGTCTACGATGTGTTTGTAAACAAAGCACATGTAAATTATTATAGCAGTGCATGTGTCAATCAGCCGAGACCGGGATTTGAACTCGAATTACCAAGTTACTAGTCCTTCACTCTAGTGATCAAGAAGCCATTGTATTCCTTATTTCAAAGATTTAAGGCTGTAGGGTAATGCTTAGTATTCAAAAGTTTTTAGCCCAATTATTCTTATTACCACGGATTAAAAATTGTATTTTTTATATATACATTATCTTTCAACTATATATTCAATAGCAGATATTTACAAAATGAGTCAATGTCTAATAATTTAAAATTGGTAAATTTTTCAGTGTGAATACTTTTATAATGAATAATTTAAATTTATGCAATCAATTTTTAAAATCATTAATTTAATCATTTAAATCCGAATGAAGTGCTTACATAATATTTTGATTAAATTCCAATTTTTTACTTGACCACTCAGAGAATTAAAATTAAAAATTTAGTTGAAAAATCTGTTTTTCTTTTTTTTATATAATATAGTTCTGTCAGAATTTGCAAAATCGATTAAATAAGAATATATAACTATTTCATTTAAATAATTGTATTACTGAAGTTGCTTCTATTCTTTGATTACATGATATTGACAAAACAATGTTGTATGATGTACAAACTATAGACATAACTAAAAGTATTAATAAAAAAAAAAGAAAAAAAATTCATCGCATAAGTTCATAAATAGTACATCATTAAGTATTAATCTGATAGACTCAAGAATAAGATAGAGAGGCTGCAAATGGGTTCTCTTAATGTTAACTCTGCAAGTTTTTGACAAATTTGAACATTTTGAAGAAAAACAGTTCTGGTATACAAGAGATTCTTTTTGAAATAAGATATCAATTCTATCTCTGTTGTCAGAGGTATACTATACAGAGTGTCCAAAAAGTTCCGGAACACCTTAATAATTTTTTAGGTAAACTGATTTTGGACAAGGTCAAGGTCCATCTAGAAGTAATTTTTGTTAAGGAGTTTTATAGTGACCTTGGATTGGACCTTGGGGTTTACTTTCAAGGTTATCTCAAGGTCAACTTTGTTTTTTCAAATGGGAACCCCTATTTGTGACAACGGAAATCGAAAAAGTAGAAAATTTTACGTCCAAACATGTATTCAAGTCATGGGTTATGGGTGACCTCGATGGTCACACAAGGTCATTTAACCTCGAACAATGTCTGGAAACCTCTTGGCATAGGAAATTCTCAATTTTTGTACCACAGAAACTATTATCTTTATCTAGGTGCATGCAACGGTGACGCACTACACAGCCTTGACAATGCCCTTCAAGGACATTTTACTGTGAATTTTCTTATTTACTTTTAGCATTACCCAGGAACAACGACGTGGACCTAGTAAAATCTGTTCCCTTGATTAGCTGATTAATCAATTAATTAGCTGATTAGCTTGATTAGCGTGAGTTCCCTTACCTTATAAACTAAAACTAAAAATAAATTAAAAAATAAAAATAGCGCAACATGCAAATCTTGAATACATAAAAAATTAATAAAAAAGTAAATAAAAATCATTCTTTTCTTTAAAAATTTAATTAAAATTGATAAATTGAAGCTTTATAATTTTGAACGTAATTTTGAACTGGAACTTAAACAAGTATTGAATTGAGAATTTATTTTACATACGAAATATTTCTATTAATTTAAAATACCATTAATAAGTAAATAAGCAGTAGAGCTTCAAAATTAATTACTATTTAAATTTTTTTTTTAATTTTTCTCCGTTCTAAGTTTACACTCTTCAATGTGATAACAGGATCAGATAGTTTTGACACTTGATCGTTTTAAAATTAATACTTGAAATCTTGATCACTGTGATCGGCGTTTGGGTAAGGTTTAATTTTTTAGGTTAGTCAACATGAATCGATTTACTGAAAGAGAACGAATATCACTTCTTATGATGAGAGATTGGAGCAAAATGGTACGATCTGTTAGGGGAGTAATGAATCTTTTCAATGCAACTTTTAGAGTTGCTAGAACTCCAATATCATTTTCAATGGTGTCAAAAACCATTACAACGTTTAATGATCACGGTCCTATCAATAATCTACGTAGACCAGGCAAACTAAATTCAGTATCAAATGAAGAGGCTTCATTAAACGCTATGCTATCAATCATTGTGGCTCCACATAATTCTATTCGTAGGGTTAGTCAACAAAATTGCGTTAGCAAATCGTTAGTAGGTAGCATATTTAAAAAAGCCAAATTTCATCCATTTTAAGTTAATCTGGTTCATAAGTTGAATGAAGATGATTTCGATCGTCGCGTTGAATTTTGTGAAGACATGCTGGAACACATAATTGAAAATCCTGAATTTTCATACAATATAGCATTCTCAGATGAGGCAACTTTTCAACCTGATGGAACCTTAAATAGGCATGACTGCAGATATTGGTCAGATAATAATCCTCATTGGAGTAGAGAAGAGAAATCACAATATCCAGAAAAATTAAACGTTTGGATTAGAATTCTCAACAACAGAATCATAGGACCTTTTTATTGATAGTCACTTAAAAGCACAAAACTATGAAGATATGCTACAAAACCAAATAGTTGCTGCAATTAGAGAAAAAGCTGGGGCCAACTTTGAGAATACATGGTTTCAGCAGGATGGTGCGGGACCCCACTATGCACGACACATTCGTAATTTCTTAGATGAAGTTTTTTTCAATCAATAGATAAGGCGAAGAGGTACTACAGAATGGCCAGCTAGATCACCGCCTTAAAACCTCTTGATTATTTTTTTGGGGGTTACTTATAAGATGATAGGGTGTACAAAACAAAACCTCCAAATTTAGACGAATTATGGCAAAGAATTATTGATGAATCAGTGCTTATTCCTACGGAAATGATCTAAAACGCAGTTGATGCTTTTTACCACCGGTTAGGTTACTGTCAAGAAGCAAATGGAGTCCATTTGAGCAGTTATCGTGAGAGACAAGGGGAACAGTTTTCCAGACATTGTTCGAGGTTAAATGACCTTGTGAGACCATCAAGGTCACCCTTGATCCATGATTTGAGCACATGTTTGGACGTGAAATTTTCTGCTCTTTCGATTTCCGTTGTCAAAAATAGGGGTTTCCATTTGAAAAAACAAAGTTGACCTTGAGATAACCTCGAAAGTCAAATCCAAGGTCACTATAAAATTCCTTAACAAAAATTACCTCTAGATTGACCTTGACCTTGTCCAAAATCAGTTTACCTGGAATATTATTAATATGTGTTCCGGGACTTTTTGGACACCCTGTTTAAGTCACAAAAGGTATCCTTTACAGTTGTTTCCGACTTTTTAAATATGAATCTTATATTCTGATTTGAATTTGAATTTTCTACAAGCTGATGTTGATAGGTTTCGTCAGAAGTTACTTATAAACTACATCTCCAACTAAGATTGCACGGTCTTATGCATCTTACATTTACATCTCACAAATGATTTGATTTAAATTTAGAATTATGTTAATAATTAAAGAAAAGAATTAGCTTAGCACTGAACTTGGAGATGGAATAAGAGTGCCCTTTTTCGATTCTGCTATCTGCACTGTAAAAACTTAAGGTCCTTTACCCCGTACATCTTTTTAACCTACAGAGGGCCTCTCAGAAAGTGAAGCTTTCTTGATTGCTAACATTGGATAATCACAGGGGACATCGGGAAAAATTTGGATGTTATGCAATTAAAATTATAGTTTGGATTAGACTTCACTGCGAATTTATCCAAGTGATCCGCTGTATATTATCATTATTGAACATAACCTAAAGGTGCAACATATAATAAAAAATGCAATTTATTCGAAATTTGACAAACTTTAAACTATGAGCGCATGCTTTGGTTGATGCATCTAGATGCCTTTCTCGTGGGAAGGAAACTCTGTAACTGTTGCTTGAGACGTTGGTGTCAGAGTCGCTTTTGTACTTCATTTCGTCACTTCGCATAGTTTCAAAGCCGACTTCTATCCGTAAAATTAGTTTCTGTTAGGATATCTATCAAATGAGTGACGTATTCCACTTCTCGTGCTTCAGAATAGCCTGGGAAATATATGCCATTTCATTGTGCAAATATCTCTCCATTTATCTCCGGAAATTCTGGGTAAATCCGGAAATGCTATTGGGGCGTTGAATAGGAAATTTATTTAGTCTAGTTCCTTGATACATTTTCTAGTTTTTCTCAGAATTTGATCCATAATGTTTCCTTAACTATGTTTACTGTGTTCCTGTATTAATGCCTGACAGTTCTAGAGGTCGCATTTCAAACTTTTAAATCACTGTTTGGCCATTTACACTTTCTCGTTGGTGAGCCTTCGCAATTTATCCAGACTAGTTTCATCTGCAAAACCCTTTTTTTCTCTCTTTCTTCATGGCTTGCAGCCTCGCTGGAAGATTATATATTTAAATTTTTTTAACTCAATTATATGTATATTATGTTTGTTTTTCACTATAAATATAAATTATTTCATAACCGATTTATTATATTACAATTTAATATTTTTATGTTATGAAAATTTATTTTGCGATGTTTTATTTAAAAATAATGTTCATGATTCTTTCTATTTTTTTTGGTATTTTCATGTTCTTTTATTTATGTTTCAAATGTTTTTAAAATTTATCTTACTAAGAATTTCAACAATTTGTACAATTAATTTAGTATACAACAGTTTTCTTTTCTGAAATTGATCAGTTAATCACAACCATTATATTTGTTACAATATATTATTCAACGACTGTTATCAGAATGATTTGAAATTCATGAAGTAATGATACTGCTTTAATTTTTTGAATTTATTTCATTTTCTACATTTTATATGTATTACATCTAATATTAAGACGATTTGTATAATCAGATGGAGCTACATCTTCACGAATTTTATTTTTCAAACGTGCAATTAATTACATGTTTCTAAAATAAATATCTGAACGAAGTTTTTTCCTATCTTTAATGGGACAAACGTGCTTCGAACAAAGTAAAAGAAATAAATATACAACACAAATTTTTCCATTCTGTTTCTCAGCCTTTATTAGATGTAGTTTTTATAATCTCTCTACAATTAAGTATTATAAGTCAATGTTAGACGCTTCTAACATATGTAACGGATTAAGCAAATACCATATGCACTGTGTCAGATATGTGTCAATGCCTGAAGGAACGTGACCCTCTCTGACGAGACTTTTCTCATCTCTGCTCCCTTTGTTTCCCACTTCTGCTAATATATTAAATGTATCAAGTTCAGTTTAGAAATAAAAATTTTCAGACAAATTCAATTGAGCACCTCGAAGTAAACATCAAATTATAATCGTGTCGTAGAGAAGACCTTTATACAGGGTGACCCATTTTAATCAGCACAGCTGGATTACTCGCAACCTAAGCCTGATAGGGGAAGTGGTTCTGACAAAAGTTGTAGAGTGTAAAGGGGGAAACATAATAGGGCTAAAGTTTTTGACCTTGAACTTGCCCTTCAAGGTTATTTCAAGGTCAAAGTGATTTTTTAAAATGTGAACGCCTATTTTGTCCTCAGATTCGGAAAGAGCAGGAAATTTTACGTTTAAAATCATATTGAGAACATTTTTTCAAGGTCATTACAAGGTTAAATCAGACAGGCTAACCAACCTTAACAATGATGTTCCGCATCTCCACATACCCTTACAAACCTTATACAAATATTGCTTGCTTGGAAGTATTTTTATAAGATTTGTAAGGTTATGTGGAGATGCGGTACATCAATGTTAAGGTTGGTTATTCTGTCTTTCATTAAGGTATCAATGATTTTTAATTCCGAGTTTAACCTTGATTTGACCTTGAATTGGCTGGAAATATCTGGCTTAGGTTGCGAGTAATCTAGCTACGCCGATTAAAATGAGTCACCCTTTATATATATATATATATATATATATATATATATATATATATATATTGTGACGGGGAACGCAAGCACTACGTGCGCTTGCTTTCCCACATCCCGTTGCTCTCTCTCTAGCCGTAGCCTGTAAATATGTATTTGTATATTTCCATGTATAAATGTTGATCTGTTACAGGCCGACGCACAACTACACCGGCGGAGAGGTAAGTGAGAGAGAGAGCGGAGAGTGGGGAGAGACGGCCACGCGCGCGAAGAATTAGAGAGAAATCAGCAAGCTTGGGACACGCGTCTTAACCGGCCTTCGCTCCACGCAAGTTTTTTGGCTTTTACGGTGTCGTGTTTGATCGTGTCTCGCTGTAAGTGGCAGCCCCTTTTTTCTCTCTCTCTCTCTCTTCCCTAGCTCCGCGCGCGCCGTCGCCTCGGCGATCCTCGGTCTGCGCTCGACGCGCCTTAGCGTACCCGTCGTGTAAACCCGCGAGACATTAAAGCCCATTTAATTTTACCTTTTGTCTTCTTATTCCGTGCAAATCCTGCATGCGAGCCTTCGCCCTTCGCGAACCGCCCTTCTCCTTTGCCGAATTCTTTCGGGGCTAAGTCCAGCCGGGCACACCTTTTGCAACGGCCGTGCCCGCCGTCCTCGTGTTCGAGGCGGACACGCGCACCGTTACAATATATATATATATATATATATATATATATATATAATACTGCTATGTACAAATATGAGTAAGACTTTACTTATAACTTTTGACATCTTTATTTATTTTATATTTATTCTTCTAAATCTAATTCATCCACCTCAAAATAACCCCGCCCTCCTGATGCAATGCAACTACTCGTATTCCGGAATGACCATTAGTTTTATCTTCGATTAGCCTTTTATTTCTTTAATCAAATCAAAACTGGGTCCCCGAAATAATCTTTTGAGTTTGTTGAATAGCCAGAAATCACACGGTCAGGCGAGTACGGTGGTTGCGGAACGATATTGGTTAAATGTTTAGCGAAATGTTCATGTAAAATCAATGCAGTGTGGGTTGGTGCATTATCGTGATGCAAAACCGAGAGTTGTCTTTTCATAAATCTGGTCTTTTGAGATGAATGGCTTCAGCTAAACGGTACATAACACTCAAATAATATTCTTTGTTAACCGCTTGGCCTGTTGGAAAGAATTCATAATGCACCACACCACGATAATGAAAGAAAACAGTGAGCATAACCTTGATTTTTGAGCGACTTTAGTGTGATTTTTTTGATCTCCGCTCATCTGTGAGACGATATTCGCTCGATTGATTGGTTGTTTCTGGATCGTAAGCGTAGACCCAAGTCTTATCTCTAATTATTATGCGTTCTATGTTATTTTGATAGTCCGAAAGCATCGTCTTACAGACCTCTATGCGACGCTGTTTTTCCAAAAAATTGAGTGATTTTGGCACCGATCGAGATTTCGCTCTTTACAGGCACAAAATATTTTTCAAAATGGTCCTGTCTGACTCCCTTAAAACTTCAATAATATCAGCAAACGCTCTAGTAGTCAATCGACGATTTCGCAGAGCTAATTCTGTGATTTTATCGACGTAAAGCCCATCAGTAGATATTCTTGGTGGTATTAGATGTCGTTCGTCTTCAACGCGTTCTCGACCTTCTTGGAACAATTTGTACCAATCAGAAACACTTGCTCTTGACATTGACTTCTCAACAAAGGCCTTCTGCAACATTCTAAATGTTTCGGTGGCCGATATTTCATTTTGCGCATAAAATTTAATGCTACTTCTTTGTTGAATAATTTCAGACAATATGAAAACCGAAGAGTCAACTTTACTTTGTTCACAAAACACAAGCATAATTATATGACAAATGAGGATAATTGTGTGGAATTTGGCACAGATAATTCTGACAGTACTCCCAACTTAAAAATGAAAACATTTGTCAGAATTGATAAGCCCGGGAAGTTTGAAAAATCTTCTTCATATTTGTATACAATAGTATATTTAATTTTAATAAATTTGGTTAGTATTAAAAAATAAATAAAGAAATAATAACCAAAATATTTGGTATATAAGTAAGTTTCCAGCGTTTTTCTTCAAAACGCGTCATTTTATTCTGAAAACATAGTTACATATCCTTTATTCGAAGTATCATCCATCGGAACCTATAAGTTTTTTCCATCTTTCTGGTAATTTATCAATTTCGGACCAAAAATTTTTTTATCTTTCGAGCCCAAGAACTTATCGAGTCAATTTTAAATTCCCTCTACTGAACTAAAGCGTATTCTAATAAGAGCGTTCCGCATTAAACGAAACAAATGGTAGTCAGATAATGCCCAGTCTGGACTGTAAGACAGAGGCCGAATTTCCCATTCACTATTCTCCAAATAGTTTTTGACTGAAGCCATAACATGTGGCCAAGCATTATCGTGATGAAAAATGACTGTCTCATGCCTAGTCTCATGGTCCTTTGATGGTTTAATCACTCGGAAGCAGTTCGTGGTATGCAACACCCTTTCGATGCTACAATATGCAAATCATAACCTTATTTACGTTAATATTTCGTTTTGGCATCGATTGGTCGGGCTTGCCGGGCTTTCTATATTATTTTTTGCGTTTAGGGTTATCAGAATAAATACTTGTTTCATCACCAGTGACTATGCGATGCAAAAATGATTAATTTTTAGACCGCTGCAGTAACAATTTGGTCATGCAAAATCACCCTTCAACGTCTCTCGACTTCAATTCCTACAGCACCCAGTTTCCAACTTTTTGAATTAATCCCAATGCTTCTAGGTACAGGAAAACGGCTTCTTGCGTGACGCTAAATGATGCAGTAAGTTCTTCTTGAATCTGACACACATCCTCATCGAGCATAGCGTCTAATTCTGGGAGGAACTTTGATCAGGGAGCCGGAAGACATGATCTTTGTGGACGTTCAGTTTAACCAGGGGCGACCGGGGAGGAAGGATGACGAGTGTCGGCTGCGTTGGCCGACATACCCCGATTTTCTGCCCGGGCACAAGGTCCAAACTGGACTGACCTTTGGTGACCTAACATCCGACCAGCTGGAGAGAGCTGGCCGCGATGAGCGCTTTTTCCCTCTAGTCGTTACTGGTAACGCGCAGTGCGGCAGCGCTGCTCTTTTTGTTACTGTCGGGGCACACTGTGGGGCGCGCCACTCTCTCGTGGATAGAAGTTGGGTAAGGTGGTTAAATAATAAAAGTACCGTTTCTACGGAATTCTATTTATTAAGAGTTAAGCCTAATGGGGCTGTACGAGATTCGGGAAGTACGGATCCCAACTAACTAACTTTACACAAAACCCTTGTAACCCTTTTATGCCTACACCTTCGTGTGGCACTGTGAAGCATCGGGGGTGGTCATGGGCGTGGATTGGTGCGGTGAGAAGGAAGCGTTTTGCTTTGTCTATGCATTACGCTTAGAGTGCGCGCAAGGATTTATGAGAGGTATACGTTGACATAAAAATATCGATATAAATAAATAAGTAAATATCACAAGATAAGAATGTATTAAATATATCTTCATTTCTATGTGCTAAATCAAAAGAGGAGAACATTTAAGCATTTAATAATATAACTAATTGTATAAGCGTATAACAATAGTACAGGCATATAATAATAGTCTAAGCATTATAATATTATACCTTTTTATTGTTGGCATAGGATTAAGAATATTATAATTTTGAATTGAAACGGAATCATTCGTACTTTAATATCTAGTTGTTTTTACATAGTCCGTGTGAAACCCTCTCGATGCAGTGCCTCCAGATAAATCATCCACGTGTGAGAAACATGGGTTTTTTAGCTGGATCGAAGGTGAGTGAGTTGCATAATGGATACGTAGAGAATCTATCTTACGAGGAGGCAATTCTCCGGCATAAGAGTCAACAATCTATTACAGATCGACATCGATAATAAAGTTTACAGTGGAGCAATTAGTGAACCTTTAATTAGTGATCGGACACTTATGTGATGGTCGTTCATTGGCTGACGCTTGTTTGTTTCTAAGCCGAAGATAAAGAACTTAGAGAGTGCGACAGGGCTTGCGTAGACAGAGAAGAGTATAGGTAGGAAAGAGATAGAATACCAACAAACATTCATCAAGAAGCAACAAAATAATCTGAAGCAGCATTTAATATTTATTGAATAAAATTATTTACAATATTAGGTAATTATTAATACCTTTATAAATGTATTAGTGATTATTTTTACGATAAAATAATGATGTTGGTGAAATATTAAAAGGATCGACATACATAATCTGTAGCAGCGATGAAATTTCGGAATTTTGTCTTTTTTTAGAAAAATGATAGTTTGCGACAGAGAATACTGATGCAAACTAATTCCAATATGAAACGACTTAAAATGTTTAGAATCCCTATTGAATCAAAGCGAGCACAAATTTCACTTCAAAATATTAATAGAAACGATAGAGTTGTTATTAAATTTGTATTAAATTGACTAATGTACAAATATTTATAAAATTATAATTTCAAAAAATCGATATATAAATTTCTAATAAAGGCTTTTTATTTTTCTTGCCGTAACATTTTACAGAGGACATATAGAATAAGGCACGTTTAAATTTTCGCGCTTACTTGCTATTGAATATGTCACTTCCGTTTTAGAGATAATATGGATGTCGGTGTCTATTCATCTATAGGATAACTATTAAATGTTATTGTAACATTCAAAATTTGTGAGCCCATGACCAGTAGATCTCTCTCATGACCTCCCTAGATCACCGTTGTCGCGCTGCACTTCTGAAGTATTAAATTTCGTATACAAAAGGGGTTTTTGACACTTGATCCTACACAAGTCTGGCTGGACTTTAAATTTTTTCGCTATTCTTCTTCCTGTTTTTTCGGAATCAGCCTTTCAGTATATCACTACCAACGACATAGACCGCTCTGTTCATACTAATAGTGAACTTTAAAATAAATATATTGAAGGCAGGTTACAACCGCTTCACGGTTGTCTTTCTTCGAGGATATCGAGAGTATCTGGAACGCTACTGAATAGAATTTACCGGCAGTCACGAGTTTTCAAGAGTGACGATGAGTCACGTGACAATTAAAACGTGAAAGTAGTAAGAGAATATGCGAATACACTAAACTTCCAAGATGAAGAGGTATCGCTCTGGATTCCCGCAACATCATCAGAGTCCTCCGAAAGCACATTCAATCGCAGCCACCTGCCTAAAATAAAATTACCTCGGATCTCTAGAAATACGGAACGAGATCTTCTGGGACATGTTTCGATCATTCGTACACAATAACTGCCATTTGTCCATATTAGAGAAAATTCTTTATTTTAAAACCTTTCTAAGACGTTAAGTTAAGAGCTCTGGAAAACATCAACGATGTCAAATCGAAATACTTTTTTGCTTCGTCGCGTCTGCTGATCTAATGATTCTCGGACTGAGAGAATGACACTGTCAAAGTGACAGGAAATGGCCCATCATCAAGGAAAATATTTTGATTAAAATAACGTGTATCGATTTTCCATCATAAATATCTTTTTTTCGTTAAAAAAAGGTCGGTAAGTAAGTTTGTCACATAATACATCAAAAAGCTTTCCTGTTAATGTAATTTTCATATATGTAATAAATAGTAAATGTTTAGGTGAGTAATGGCAAAAACACTTAGCATGTTCCCACTTTGTGACAAATCTGCTTGAGACAGCTAAATATTCTTGACGAGATTCGTTTGGCATTCAAAATAAACTTCATACATTTGAACCATCGATCGTCTCAAGCCTTAGATTTCGTTGAATATTTACACGAAAGTTCAAAAAACCTATGCATTATTACTGCGTAATAGATAAACTTTCATCACAAAAAGTTTATCCTTTTTGTAAGCACAGCTTATTTATGTTTTTGATGAGACAAACTAAAGTCTGATTCGGTGGCTCTGGTGTGCAGTGCAACAGCTCTAAGTAGCATGGTACGTATGGATAATAACAAATGAATCAATTTATTGTAAGTATTTAGTAGGGTGAAATAATAAATAACAACATTATTCGAGTCGATTGGCCGAGTTTTATTAATAGATGCTCCACCTATATAAAACTAGGAAATATCTTCATGTTTGTGAGATTTTGACGCAATATATTCTATGAACATTTGATTACAATCGTTTAAATATTTTTTGAAATTTTTGTGACCATACAAATAAACTATATCTCTATCATTAAAGAAATTATACCACATCATATCATAAATATCATATCATATCATACTAATTTATCAAGACAAAGCGTGTTTTCGTTTGTACACGTTAAACAAAAAAACTACTGAACCGATTGCTCTGAAATTCAAAATATATATTCTATATTATATTTGGAAGGCCATAGGCTAGTTTCACGAACGATCAGTAGGTGACGTCTTGAATCACGTCGAATATCAACTCAAAGTTTTCAACTTAAAGTATTAATACCAGGCCAGCTCATTTAAATGATCATATCCAACATTGGAATTAGTATCTTAAAGAAGGTGTGCTCTTAATCAGTATTTTCCTTCTTGCTCCTCAAGGTGATCTGACACTATCCACACATTATGGATGTTTTTGATTTTTGTGAATTCTTATGTGGAAAAAAACTCGCTCTCTCTCTCTCTCTCTCTCTCTCTCTCTCTCTCTCTCTCTCTCTCAGCCTTGTCTTATAAAATATGTATACACCAAATATTTGTATACGAAACATAATTTGTGACGACAAATTCTTTTTTTGTTTCTACATGTTATATGATCTTCAGAAGTAAGATAGAAATGATGTTGTTTGAACAAAAGAAATAATAGCAAAATATTCACGGCATTGAATTTCAAATACGAAAATATATATATATATTGAGATTTATTTAAAAGGTTGGAATCTGGGTGCCGTACGAATTGAACCCGAGAGATGCCGCACGGTGATTTTTCATGTCCAAAATGTTGCTGCAGCGCTATAAAAATCAATGATTTTTGCATCGTATTGTCACTGGTGATGAAACATGGATTTATTGCGATAATCCTAAACTCAGAAAATCGTATACAAAGCCTGGTAAGCCCGCCCAATGCAGACCGAAACGAAATATTCACATAAATAAGGTCATGTTCTGCATATGGTGGGATCAAAAGGGTGTCTTATATTACGAACTGCTTTCAAGTGGTTAAACTATTAACGAATTATGAGACCAAGCATGAGTCCGTCAATTTTCATCACGATAACGCTCGGCCAAATGTTGTGGCTTGGGTCAAAAACTATTTGAAGAATAGTGGATGAGAAATTCTGCCTCACCTACCTTAAATTTCAGTTATAATAATTTGCCAAAAAGATGGGAAAAACATATACCGACCAATGGACTATACTTTGAATAAATGATATGTAATATTCTTCTCAAGGATATATAATATTCCTACATAAGTCTGTGTTTTCATAATAAAACCTCACATTTTGGAAAAAAACGCTCAAAGCTTACTTTTAAGCCCAATACTTATACAAACCAAATTAATAATACAACATACCTTTCAGTTATGTATTTTACGAAATTTAATTAAATTTGTTTAAGATATACGTTTAATCTTTTGATTATTACCTAAAAAAACAGACGTAAAACTGACAGCTGCGGTTATTTTTGTACGTTATATAAGATTTCATAAATATATTCAAAATAATGCATATGTATAGATATGAGTAGATAAATAAAAAAAGAATATATATGAATTGTATTTTCTGTAGGATTTTCAAGAAGAAGAGAATTATCGTTTTTATGAAAGTGATTCTGAATCCTCGATCTTGAAGAAACCAAAATTTACTCTCGATAGTGATCACAAACTACTTTTACGAAATACGAAACCTTTATTACAAAGTCAAAATGCTGCAGTAGTTATGGCTGTAGCTCAGTTATATCATCACATTGCACCTCGCGGTGACGTAATGATTACAGCAAAAGCCTTAATCAGATTATTAAGAGGTCATAGGGAAGTACAAAGTATAGTTCTACATTGTATTGCCAGCATTTCAATAACAAGAAAGGTATTATTTTATATTTAATACAAAGTAAATAAATTCCATAGATATTAAAATGTACTATTTATTGTGTTGTAGGGTATGTTCGAACCCTTCTTAAAATCATTTTTTGTGAGAACATCAGACCCAACTCATATAAAATTATTAAAATTAGAAATTTTATCAAATTTGGCAACTGAAAGTAGTATTAACGCTATTTTACGTGAATTTCAAACCTATATTTCAAGTAGTGATAAAGAATTTGTGGGAGCTAGTATTCAAGCTATAGGACGTTGTGCTAGTAATATTAAAGAAGTGACTGATACATGTCTTAATGGATTAGTATCTCTTTTAAGTAACAGAGATGGTAAGCATATATTTAAAAATTGTACATCTATTATAAATGTATTATTATGAATTTCCTTGTAAGAACTTCATATATTTAGTTAAACTTTTGACTGTTCATTTAAATTCAATACAAGAAGAATTTTACATTACCAAAGAATAAAATATTACCACTTGTTGAACAAGATTTCTTTATTTGATAAAATTTATTTTTTTCTTTCTTTTTGTTCCCAAGCGTTATTAACTACAGCATTATAAGTATTTATACATAGATATTTATAGATAGATAGATAATCAATTCTCTAATCTAATTATGAAATACAAAATAATAAGAATCAAAGTTAATTTCTACAAAAGAAAAGGAAGAGTTGATCTTTTGCAGAATACAAAATTCATGTGCATTATGAAGCTGGTAATAGGCTTCGGTTTGCATTATTCCTTGCAATTCTGATACGCATTCATTTGGCTTAGTCTCTGTTTTGCAATTCACTTAAATTATATTGCATTATAAAAACAAGACTCATCATCGACTCTTATGAAATTCCAAAAGGCGATGAAAGCGAGACGATGTATATGATAATGATGGTGATTTGGAAAGCAATCCACCAGATATTGATGAAACTCTAAATGATGACTTAATTGGAAAAATAGATTTTTCAACTGAATTGCATTTACCTTATGCAAATAGCAGTTTTTTGAAGATAGAAGTAATGACAAAACTCCATTGTCTACAAAATTAGCTGCTCTAGATGGCATTTGGGAACAACATATCAGATACTTTGATAACAAGTTTTTCTGAAAACTGTCGTCCAAAACTTCCTCCCAATATTGATTCACCTTCACAATTTTTTTTTGTCTATTGTCGGATAGTCTGGTTGATAAAATAGTAAATCAAACTAATTTATATAGACATCAATCACGTAAATCTTATCAAGAAACACACAAAGAAGAAATACTAATATTTTGTAATTTAAATTACATTGTAGAGTAAATTACTTTCTGTCTGGAACTATTGAACTTCAAATCCCCAATTGCATAATGCTTATATAAGTTCTGTAATGCTTTTAAATAAGTTTTTTACTCTGCTATCGACCATAGATTTGAACAATAACTCTACAATGCCAGCAACAGGTGAATCTACTTACGATAAACTATAAAAATCAAGCCATTACTAGAAATTTTTTCATAAAACTATTTGAATCTATGATAAAATTCAAGGGAAAAAGTGTCCCGAAACAGTATTGTCCGGCTAAACCTATAAAAAGAGGTTTCAAAGTTGGCTTAGAGCTGATGAGCATGGTTTTGTCTATGAATTTCAACTTTACATAAATAAATTAATAATACAGTAGAGAAACATTTAGGTGAGAGAGTTGTAAAGGATTTCGCAGACAAAATTGCTTTCAAAGGTTCCCAAATTTATTTAGATAAATTTTTCATCAGTATTGACTTGATGATTAATCTGAAAGCATGCGACATTTTAGCATGTGGAACGGTCAAAAGTAATTTCAAAGGTTATAATCAAAATAATAGAAATGAATAGATTACTCATGTTCAAAAACAAATATGAGAGAAAATACAAAAAGAAATAAAAAGAGAACAAATTTAAAAAACAAATAAAAAAAAAGAACAAAAAAAGAAACAAATTGCCATAGCCGGTCCCAAGCCCGTATATCAGAAGAGGAGGGTGTTTCATAATGAGTTTCAATTTTGCCAATCGAAATGAGAAAATCTGATCTGAAAAACGTTGTAAAAAACTTTCTTAATGCACGTTTACTATATTCAACATTTTTCGTCGGCCATATTGGATCTGCTATTATGAATTTTCACAATCTGATGGGAAATTCGTAAGAAGCATCCCGAAATATAGACGTATATATTTTTAAATTCACATTCAATAAAATAAAAAAAACAATCAGCCATATTGAACCCGCGATTTTGAATTTTCGAAATCTGACTACATTTTCGTAATCAGCGACTCCAACAACCTTAAGATATTATAATGATAATATAATGATATTATAATGATATATAATTATATATATATATATATATATATATATATATATATATATATATATTATAATGATATTATGATGATAATATAACCGTGCTACTTGACCACCGATTATTTTCCATTTTGGGTAGTGGTTGGAGCAATTCTGAACATTTTTAAATCATCTCAGGTACCAGTCATCTTTAGTATCCCCTGTCCACGTCACAGTAGAGCAGGACGGATCGTCGCCCTCAAACATCCTTGAAAGGGCATCTGACACTTGATTTAACGGCCCTTTCCGATGCTTCACATCGAAACTTTGGCCTTGCAACTTAAAAACCCATCGAACAAGCCTGCCAGTTGGGTTCTGCATCGTTCATCACAGACTACTGTGGTTCGTAACGACGCGGAAATGATATTCGTCTATATATGAACGGAATTTATCAATAGACCACTCGACTGTCAAGTACTACTTCTCTATTACCGAATAATGTCTTTTGGCTTGACAGAGCGCTCTACTCGTAAACTCTAACATTTATTCTTGTCCGTCGACTTGTTGCGTCAAAACCGCTTCAGTGCCAGTATCACTCGCATCTGTTTGCATAATGAACTTGGACATCAAATCACGGTCTATGCAAGACGGGTGCTGATGCGATCATTGACTTGATATTGTCGAATGAAGCTTGTTGTTCTTCGGTCCACTCATATCGGCAGTCATTTCAATTCAGAGGCGTAAGTGATTAGGCAATAGTGGCAAAATCTTTCAAAAACTTTCTATACCACGATGCCTTGCAGAGGAAGTGGCTAAATTGCTTCAGATTTTTTCGTTCCATGTATTGCATCACTGGTTTCATCTTCTCGGGATAGGGGAGGGACGGAATCTTTTATTTTTATCGAGAACGCCTAAATACTTAACTTCATGTTAATTATGTCTAAAGACACTCTTCTCTCGATTAATCACGAGCCCAGCTTCTGATACTCGAACTAGAACACAACGTTTCCAGTCTAAATGCTCTTCGAATATTTCTGTCGCAATGATAGTATAATCGACATACGAGCAAATTTCGGCTGGAGATCTGGTTCAATTATTCGGTCTATCAATCGTGGAAATGATACTCCAGTGTTCGACAAACCAAAAGGAATTCGGGTGAACTGGAATAATCACAATCCGCGTACCGTACATACCGTAATCGATTTAAATTTTAGTTGAAGTGGTATTTGATAGTATGCACTTCTCAGATCCAAGGTCGAAATATACCTAGCTAACTGCAGCTTGCTTAGAATCTGATCTATATTAGACAATGATATGAGAGAGAGAGAGAGAGAGAGAGAGAGAGAGAGAGAGAGAGAGAGAGAGAGAGAGAGAGAGAGAGAGACAGACAGACAGACAGACTGAAGAAAACTTGAGAAAAACACAAGGAGATTAACAGGGATTACCTGATATTAACCTTTCGAGTCTTGGAATTTGAGAAATTTCAAAAGCTCCGTTTTTTTATAAAAATGTCAGTTCATATGTTCATAACCTACCATGCACAAAAGACTAAACTAAGGCCAATCTTTCAGCAGATCGGAGCATAATGTCCCATGGTAATTTTTTTCTTTTTTTAAAAAAATATTTAGATTTCCTAGGCTTAAAAAATGTTTTCCTAGCGGTTTTTCGGGTTGCTAAATACAAATCTGCAATCAAACTTGCAAAATTCAAAATAGCAAATTCAAGATGACGACAAACTTAAAAAAAAATTTTTCCACTAATTATGCTGGAAATAAGCCACAGTGTCACAGACTTCATTTTATACTTTTATTCGCTAATGATTTCTTCAATGCAAGCCCGATTTTAAGATTATCCAAAATCGACGCAAAATTTCCGACCCAGTACGTCAGAAATCGTCGAAAACTACTAATGATCTCGAATAAAGGTTCAACCGATGGTTTCCGGGATTTATGAGATATTGAGTTGGAAAATTAGCAAAAAAAGCACAATTTACTATTCAAATTTGCTCGTGCTAATAATTTGAAATTTTAGTAGGAGAGAATATATTTTCCTATATAAATTAATTTTTTCTATTCAGAATATGTTGCGAAAGTAGAAGATTAGATTTCCTTTCAAAAAAATTCTGTTGACCCTAATATGAGCAGTGTGTCTACTTTGGGTAGATAAATAGTTATATCGTTTTTCGTCCTCAAAATCATAGAATACATATTTCGTCGATTTTCAATCTGCGCCGCAGTTTGTGAGATTATCAGGTGGAAAGTTAAAAGTTAACCCGGTATTAATCCGACATTTACTGTCGCTAATTTGAATTTTCATTTTTATGACAGAATCGAGTTCAGAGAGCTAAATAACCTTAAGAACCCACTTAGTTATGCTTGATTAATGAAAAAACATATCACGCCTACAGATGTCATCCCGGTTAATGGATGTTACCTGTAGCACGAGGGCGCGTTCACTCGATACCTCACCTTTCCTCTCTTTCAATCTCTCTGGCTTGTCCATCCGTACATATGAACACATTGTGGGGCATCATAACATAGCAGTCTAAAGATATATATATATATATATATATATATATATATATATATATATATATATATACGATTGCAATCTCAACGATATTGTAGTTTTTTTTTTTACAAAAAAATTATTTACGATGCTACACTCAAAATGAATTATAGTTGAAAATTGCATTTTAGTCGCCAATATTTATACAAAACATTTAAGACTTGTGTAACTCATTTCTATTCTATAGTTTATGATTCGCTCGGACGACAATATTCACTTGTATAACAAGAATCTATTTTTCTGATTCCTTGCGTGATGTACTATTTTGTAATTTAAAAAGTAATTAAAATATTGTATCTTTTATTATTTGTTTCATCAAAAATTCCTTGACTTATATATATATTATTATTTTTGTTACATTAAGAGGCGATTGTAGCTGAAAGCGTCGTGGTTATCAAAAAACTTTTACAAACTCAACCAAACGAACACAAGGAAATAATAGCACATATGGCAAAGCTGATGGATTTTATTACTGTACCACAAGCAAGAGCATCTATTCTTTGGTTACTTGGAGAATATTCGAATAGAGTGCCGAAAATAGCACCTGATGTTTTAAGAAAAATGGCAAAAACGTTTATCAAAGAAGAAGATATAGTTAAGTTACAAATTTTAAATTTAGCTGTTAAGTTGTATCTGAGCAACCCAAGCCAAACAAAACAATTTTGCTTATATATTTTTCAATTAGCAAAATATGATCAAAATTATGATATAAGAGATCGAGCTCGTTTCTTGAGATATTTTATTTTCCAAGACAATAGCAAAACTGTGAAGACATTATCAATCTATGCGAAACAAATCTTCCTTGCTCATAAACCAGCTCCAATTATATCTTCCAGATTTAGAGATACACAATTTCAATTAGGCACATTATCTCATTATCTAAATATGCCTTGTATTGGCTACCGGCCGCTTCCAACATTTCCAGATACACTACCGGATACATCTGTTCGTAATATTCCTGATCTTACAAATGCTCAGGAATTAAAAAGTGATGGAGGCAGGGCATTTCTCAAGAAAGATAAGAAAAGTAGAAATACAGAAAAGAAAGATAATTTCTATGATAATGACAGTTCATCGGACGAAGGTTAATTTATTTTTTAACATATTTCATAAATTATTGAAAATTTTTATCGATAGTACAATTCTATTATAATGACTGTTAGATTGTCCTTTTTAATAATCACTTAATTTTCAATTTTAATACACACAAGCGCACGCGCGCGAGCACACACACAAGTATTTTGTATTTTATATTTTATTTAATTTTTATGGTTTCAAATATAACATTTCTAATTAATTAATTATACTTTCATGCAAGAGCGCCACAAAATTTGTTTTAGGCTGAGTGAACTAACTCAGATTCTCTGTAAAATAAGCCCTGTAAAGTTTTGAAACCTAATTCTATTCTGAAGTATTTGTATGCATCTAAGACCACTATAAAACAATATAAAGACCATTTAACTAAGAAGAAGAGTTTACAGTGACTGATCAACATATCACTTAAACCTATAGTATATGTGTTATTAGGTGTACAACATTGTTCCGCCGTTCTTTTCCCGAATTTCGATTGTAAAAAAATTGTTGTTTATTTATAATTCAATGTTTTGTCCATCGCTAGTCACTACGTTCTCTTATCTTTCGAACTGCATACGATTCCCGCGCAGCCGTTTGTCTTTCATTGCTTGGCTGAATCGCATTAATTGCGTTCGATAACGATCGCCTGTGTATGTTTCAATCGATTTCAACAACTCATAATATACTAAGACGAGGTAGTCCCACCAAATATTGAGCATGATCTTGGAACCGTGAATATTCAGTATGGCCATCGTTGCGAAATATGGCTAAGATATCCCCATGCTTTTTTGCGTTTCCTATTATAATAATGAACCTATTTTTCATCCCCCGTCACAATGCAATGCAAAAATTCATTTGCTCTTTGCCTTGCTAGTAGCTGTTCACAAGCAAACAAACGCCGTTCAATATCTTTCGGCTCCAACTCGTACGGCATCCAATTTTCTTGTTTTTAAATCATTTCCATGACTTTCAAGCGTTTAGAAATAGCTTATTGCGTCACTTCCAATGATCATGCTAATTTTTGTAGCATTTGACACGAGTATTGATCAATTAATACCTTATATTTTGCATCTTCGGAAACCTTCTCTCTTCCACCATCATTCTTATCTTCGACGTAAAAATCACCGTTCTTGAAGCGTTGAAACCACTCTCAGCACGTTCTTTCACTAATAGCGGCCTCACCATAGGTATTGGAGAGCATTCGATGATTTCTTCATATTAAAGCAGAAAATTAAAACCTCCCGCAAATGACGAGAATTTGGCTCGTAAGCTGACATGTTTAATTGAGAATAACTTTATGATACAGAGGCAAATTGAATAATATTTTGATAATGTTATGTTTACAAATACTGAAGCTTATTGCATGACATCTACGATCTATTTACTTCAACTGCCACGTACCACTAGAGCCATCTATTGAAAAACCACGGAAGCAAAGTTGTATACCTCATAAATATAAGAAAAAATGAATGTCTTACCTTTCTTTCATTCAAAGATTCTTGTTTTAAAAATAATAATGTGCATGCAGTGACATTTAGGATTTAATTTATAAATTATTTAAACATATTATTTTAAATTAAATGAAATAATAATTTAGTCAAAAATGAGAAACAGTAAACGATTTACTTTTTTATACAGAAAAAAGTGCATGGCCTATAAGTGCGTGTTGTTGTCTCGGAGTGATAGAGCAATCTGTCTTAAATTATTATACTATCCAACCGTCGGGTTCACATATAGTCATGGCATGTATATATAACAACATATATACAGATCATAAAAAAAACATAAAAAAATATATATATACTCGCAGTACCGTCGCTACTTGAATGTACTCGATGTACGCAGAATTACCTTCATGTTTGTTCTAACTGATTTAAATGCGTCAAAGTTTAATACCTTGGCTAAGATGTAGGCAATTTGTATTTACATATTTTATGTATATTAATCTTTCTCTTAATTTTTTACTAATGAAATGGTAACAAACATCAAGACGCTTTGATGGATGGTCAAATCCTGGATATGTTGATAATTTTACCGATCTTTATTAATGTGTAATATTGAGAAAAAACGCATTTGTGTCCGAATTCATATAGAAGCTTTCATAACCACATTACCTCTTTCCTGGCTTCTCTTGCCGCGATAGACAGGCTCCAATCGTGCTAAACAACACACGCTTGTCGTTTTGACGACCATGCTACATAGCCATCAGCCATTACAAAAATACAACCAATATTAAAATCTGTAATACAATCAGCATTACGTAACCTACGAGTTCACTTTCTTCAAAGGATTTAAATAATATTCCATAATTTTTTTATATTCTGTATATAAAAGAAAATATAGTTCAGGCTTGGATTTTTATTCGGCACACTATTTCATGCAGAAATAAAAGGTCCAACCTCCAACCGTAAAGCATTCGATTTTCGTAGAATTTTGTCAGTACAAGTGTATTGGACATACTTTTTGATCGTGAACAGCCAATAATTTTTCTACATATCATTAGCCGATTTGCCCGTGACTACATAATTAAGCTACGCATAATTCTTGGAGGGTGATAAAATGAACATAGTTTTGGTATCGTCTACCCAGAGCTTCAATAAAACCACAAAATTCTTAATTTGCAAAATTATTTCATTTAGCAAAATTAATTTCTCAACAACTTATAACACCGTTATTTTAATCTGATAGATCGCGTTGACATGGGCACATAACTTGTTGCAAACTTAAATAATAATAAAAGTGTAAAAATGAGAAATAAACATTTATTGCATTAGGACTTTGAATAAGGTGTCTCTTTTTTTCTAAGATAACAGATTTTTCTAAGATAAATTAGTATCTTCGGAATAAAGAAATTATTAACAAAATAATGTTTTTTCTTCAGTACTATTTTCTTGCCATTTCAGTTTTTAATAAATTTGAAAAGAAAATTTTATTATAATATTCAAGAATTTATTTTTTTGAGACGATTATAAATTCGACACAAGTGTAGTATAAATTATCTATTGTTGTATAAAGGGAACGGCCATATTGTAGTACCATTCTTGTAATACAAGAAGACTCCAGCGTTTTAACAGACAAATATAACTTGGAGAGATTTAATTTTGACAAATAATACTTGGAGAAATTTAATTTTCGTTCAGAGGAGACAATGTTCTTAGTGAATATTGTTACTACAGTACAAAGTTTAGAAACAGTAGTTGAGTGACAGCTACATGGAGAAAGAAGATTTCAGCGGTGAGTAGACGATGGTATGCAAAAATATTTAGCCGAACTGGGTTCGTGCAAATGCGCAGCCATGATCTTATTTATAACTATGACCTACGCGTTGGTACTGGTATTTTTAAGTTTAAAAATTAACAATTGTACTTATGCCGACTTGTCTGAATTAAATTAATAACATTTTTATCGTCCTTTTTTTCTTTTTTTTATGTTATTTGACGTCACTCTATTATTTATGCTTGCAAATATCGGTGCTAATCAGTAACGGAGATCTACTATGTGTTTGTAAACAAAGCACATATAAATTATTTCAGCGGTGCTTGTGTCAGTCGGCCAAGTCCGGGATTTGAACTCGAATCACCAAGTTACTAGTCCGTCGCTCTAGCGATCGAGCTATCGTAGGCCTATTTTATCGGCCTTACAGTCTTAATACTATATTATATTATACTAAAATAATTATAGTCAGACTCTTCGTTTATAATCACCCCCGAAGAATCTGAAATAAATATTACTACTAAAAATAAAACTGAATTACATTAAAAATAAAAATTAAAAATAATAAGAATAACCTAACTGCTCCCACCACTTTAAATTGAAATTTTCCTTTGATGCCCGACGTTTCGAACCGCTACGGCTCATCTTCAAGGACTAAATTCAGTTTGTATGGGTTTGTGTGTATTTGTGTGGTAACTGACACGGAAAAGCAATCTTTTGAGATTTTTAATAAATTACTTCTTAACTTTGATAGAATTTAAAAGCAGAATCATTTCAGTAAATTTATAATGTACTATCTAGGGATAGTTAAATTTTTATACCAGATAAAAACTATTTTCACAATTATATAATTAAAAAGTATTAATAGTTTGTTTAATTGACTATTTGTTTAATTGATTATTTGTTTAACTATATAATGCAGATTCAAAAGATGAGGACTTAGAAAGCGTCAGTGACTCTGATGTTGATTCATCTAGTGATGAAGATAGTAGTAGTTCAGATGAAGAGCCATCAACATCAGAGAAGTCTGAAAGTCAAATTAAAAAAATTGTAAATGATGAAATAATCCAACGCGAAGAAGACAGTGATAGTGACAGTGATTCAAAAGACTCTCATTGCGAAGAATCCTTATCTGACAATTCAGATTCTAATACTGATTCAGAAATACAAGTGATAAAAGATTCAAAATTGCAATCAACAAAGAATTCAAGTTGTCTTCAAAGTAACAAAAAAGAACAACCCAAAACTAATTATGATTTACTTTTAGATTTAGATGATGGTAAGATATTATTTTAGTATGAAAAATATTTTTAACCAAAACATTTATATTAATAACAAATCTCAATTCAGTTTTACCAGTGACACCTGTAATGACTCCAAGTTTAGGTGGTTTTCTGACACCAATTCAATCAGTTTTAAATTCAATAACTTCAGTTAATATTAATGAAGTCCCAGCCTCTTTTATTCCAATAAAAAAACATGAATTGCTCAATAAAATTACTGCTCATGGATTAAGAGCGGAATATAGATTTACTAGATCACAGCATTTAATTAACGCAGCCATGGTTAATATTGAATTAAGTTTTACTAATGAAAGTAATGAGGTCATTAAACATATTCAAATTGGAAAAAAGGTATGTTATGAGATGTTGTTTTTACGATAAAGTTTATAAAAAAAAATACCTGTCTTTAAAAATAATGACAGCACAACGAATTCATATAATTATTTTATTTCACAAATTTGAGTAGTCATAAATACAAGAAACAATATGAGTTAGAAGCAATATAAGTTATAATTTAGATACATAAAATTCTCATTTCGGCTATTCTTTAATTATTAAATAATATAAACACTAAATAGACTACTTGAACAAAGTCCAGGAGTATCGCAGACTAGTATTATCGAACACAACCGAATTATCGTAAATATCAATTAATTTTAGCAGATAGGTTAAACAAATGATTAATGCAATTTCAATAAGACATTTCGTGTTGTAAATGTACTTGTCACGGAAGGAGAGACGAAAATACTGCAAATATTGTATTAAAGATCGATTTACTGAAGTTTATGTACTATGAATATGAATACTGTTTATCAGCAGTCGTATATACGTATATGGCCAAATGCATAGCAAATAAAATCATCTATCACACGAAAGAGTCTGAATTGCAAAACAATACGTAAATTAAAATAATCGGGCAAAGATCACGATTAGTGGTCGAACGAGTGAAAACAAAAATAATACAAGCGCATACACAATATTGGATATACCTGCCCCGTGAACCTAAGTCGAGGGTGAGCAGAGAGTGATTCTCCCGCGTCACGAGAGAGAGCCGCGGTCGCGCGGCAGCCAGCGTGGAAAAGATGCTCGACACTCCCCGCGCCTACGAACTCAGAATATATTAAAGGCACTAACCGCTGCACTTCGGGGCCCCGTTTTAATTAAATAATATAAAAGTTTCACTTTTGATACTTGTATATTATTTAATATATAGCACATGTACAAGGTGTTCGAAATTTTACGGATATAACATAAAGTAAGTACTTTGGAAAAAAATATTAAATACAAATGTTTATTTTTGAAGGTTGAACTAAAGGGTGACCTTGGATTTGTTATTCATTATCATTTTCAAGGTCATTTGAAGGTCATTTTCAGTTTTTTAAATAGGGACCCCTATTTTTTATTTCAGATTTTGAAAGAGTACAAAATTTTACATCTGGATATGTATCTACGGTATCGTTCAAAATCACCTACAGAGGTCATTTAGGGGTTAAATTACTATTTAATAGCAGAAAGCCAAAAAATTCCGATTATTAAGAACTTTGAACGTATTTGACCAAGACTAAAGTAGTTTGATTTTGTAAGACAAACTTTATGGTGGCGTAAAATTAACATTTCCCTTGATTGTCAAGGTTATTTGAAAGTTATCTTCGGCTTAAGAAAAAAGTACTCTTTTTATTTCGGATTCTGATGGAGCATTAAATTTTAGTTCTGGAGATATGTACAATATCTACGTCGTGGCTGGAAATGATCTATATAGGACACTTAGGAGCTATTAATGTCGAAGAATAAAAATAATCTAACCGTTTTACAAGAACAGTTTTTATTGCAATAATTTAATTGTATCTTAGAAGATATTAGTTACTAGTCTTTTTAGGAATCAGTTGATTTATGTATTAATAATTGGTTACTTCTATTTACTATTCTGTTTTCAAGAGTTAAGTGAATTTCTCTTACTACGAACTTCAGAAAACTGTACTTTTTCAATAATTGTAATTTTAATCATAGTGAAAAATGTCACATGTTAGTGAACGAGAAAGAATATCTTTGTTGATGATGCGAGGGTGTGGTGATCAAGAGAAAGGTTACAAACAGGTACAGCGTTTATTCAATGAAACATTCAGAGTTAAAGAAAAAAACCCTGTTTCAAAAAGTATCATAATTCGTACAATTAGACATTTAGAAAAGATAGGTGGTGTTAAAGATGGTCCTAAATCAGGTAGATCCAAATCATCGTCTAATGATGAAAAGAGCTTAGATGTATTACAATCATTTATTGAGGACCCCCATTGTAGCTTCAGATGTTGTGCACAAATTTTTGAAACTCAACAAATGGCATCTTTTTAAATTATAGTTGGTACAGAAATTACCTGAAGATCAAGATAGAAGTATAGAGTTATGTAATGTAATGATTACAATGATATCTCATGATCCTTTGCTCCTCAATAACATTGTTTTCTCTGATGAAGCCACGTTAGAGTTAAGCGGAACAGTGAACATACATAATTCTGGAGTAACATCAATCCGCATTGGATGAGAGCGAAGGCTTAATTTGGAAAAATAAAGTTAACCTTCAAATGACTTTGAAAATCAAGAGCAATGTCAATTTAATGCCACCATAAAGTTTCTCTTACAAAAGAAAATTACTTTAGTATTGGTAAGATACGTTCAAAGTTCTTAATAATCGGGATTTTTTTAACTTTCTACTACTAAAAAGTCATTGAGTCGTAACCTAGATACATATCCAGATATAAAATTGTGTGCTCTTTCAGGATCTGAAATAAAAATTAGGAGTCCTTATTTAAAAAACTGAAGATGACGTTTAAATGACATTGAAAATGATAATGAATAACAAATCCAAGGTCACCATTTCGTTCAACATTCAAAACTAAACATTTGTATTTCACATTTTTTTCCAAAGTATTTACTTTATTTTATAAATGGAGCGTCCGGAACATTTCGAAGACCCTGTATAAAAGCATACATGCAAATAAATATTATTATAAATTCGTAAATATTTAAGCGCGTGTGAGCATCCTCAAGGACAAAAATATCAGATTAATTATTTACATAATTAATATTATTATAACTTGTTATAATAATTATCACTATCAATATTATAATAACTAAATATTATTTAGAATACGAGCAAATTATTAAAAAGTATTATATTAAATTTTTATTAAATATAGTAGGTGGAATGTTAAAATAAAGATACACGAAATAATCTTTTGAAATGAACTTTATTTCAAAATTATGATTTTTCAACGACCGACTAATTTTCCGTGTATAAAGGGCGAGAGGCACTCCGTTAAAGCCTAGCGGTCTGACTCCTAGCCCCGAACGAAATTGTGATTCTGGGTGCACGGGCTTTAGCGTGTTTTGGTTCTCGCTAAAAGAACCTGGTGGCAAATTGAACGACCAGGGGCTGAGACGCGTTGAGCCGGAGCCACGATATAACAGGCACTGGACAGAGATCAGATACCTCGTTATAAACCAGCAGGCTTCGTTCGGTTCAATTTTCGCTCCAGCCCCCAGTAAAAGTATAGTTATATATATTGCGCGAAACTAGTATAATAGGTGCGTATAAATGTAATTTGTAAAACACCGTTTTACAAATTATAAGTACAAAACAAGAAGCGTGTGGAATATAGTTTAATATAATAAGGTCGAATTTAAATCTATAGTAACAAACGTGTCTTGTTTTGTTACAGACCGGACGGCCTGACGCCAGAAGAGTATTGATTACGTATAATTTATTGTATTATTTTAATCGAATATATTTTTGTTATTTAGTTCATATAAACAAAACTTAGGATCGTGATTTTATCCCGATTTCACCGAAAACTCCCTTTGCTTTAAAATTGATCCTAGCGGAAAAAGGGAAACTTTAGAAGCCTTTTTACTATAATATATTAAACTATTCACATAATAAAAGTCAGACTATCCTTGTTTATGATTACCCCCGAAAAATCTGTAATAGAACTATTACTAATATTCAATTAAATTAAAAATTAAAAATAATAATAATAAAAATAATAAACTATATTCTATTATATATTAACAAAGAACAACCGGACTGCCCCCACCACCTTAAATTTCAATACTCCTTTGGCGTCAGACTTTTCAAACCACTATGGTCCATCTTCAAGAACGAAACAGAACACTCGAATAAAGTGAAATAAGTTATTACTTCGAATGCATATTATTCAATTTTCTTTGTGTGTTCACAATATGAAAAGTGTAGATATATTTCTATTTTAAAAAGACGCTTTTTCAAAAATGAGATTTTTTTATACACAATTATTTACGTAATACCGACTATACGTACAATTTGTCATACTATATATCCATTTGTCATCGACTAATTCGCCAATTGAGTTTTAAGCTGTTCTCACATGGGCTGAAAGAAAGAAATTGGGAATTTGTATTAAACTAGAGAATGATATGTCTATTAACAATCGTGCTGATCACGCTACCGTGAGTGAAATAAAACTTATGTAGCGGCTGCGGTCTATTATATTCCTGCAATGATAAACAGAGTTTTTTCCCCTCTACAAAAATTTGCTCGACCGGGATCAGGCCTGTGTTTGCTTAGAGGGACGGCAACGAAAAGACACTCCGAGGTAGTAGTTTGTGCTGCTATAGCTTGAAACACGAAGAGAAATACTGCATAATAAATATGTTGTCAACATAAAATAGAATAAAAAGATAATATTTATGCAAAGATAACCAAGAAAAATACACGTAGAACTGTAACGTCCTTCACTTGGGGCCGTCTTACCGTAAGTCCAGAATAAATATTATAATCGAAAGATAGAAGAGATGAAAGAGATAAATCGATAGGTGCATTTTATTTGTATAATAATAAAAAAGATTGTATAAAAATGCTAAGAAGAGAGAGACAAAAAATAAAGACAGAGAGAGAGAGAGAGAGAGAGAGAGAGAGAGAGACAGAGAGAGAGGAGGGATTGTACAAAGCTGGCACTTACGAAATAGGTATGCTAAACAAAGGGTGCCGACAACGATAATTAGATGCGTTGAAGTCCTGATCCTCTGAATTATTTGTTATTACTTTTTTTTGCTATCCATAAGAACATTGATTGATCAATGAATTGATGAACGAAAAGTAATGAATTCGATGTTTATTAAAAATAACTTAACTCACGTACACGAACAGAATTGATATTAATATCAAATATAAATTTTTATGTTTAATAAAATCAACAAATTAAAATGAAAATATAAATTATCAATTTATATTTTTTTATTATTTTGAAATCTCTCTCTCTCTCTCTCTCTCTCTCTCTCTCTCTCTCTCTCTCTCTCTCTCTCTCTCTCGCCTTTCACTATTGTGAAAAGACCATGATATTACTATATGCAAAAGGACAAATTTATTCAAATATGCATTAAATAATTTTAGAAGTGCTAATTTTTTCCTCCGAACTCCAAAAACTCTTAGCAATCTTGCGTTTGTTTGCCTTGTTCGAGTATTGTTCCCTTATTGTCATTGTATTGTCAGGATAACTGTTCTTTAATCTTCAAGGACTTCTTCTTATAGACATAACATATTTTTATGGATTAAGAAAGTCAGAACATTACTTGTTACAGTACATTGTAGCATGTTTCATATTTAAAATATTTTGTATTTAAAATTCCCTATCCTACTTGTTTTTTTTTTTTTTTATCAGGTAACTGCTTCAGATTGGTAATGATGAAGTCTTTGTCTGTCCTTATTTTTCATATACTTGGAAGTCATTATCGCTCCTACTTCGAAGTCATATACTAGGTGCTGAATCTATACCTTTTATACTTGATCGAATCTAAAATATTTGATTTAATTTCAAATGAATCTAATATATATGATAAAATTACACCTATTTATAATTATATCGATATATTCAACATCTCTGCTATATGTAGTACAACTTTTAATACTAATTCATTTATTTTTCTTAAAAATAGAAATAAATGCTTGCAAACATACATTCCAGTTTAAGGATATTTATAGTAACTTCATAAGAGATTCACCATCAAACGTTCAATTAAATCCTAATACTATAGTCAAAAAGTTTCTTGATGTTATCAATATTCCCTCTCTTAACTTTTCTAATATTAATATTTGAAAATGGGCAATTCCTCGTCCAGCTGCAATACTATCCCAAATTCTATATTGCTTTAATCAGTTGCTAATAATAATAGTATACCCTTTTCCAACTAAATTTATCTTCATCTCGTGATTGTGTATTAATAAATACTAACATTTTCAAAAATTAAGTATCTTGCAAAGTACATTTTATATATAAAATATAATCTTTTTTGATGACTTAAATAATTGAAACTCTTATTTCTACAAATAATATGTACTAAACCAATTTATCAACTATGGAGAAATGTATTTGCAGAAAACTGTCAACCCAGGTAGTTTTTTAAATATCAGCTCATCTACTGATAGTTATTAATAGTTGGATAATAAACGGGAACAATAGTACATCGTCATCTCGTAAGTTTTTTTTTTTTTTTATGCTTATATAACTTGTCAATATAACAATCACCTCAAAACCGAATTCTACTTTCCTAAATCTTAATTAACTATGCAAAATTTTGATGTAGTAGCTATCATGAAGATGTTCTTAATTTTTATACATAATGATAATATTTTCACACTTGCACGATATGAGCTCTATAAATTGGAAGTTTTAGGTTAGAAAAAAGGAGTATGATTTTACACCCATGACTTTTATGAAAATATTGCATTAAAAGTAGCTAGTTTTCAATTCATATAATAGAACGGATTTTCTATTACGCGAAAATATTCAATAAGTTTCCATGTATTACAGGTGTTGAAATGAAAGCGTACATAAATTATGGTATTCCACAGCATATATTATTTACCAGACCACCAATTACTAGAATCAGTCTTTACATGCAGAAGTTCCGGTGGCCAAAGAATCATTGAATAGAATGGTAAAGAATTCGTATAGTTCATTGGAAAATATATGGTTCCTAAAAAAGATAGCTTATGGCGTACTTACGGATACTGTAGAGATTTAACTAGATCACTGTCATGAATAATCTACCATATTGCATATTCAAGACTTCTCTACACTTTTTTCGGGCAAAGCAGATTCTCAAAATTTTATTTGCACCAACTCTATTATCAAATTGTACTCGCAAAAAGTAACCGCGTGAAGATCACGGGAATCAATCTCCACCACCTATTCGAGTATAAGATTAGGATCATCCGTTTATGAAACACAAGGTATAACTTTCAATAATACATTAATAAGACCTTATAAAAATTAAAATGTGTCGAAGACCGTAGAGTAGCATAGATCAATATAGAAAAAATATTATAATGACTCATAGGATTTCTCAATTCATCTTAATCTCGAGGAATATGGATATTAAGTGACATTTTTAATTAGCAAAAGTGTCAAAATTGCAAGACCTATATCGAGACTGTACAGAGGTTGGCGACGTTCTACAACTTGGTACTGTATCAAATATTCGTTTACAACATGCGTTGAATGTCATGGTACATTGACCTGGTAAAGCAGTCCATAACAAATTGTGGTCGTTTTAGCTATACCGAAGCCAACATATTCTTTCGTGATAATGCTTTCTGTCGGAGCATATCGTGGTGCAGATCACCTTCATAATCAACGAGAATAGTCAATATTGTATTAACTTGCTTCGACTTTCACTTGGTTATTGGCCTTCGAGATTCAAAACGCTACCATTGTGAAGACTGTCGCTTTAATTCTGAACCATAGTCATAAATCCATGTCAATTGTCAATTGTCGTGCTGACATCTTGAAACCGATTGTACTATTCTTCTATTCTTGGTTTGCGCATACACTTCTCTTTAAATGCCTTATATTACGTTGTCAAATATCTACCTTCCGCTTTTTTTCATTCGAGGCTTATAAAGGCTTATAAGTCTTCATTGAAGGCTTTATAAAAAGTGTTACAGTGGTCGGATTTACTTCAATGTCGGCAACTTCATAATACCCCTCTCGTAGAAACCCGTCTCCTTATTTGTGAAGAACTCGGACAGACACTTTTCACAAGTCTCTTTTGAGTCCAACTTTACACCCCAAGGGCGTCCGGGTTATATGGTGGATGCGATAAAACCTTCCATCCGAACTCCCGTAGCTTCTGACGAGTCATCAACGAAGTGGGTGGTCTGGCGTTGTCCTGGTGGAACATTACACCCTTCCTGTTGGCCAATTGTGGACGCTTCTGGTCATCAGCCTGCTTCAAGCGGTCCAGTTGCTTACAGTAGATAGTAGAATTAAGCGTTTGGCCATATGGGAGCAGCTCATAGTGGATGATTCACTTCCAATCCCACCAAACCCACAGCAAAACCTTCCTGGCCGTCAATCCCGGCGTAGCCACTGTTTGGGACAGTCCACCGGCCTTGGACCACGACCCTGTTCGCTTGATATTGTCATATGTGATCCATTTTTCGTCGCCAGTCACCATCTACTTCAAAAATGAGTCGAGTTCGTTCCGTTTCAGCAGCACATCGCAGGCGTTAACTCGGTTCAGAAGGTTTTTTTGCGTCAAATTATGCGGCACCCAAATATCAAGCTTTTTTGTATCCATGCAGATAGTTTAAAATGGTTTGGTGACTAACTCTCATCTCCTGGGCGATGTCACGATATGCCACATGCCGGTCTAATACGATAAATTCCATGATTTGATCGGTATTCGTTGTCACAAGTCTTCTGCCGGTTGGCTTATCCATGGTGTCGTTTTCAATGGCTCTGAATCATCGAAACTATTCCTCTGCAGTTTGAAGTGATAGCGTCCCTTCCTACAAAACACCAATAATTTCACGGAACGTTTCTCTAGCGGATTTACCTTTGACGAAGGAAAACTTTAAAATAGCGCGAATTTCGGCGTTAGTGAACTCCATTTTTACACGTCTAGAACTTTTGAACCTAATATCCAAACTAATCATGCATAGCGTCGTTTTGTACGTTATGTCAAGACCTTTTAAATGATGTATAGTATTACCAGATACGAGCTCTGTAGCGTTTTGTACATAGCCCTGAAATTCATAAGAACAAAAGGCGGAAGAGAGATATTTGACAACCTAATACATCCAATTAACTGTTTCCGATCTACTTTTTTCAAGATTAAAGTTAAATTTTATGCTATTTCCTTGATTTAATTTTTTCGAATAATAAAAGACTGTGGACGCAAAAATGCTGTAAAAAACGCACGCCATTCACGAACTAACAGATCCAAATACTATCTGTGTACACCTTTGAATTCATGCAGACTGACTGGTGATGCTCCTGGTGATAAACCTCCTAGAAGAGAACGTTTAGAGCTGGTGTTCTCACGGTCCATATGCTATCTACTAAGGGGAGAAAAAGAGAAGAGAATGAGTAGAAATAATTAACCTATTATTTCAGCTTTATAAAACCTCTTATTGAGCCGTTCCACACTCCTAGTTGTGATTCTTGCTTTGTAACTTAGTGAGTGGAGGGTTGAGCGTCCTGACACATGCTTTAGGAGCCGATGATCCCATAACAGAAGCACTAAGAAGTCAGTTAATTCTCTGATCATCGTGGGCGTCGTTAGTTACGTTACTATAGTTATCTTTATTAGATCGACGTGCAATCCACTTTCATCGACGAATTGACCGAGGTATTCGAGATGTTGTCCAGCGAAACAGCACTTTTCCAGTTTTGGCGAAGTTTTGCCTGAAAGAGTCAATCGATACCATGTAGAATTTTCACATAGTCTTCGTAGATAGCCGTAATCACGACTGTATCGTCCAAGTACGAATATCTCGATGTCATGGGTGTGATCAATTTCTTTTACGTATTTGGGGTCACCCGCGAGTTTCTCAGGGAATTCGATTAATTTGGATTTATACCGATGGGCTACACGTCAACAAAATCAAAGAATTGCTACTGCAAATTCGTCGATTATCTACTATAGCGCTTGCTGATATTGTTGGAATTTTAATTGGGTCAATCAACACCATTTTGAAAAACGATTTGCGCCTGAAAAATGAAATATCGATTGGTGCTAAAAACATTCAATTTTTTGGAAAAACAATATTGCCTTTAAGTCTGTGGAACGATGCTTTTGGACTATCACAACAAGATGGAACGCATAATAATTAGAAATTAGACTTGGATCTATGATTACGATCTAAAAACAACGTATTGATCCAGCTAATATCGTACCAAGGGAGAGTGGAGAACGAATTAATTACGCCAAAGTCACTCAAAATAGTAAGCTTAAAACATTTTTTTAAAAAATAGTTTCATTACACTTGATTATAAATTACTGAATTAGTTTTTAATTCAGCAATTCTTCCTTGCTTAGCAAGATGCTCCGCAGTTGTATAAGTATAACATCTGTTTGGTGTGACATATTATCTCAAATTAGCAGTGCACTGACAGTACCGAATAGATTATTTATCGGCGGCAAATCCGACAGTTCAGTACAATTATTTGATACGGACTACTATAAAAGTAGTTTTGAATGTTATTATGAATCCACATTAGAATAATTGTTAATATATTACATTCCTCATAATATAGTATTCTAAAAAAATAATCACAAATTTTTGACAAAGCAATAATTATATTAGTATTGTATTAGTTCTTATGTTAATTATGATAATACGTATGCTGTGTATACAGACACGCATTCTATATGCACGGATATGTGAACATATACTTCTTATATTGTCTATATATCAAAATCTGCTGTGCAAATGTTTCGATTGTACTTTTCCTTGGCAGTTTTCACTATTATCTAGCATCAAATAAATATGTATATAAACAACGCGTGAACATAGTACATGTGTTACCCACTCTGACGAACAAGATATTTTTCCATTATCTGCAAAATATACATTTCGCCCTTCTAAGGCATATACTTAGAATTTTGAAGTTTAAATAAAAATCATGTCATTTTAAATTAAATCATTGAAGCCTACGATGGCTCGGTCGCTAGAGCGAAGGACTAGTAACTTGATGATCTCAGTTCAAATCTCGGTCTTCGCCCATTGTCACAAAGACCGCTGTAATAATTTACATATGGTTTGTTTACAAACACGTAATAGATCCCAATGCTTATTAACATCCGTATTTGGAAGTAACGTTAGATAACGGTAAAAAAAGTTAACATCATTGCGTTTTATTTAAGAAATACTGTGTCTCTGGAGTAATAATCCTGGAAACGTACCACTCACGGTACATTACGAGGGTGGATGGATAAGTTTCCGGCCTGACCAAGAAAAACAACGTTTTTAAGAATTTTTTTTATTTCTCAACATAATCTCCTCCAAGGCTGATACATTTCTCATAGCGGTGTTCTAGTCTAGTAATGCTATCTCTATAGACTGATTCATCAAGCTCCTCAAAATACCCATTTACAGTTTGGATTACTTCTTCATTGTCCGCAAATCTCATTTGTTAATGTCATACGAGTGATTTCGAATAGAATAATCTCATAATTTTTATGGCATATATTTATTCTCGGCCGAAAATTAGTTTATATGATTCGTTTCAATGTCCTCTAAAGCGTAATGATCGTCCGCTGCATCAATAGTCCGATCGTTCGCTCCGGCACCCAAACTTTGTAAAAAAATTAAAAAATTGATAGAAACCAGATTTTATGAAATAATTTTGAGTTTAGAAAAAAATTGTCCAAACAAAAGTTGTAATCCTATTCAACTGAATTTTTATGTTCTATCTATTTTTGCTCTAAAGCTAATAATTATCGAGAAAAACCCAATTAATTAGAAACAGTTCAAGCTGCTATCAACCCAAGTCATAGTCAATACGTCAGTACGTACGTCAATACATACCCTACCTAGCCGCTCAGATCATACATAGAACAAGTACTTTTTAAATTGAAATTTTGCTCATAAAATGATGATTTTAAAGCAAAAATATATCGAATGTAAAAAATTACTTTTAAGTACATCTCCAAATTTTGTTTAAAATAATTTTTAACAAACTCTCTATTGTTTCATATATTATCATTTATTTACTATTATATACAAAGTTTTTAATGCTTTTCTCTTTATCAGTATTAATTTAGACAATTTAATAATGTTCCAAAGCTTCAAAAATTATTTGTAGAAATCTTTTCTTAATTGTTATAAATTTTTCATTATACATAAATCAAAAATACTAAAAAACAATATAAATTTCCTTCACCGCGGTGAAGGAAATTTGTTATATGGAAGTATGGTAATGACATCTATATACTGTAACGGTGCGCGTGTCCGCCTCGAGCACGAGGACGGCGGGCACGGCCGTTGCAAATCTGTGCCCGGCTGGGCTTAGCCCCGAAGGATTCCGGCAAGGGAGAGGGGCGGTTCGCGAAGGGCGAAATATCGCGTTCGGGACTGCGCGTGGGACAGGGTGGCTAATGGAGCACACTTGATACTAATAAAAAAATTAAAATAATTAAAATTTAAACAAGTTTTAATAACGCAGTACAAAAGAAAAGAATACAACGCAGCGCCTATATATGAGGCGTGCGGGACGCAGGCCGAGGGTCGCCGAGGCGACGGCGCGCGGGGCGTTCGGGAAGAGAGAGAGAGAGAGAGAGAAAAGGGGCTGCCACTTACAGTGAGTCGGAGCTCGTTGGTCCCGCAGCGCGTCCTCGTCCGGCAGCAGCGCCTTCCTTCGCCGGGAGCGGCGGTGACGTCGGCGTCCGGAAACCCCGGGATGGGGCGGTTATTCCGCGGAGACGGGGTCTGGCGACAAGTTCGTCCGCTCGGGCCCGTCCTCAGTGCGAGTGCGCTACACGCACACACAATGCCGTGGCACAAACACGCGCGTTCGGGAGTGTACCCTCCCCGAAGAAGAGGTACGTAGCGAGGGGGAACACGTGGAGCACGAGGCGTGTTCCCGTAGACGATGACCGAGACGACACCGTAACAGCAAAGAAAACAAAGCACGTGGAGCGAAAAGCCGGCTAAAACGCGTGTTCAAAGCTCGCGGCCTTCTCTCTATCTGTCTAATTCGCGCGCGTGGCTGTCTCTCCCCACTCCCCGCTCTCTCTCTCACTTACCTCTCCGCCGGTGGTTGTGCGTCGGCCTGAAACATACAAACATTTCTACATATAAATATACGGATAAATATGTACATGCTACGGCTGGAGAGAGAGCAACGGGACGGGGAAGGCAGGCGCACGCAGTGCTTGCGTTCCTCGTCACAATACATATTGTTTATAAGTTTAAATATTACAGAATTTTTTCCAGAAAAATTGCATAGAATCACCTACTACATTTTCCAGAATCTTATTGTCATTTGAATATTTTTTGTAATATTTATCTATTATATGATTCTCTGACCGAATGTGATACGAACGTACATAATTTCTGTAATTTTGCAACCACTTTCAAATGATTTTATCGCATGCATTATAACAGTATACGAATATCTAATTATTATAAATCAAAGAGTATTGTATATTATTGTAATAATTTATAAATTTTTCAGGAAAAAAAATTCTGTAATATTTAAACTAGTAAACTATATATATAGATATGTCATTACCATACTTCCATGTAACAAATTTCCTTCACCGTTATTGTATTTTAGTATTTTTGATTTATTTGTAATGAAAAATTTATAACAATTAGGAAAAGGTTTCCACAAATAATTTTTGAAACTTTGGAACATTAATATTATATTTTAAATTGTCTGAATTAATACTGATAAAGTGAAAAGCATTAAAAAAAAAGCTTATATAATAGTAAATAAATGATAATATATGAAACAATAAAGAGTTTGTTAAAAATTATTTTAAACAAAATTTGGAGACCTACCCAAATAAATTTTTTACATTCCATATATTTGTGCTTTAAAACTAGAATTTTATAGTAACTGAAAACCCTCATCATTAATTACGTTTTTTTCGATAATTATTAGTTTTACTGGATAGAACATAAAAAATTCATTTGAAAGGATCTATAACTTTTGTCTGAACAATTTTTTTCTAAACTTAAAATTCCTCCATAAAACTTGGTTTTTATAATTTTTTTAACATTTTCACAAAGTTGGGGTACCTGGCTTTGCCACAACCAGATTAAGTGCCGCAGCGGACGATGGCTCCACTCTTCAGTACATTGAAAGGAATCGTTTAAACTAATTTTCAGCGGAGGATAAATTGATCACTAAAATATGTCGCTATCTCCCGGACTATTTGATACTTTCTGGTTGAGGACGGCTTCCTAATAGTATACGGTAGATTAGAAAGGCAGAAAAGCACTTCTCTTATTTTCCAAGCGACATCCCATTATTTTACTGAAACATAAGCAATTTACGAATTTAGTTATTAGATATTATCATACATCTAATTTTCACACAGGCACATAAAATATATTATATTTCATATGAGAAAAATTCTGGCCAATTAATGGTACCAGTCAAGTTGAAAAGTTCATTAAGAAATGCTCTGTACATTATAAGCTTATAAAATGTAAAATTTACCTAAAATATAACTGATTCAAACAAGGCCAATAAATAATGTGGGAGTAGATTTTTGTGGCCTTTTCTATTTAAAAGATAAATTTATCGAAAAGTGAAATATATTAAAATATGTTGTAACGGTGCGCGTGTCCGCCTCGAGCACGAGGACGGCGGGCACGGCCGTTGCAAATCTGTGCCCGGCTGGGCTTAGCCCCGAAGGATTCCGGCGAGGGAGAGGGGCGGTTCGCGAAGGGCGAAATATCGCGTTCGGGACTGCGCGTGGGATAGGGCGGCTAATGGAGCACACTTGAAATAATAAAAATAAAAATAATTAAAATTTAAATAGGTTTTAATAGCGCAGTGCTAAAAAATATAATGCAGCGCCTACATGCGAGGCGTGCGGGACGCAGGCCGAGGGTCGCCGAGGCGACGGCGCGCGAGGAGTTCGGGAAGAGAGAGAGAGAGAGAGAGAAAAGGGGCTGCCACTTACAGTGAGTCGGAGCTCGTTGGTCCCGCAGCGCGTCCTCGTCCGGCAGCAGCGCCTTCCTTCGCCGGGAGCGGCGGTGACGTCGGCGTCCGGAAACCCCGGGATGGGGCGGTTATTCCGCGGAGACGGGGTCTGGCGACAAGTTCGTCCGCTCGAACTCGTGTTCGGCGCATGTGCACTGCACACACTCACACCACTGTGACACAGCACGCGCGTCAAATCGGGCACCATCCCCGAAGACGAGGTACGAGGCGGGGGAACCTTGGAGCACAAGGCAGGTTCCCACACGCGATTAGTCGCAGCACGGCGGTAGCAACCAAAAAAAACGGACGACGTGCGTAGAAGGCCGGGAACGACGCGTGTTCTTAGCTCGCGACTTTCTCTCTTTCTCATCCTTCGCGCGCGTGGCCGTCTCTCCCCACTCCCCGCTCTCTCTCTCTCTCTCTCTCACTTACCTCTCCGCCGGTGGTTGTGCGTCGGCCTGTAACAGATAAACATTTCTACATGCAAATATACAAATACATAAATACAGGCTACGGCTAGAGAGAGAGCAACGGGACGGGGAAAGCAAGCGCACGCAGTGCTTGCGTTCCCCGTCACAATGTATAGCCATATTAATTTGCATAAGCGTTAAAGTTATTCACATAGAATTAGTTGAAGATCTTTCGATGATTGTCTTTCTGCCGGCATTGAAGCGTTTTATCTCGAGACATGGATTACTAGAAAAAATCTTTTCCCATAATGGCACAAATTTTAAGGGGACAAATAATTCGTTAAATGAACTATATGACTTACTTGAAAGTAAAAAAGATAAAGTCAAAACTATTTACAAATGCATATCGTTTAAAATGGTATTTTATTCCTCCACATGCGCCTAATTTTGGCGGTCTATAGATGATTATGAAAAAAATTTAAGCATCATTTTAAATGTGGAGTATTTGGTTAAAAATTTACTTTATCGAATTGAACACGTATTCCATCGAAATAGAAACTAGTTTAAATTTAAAGCTGTTAATCCTATATCAACAGATATAAGCGATTTATCCGTTCTCAGTCCAAATCATTTTCTGATCGGTGATTGAAGTGTGTGCTCGAACATATTTATGTAGAATATCTGACAAATTGGTTGCATACAACTTTAAATTACAAATATGAATCAAAAGATTCAAAAATCAGCACGGGGTTAGTAGTTTTAGTAAAGCAAGATAACGTTGCAAGCATGCAATGGAATTTGGATGTTATAGAAGAGATACATAGAGGAATGCATATTACTGTGCGGACCGTCACTATTCGAACAAAAAAAGGCTCGATCAAACGCCACACTTCAAAGATAGTAGTTCTTTCTATTTAATAAAATATAAAGCAAACTATTTAAACATAAAGAAATATAGAAATTATAACTGTAACTTTATATTTGTATTTCTTATGTATCTTTATATTATGTATTTAGCTTGTAATTTTTACTCAATAATATTTATGTTAACCGAAATCACTCAACAATACACTAATTTTCTTTTCTTTTTTTACAAAATGAATGTTCTATTTAAAATATAAGAAATAAAAACATTTTATTCAAGTATTGCTCATAACTAGAGACTAGTTTTTTCCATCTTTTTAAATTTATTCTGTTTTGCCTCAAATTATAGTTTTATTTCATATGGTTACATAGAGAGCAGTTTACTTTTTCTGTTTGCTCTATCTATATTACAAGTAGAAAGGTAAAACAAATTTTATTAAGTAACGCATTCTAGAAGCGAAAAATATAAATTAGACACTCAAGTAGTGTATAGAATTTACAATAAAAGTTAAATTCGAAATTAAATCACTTATACCTTAATCTGTAAGCGCTAATATACTGTTCGGTACATTGGAATCATATTTCTTGATGATCTCATGGTCTTAATTAATGTTTATAAAAATAAAAGAAAACAAACTTGAAGGATCTAAATTCCAGCTGAATCTATTGTAATAATTATATTTTATTTAAGCTGAAAAGCAATATATAAAATAATGTTTCAGAACCTTCCAAGAGGAATGTCGCTTTATGATTTTTCTCCGATTTTGATACTTCATCCAAACGCAAGTTTATGCTGTACCATGGGAATCAATTTCAATGATTCGACTCAACCTGCATCTTTTAACATTGATTTTATAATTAAAGAGGATCAAATATCTCGTAGTACAGAAATAAAAGCTCCCATAGGAGAAATCATTCAATCTATAATTTTGAATGAAACCTTATTCTTATCTACAAAGGATAGATTAAAAGGTATGAATGAACATACTGGTACAATTAATTATACAGGAAGTATTGAGAACTTACATGAAAAAGTTGTAGAAGTTGCCAATCTTGCTCAAATATCTAGTGCGAACGACATTATTAGGTATGTTCATATTATTTTATGTATATTTAATTTTTCATTTTCTTATTAATTTTTTTTTTTACAAAAATTTTTATTATATTTTTAGATTTGCAGCTCACACGTTGGCCTCTAAATCTTTGGTTTTAGTGACAATAAAGGTGGAAAAGGAGAATATTTTAGAAATTTGTGTAAACTGTGAAAAAATGGTTATAGGGTCAATGCTTTTGAATGAAATTAAAAGCAATTTGAAATGTTTAAACAATTAGAATTCATTATATAAGTAATAAATTGTCTAAATATATAATTTGCATAATTACAGTCTTTATATAAAAGTGCATTGCAACATATGTAATTTAATTGTAAGAAATAAATATTATTAAATTAAAACTATTATTTTATCTATGATAACTCGAGCCATATCAAATGTTTATTTTTTATGCATGGCTATATAAAAAGCTGTCATCGATTCACTGATTTATGTGAAGTGGAGCATTGTATTTATGACTACCAGTGAACATTCATTTATAACACACTGTTAATAACATTTTCTTATATATAATAGATACCCAGCATATAGTTTTTACGTTGTTTTATTTTTTCAACGTCTAAAATTTTAAAAAGTACTAGTGTCCCTCAGGATTCTTTAAGTAATACATACTTTTTGGCTCAAACAAAGCTCGAACATCATGAAAACAATGTCATAACCTGTTCACTATTGAGCATCAAGAGAAGGAGTGGAATATTGAGGGTAGAGAGGGAATGGAAACTCAGCCAAATTGGTGTCAAATTATGCGGCAGGACTTCGGGACAAAATTACAAATTTGCAAGTATTTGAAGAAAAGAAAGCGAGGTATATAGTAAGCGTGGGTAGAAGCGAAACTTAAATCTCTGCTCCCCTACTCTTGCTTTTTTCTTCTACTTACTCGCTTTGGCTTTTGCTTTCTTTCTCTCTCTTCCACGCAGAACTATCTAAGGATTTCCAAGAAAGCGACGTCTACTGGACAGATTTGAACGACCATCTCTAGCTAATTTTTGATAAATTTTTCCCATGTAAAGGGAGCGGAGTTTCCACTCCTCTATTATATATATATATATATATATATATATATATATATATATCCGTACTATCATATGTTAGTAAAAATTTTGGGCATCTTCATTTGAAAATTACTCGCAAATGTCTATGTTGACCTTTGCTGGGGGAAAATGGTCCCGTGGTATCCGCAGCTTCAGTTACCACGGTCCTTCGATATTCGATTTTTCCATTAATCCTGTGGATGCACCTTGTAGATTTAATACTCGTGACAATTCCTCATATATTCATAAGTGTGCTCACATGATTAACCAATAATAATTTTAGCTTATGTTGTGGAGTCTTCTCCACTCCGAAATGCCCTGATGTTGTGGTGTTGTGGCATTCGTACATTATTCTCTCTCTGTCCTCCAATAAGATTATCAATTTCCAGTCCTCTGTGCCAGGTCCTAATGTTATTGTTGTTGGATTGGGGCGGTGTTCATATAATAGACCGTTGACAGTCTCCCAATCTGCGAATTTATTAGGTTATCGATTTAATTTAATCTCGAGTTAGTAAGATCTTCAGCTTCTCGAACGCGTCTTGTTGTTCGTTTTCCCATGCCCATGTTACATTATTTTTTAATAATCTTTTTGTAGGCAGTTTAATTTCCGCAAGGTTCTCTATGAATCAGGCATACCAGCGTCCCATGCCCAGAAACGCTCGCAATTGTTTTAAATTTCTTGGAGCTGGGCATTCACTCACTGGCTTGATTTTGTCCGAATCGGTTAACAAGCCATTCTTGTCAACGATATATCATAAGTATTTCACCTCGCGGTAGCAAAATTCGGACTTTTAGCTATTTATCCTTAGCCCTACTTCCTTGAGGCGCTGTAGCACTGCCATCAGTTTCTGAATGTGTTCCTCGAACGAGTTAGTGGCAATGATTATATCGTCCATATATACAAACTCTAATGGTTGCCTTTCAGGACTAAAGGTGACGTCTATGCGACCGTGGAAGTTTACAAGAACGTCTGGGGTACGGCAAACGCTGTGATCACTTTGCTCGACTCATCTAATGGTATCTAATGATAAGCCTGACTAGGTAAATTTTTTATAGGTATCGTACATCTCTCGAGTTATCAAGTAGTATATCCATGTGAGGGAGAGGATACGTATCTTTCTTCGTGATCTGATTCACCACTCTGTAATCAATACAGAAGCAGATTTTTCCATGCTTTTTTGGCACGATGACCGGACAGTGATGATGATTTTAGCGTGTTCTTATTGAAGTAGTTTATCAAAGATGCGATCTACACGTTGCTTAATGGGTCAGTGCCCTTGCACGTTGATGTGGTGCGGCGATACATTTGCTGGGGGAAGTGTATTGCTGGCATTTGGCATTAGGCCTTTTAAGGATCTTTCGAGGGCTTGTCTCTCGTTTTCGTTCACAGTAGCGAAGCTTAAAAATCAACTAAGATTTTCAAATTTCAAAGCTAATTTTGTTCTCTATCTGTTTTATAAAATCCCCCCTTTTTTAAAGATTCTTTTAATATTTCCACAAATTCCAGGAGCGTCTTAAGCTCCAAGGTGATCATGCAAAATAATATTATAGCTATTGTTTAAAATTATTTATATTATTCAATTTACTTGCATGAGTATTTTTATGTTAATGTATGCCTATAGTCTCATAATTAAAAAAAAATTCTAACTTTATTTATTTATATTAGCTTTGTTTATTATTATATCTATTTTTTATTATTTATAATCTCATCTATTTCTTTGTTTTAGTTAATTAAATCTTTCACTAATTTATGGTTGCTTTCTTCCTTAAACTATTGATTTAGTTTTAATTACTCCTAGAATGCAGAAGTTATTGAATTTATTTCAATTGTTGGTAATTATTTAAATTGTTTATAATTATTTTAGTGATTTTATTTATGTTAATGATTTATACGGATATATGTTATTTAGATTTATCTGTTTGTTTCCTCTCATTGGACTATAATAATCCAAGATTTTGGAAATTGTTTAAACTATTGAAATTGTTTATAACAGCGCCCACTTGGATTTGTCCATCAATAATAATAATCATATAGCAGGATATTATTGGTTATTAAATATTTTCAGCTAATAATTTATATATAATTTATGTATCGTTAATTTATTTATTATTGTGCGACGAACCGCAATGCCAACACCAACACCTGGCCGCCAGCGGGCAGCCCGCAAGGGCAACCCGCTGTGAAAAAATGGTTACAAATGAATTATTGAAAGTATTGGCCATCGCTAGCTACAACTTTTTCCCATCTTTCTGGCAACATACGAATCCCGTTGCGAAAAAATTCGACCGGTTTGGCCTCTATCCAGTCATCCACCCATTTTTTGGCTTCCTCGTAGGAATGGAAGTGCTGGTCAGCCAGGCCATGCGTCATCGATCTGAAGAGATGGTAATCAGACTGAGCAACGTCTGGACTATACGGCGGGTGGGGTAGGACTTCCTACCTAAATTTGGAAATAAGAAGTCACTTAACGCCAGATCTGCTGAGTTCGGCGGATGGTCTATCAATTTACACTTCAATTCCTGAATTTTGGCAATCGAAACTACGTACGTATGCATTCGTACATTATCCTGGAGAAAGAGGACTTTTTTTCTTCAATTGAGGACGATTTTCTTTTATTTTCTCATGTAGCTGTCTTAATAATGACGCATAATACTTTCCAGTAATCGTCTGTCCCTTTTCCAAATAGTCAATAAGGATAATGCCATGTGCATCCCAAAATACAGTAACCATAATCTTTCCAGTTGGTTTCACCGTTTTTGCCTTTTTGTAGCCCGTTCGCCTTTCATAATCCATTATTTAGACCGTTCTTTCGTCTCAATAGTGTAATGGTGTATCCATGTTACATCTACAGTGATTAATCTTCGCAGAAACTCATCTGGGTTGCGACGCATGCGCTCCAAAAGAGCCTGAGAAGAAACCACGTGGTTGCGTTTGTTCTCATCTGAGAGAAAACGCGGCACTCATCTCGCAGATATTTTTTTCATAGCCAACCTATCGTGCAAAATTGAAACGACGGTATCTTTTGAAACCCCTGTGGTCTTAATTATTCGCCCAATTTTATTCTCCGGTCACTTAACACTATATCGTGGGTTTTATTGATCATTTTCGGAGTTCTCACGTCTACGGGACGTCCTGAACGATATTTATCTTCTGTTGATGTACAGACACGTTTAAATTCATTTATCCAATTGTCAACTGTTGCAAAAACAGGGGCAGATGTGCCATGAACTGAATCCAAACTCAGCTTTTATTTCTTTTGCTGTTAAGCCATTTAAAATCGAAATGTTTAATCACCGCTCTAAACTCACTTTATTACATTTTCTTAAGCAAACAAAAGTTATTTACTTCAACTGACGATAAAAATGAAACCACTAGATGAATATGGCTGCAACTTTGCCAGATACCTAGTGAGGAATGACACTTACTAGAAACAGACCATTTTTGATGCTACGAGCGCTATCTCTTAAATATTCTAAGGACTTATTGATCTCTCCTCGTATCTTACGATTTTTTGATTAGCATAGAATTTATTTTTTTAGGTTGGAATAGTATATATCAAAACTTTTAATCAAAAGTTGTCAATGTTGAAAATCAATTTTTCATAAGGTTATGTTAGGGGAGCCGAGCATACGATTCCTATTATTCTGGTATCGGTATCAGTTGTTTTTTCAAATAATACAAAGTCATAGTAATAGTACTATGATCAAATTCAAAGGTGAATTTTCTTATATTTTCAAAATCTTTTTATTCCAAATTAATTTTATCCCTTTGAAAGCAATCCCCTTCTGCGTTAATACATCTATACCAACCAATTTTTCATTTCTCACAGCACTACGGCGGGTGGGGTAGGACTTCCCATTTGAGCGTTTCTAAGTATGTTTTCACCGGCGGTGCAACATGTGGGCGAGCATTGTCATGTTGCAAAATAACTTTGTCGTGCCTGTCGGAGTATTGTAGCCGTTTTTCTCGCAGTGCGCGGCTCAAACGCATCAATTGTCGTCGATAGACCTCGCCTGTGATCCTTTCATTCGGTTTCAGAAGCTCATAGTAAACCACACCTAGCTGGTCCCACCATATACAGAGCATGAGCTTGGCGCCATGAATATTTGGCTTGGCCGTCGATGATGATGCATGGCCGGGTAGTCCCCATGATTTTCTTCGCTTCGGATTATCGTAACGTATCCACTTTTCATCGCCAGTCACGATACGATGCAGAAAACCCTTTCTTTTATGTCGCTGAAGTAGCTGTTCGCAAGTGAAAAAACGCCGTTCGACGTCTCTCAGCTTCAGTTCGTACGGCACCCAATTTCCTTGCTTTTGGATCATTCCCATGGCTTTCAAACGCTTGGAAATGGTTGTTCGGTCAACTCCCAATGCTTCAGCAAGTTCTTCTTGCGTTTGACAAGAATCTTCATCAAGCAAAGTCGCCAATTCTCGATCTTCAAAGATTTGCGGCCGCCCGGAACGCTCCTTGTCTTCCACGTCGAAATCACCGCTTTTGAAGCGTCGAAACCATCCGCGAACACTTGAATCATCGACACAACCTTCTCCATAAGCCTCCTGAAGCAATCGATGCGTCTCGGCAGCAGATTTCTTCAAATTGAACCAATAAAGTGAAACTTCACGACATTTTCACGATATCAAAAATTTATGATGCGAAAAAATTTTAACTAATGTGTTAGTATGGAATTGTTGACATATGAATAAGCTTTGATTATGACATATGTAACCATTGAATACTCGCACAGTATTGGTGGCGCCATCTCTTACAAAAAACGGGAAAGACTTATTCACACTCCTAATATATTTGGAAGAAAATTGGGTGAGAGAATTCATCGGAAATTTATTTAAGAACTTTAAAGGAACAGCCAAGTTATATGCACACTTTATTTCTTTTCACACTTCTTCTTTTAGCAAACTTAATTTTTAATTTTTTGATTCTTTTAAGCCATGTAAGAAATAAAACAAAAAAATTAAACAAGATGACAGCTAGAGAGAGAGAGAGAGAGAGAGAGAGAGAATATGAAGAAGGGTCTCCGAAGTCTGAACGCAGTTTTGTATGCACAGGTCCGCAGTAATAAAGCGCCTTTCCCTCTCTGGTTGTAAGTTGCAAGCAATTAGTTTTTTATGCAATTAGAATGATGCTCAGCCATGCCCTTCAAGCATATACATGGAAGTTGCATGTAAATAAAGAGGATGGCAAAAGATGTGAGAGACAGATCCGGTTAATGGGGTTTTTCCATCTCGCTAGAACAATTACTGTGATTGGTTATAAGTTTGTATGTGTGCTTGGCACGCTTTGTTTGATTATTGCTCCTTCTTTACTTTTTGTAACTTGTGAGTGAATTTAACCAAAAACTAATAACCAATCCCAATAATGGACGGGAGAGGCAGAAAAATCCTACAGCTCGAACCTCTCTCTCACACCTTTTATCAACCTTTTAACAAGATATAAGCAGAGATGAACCGAGATTGCCAGGGCCCATGTAAATCAATGGTTCCAAAATTGGCGCCATAGCCTACAGTGGTAGCTGCCCGAACAAGGTCCGTCTGCAATGTCGATTATCGGTAATTGCAGTGCACTGCTGAAAAATGTCCGAATAGAAAATAATAGAAATAACGCATCTAAAGCAATGAAGGAGAAACGGCGGGCGCGAGTATAGACTGTTATTAAGAGGAGGGGCAAGGTGGCAGGCAGGCACGATGCCGAAGAGGGGAAGTAGGGGAAGTGAAGGACCGAGCAAAAGAGAAAAGAACTGCGCGTAGATACGTGTGTGTGTATATATATATATATATATATATATATATATATAGATGCGTGCGTGCGTGCGTGCGTATTCTTTACTTAAAACTTTGATTCTCAAACTTCGACCTTCCTCATTATGACATATTGTAATTTTGTAACATGAGTGAGGGAGCTCTGTTGGGCGTGCTTTGTGTGTGTGTGTGTGTGTGTGTGTGTGTTGTTTTTTTTTTTTTTTGTTATTAGGCGTAGACAGAGCAAGCTCTGCACTAGTGGCCTCTCGAAACCAGCATCCCGCCGGAACTATCCGGGAATATTACTTCGGCGGAGCTGTTAGTTAGCCTATACGACTCCTCTTCTTATGACACTATCCTACGTCCCCCATCCACACAGGTGATCAGGGGTTCGGTGTTCGTCCTCTGTATCTTAAAATAGGATCAGTTGGCCTGGTTCATCCTGGGCCATTCGCCTAGTTCTATCGGCATATCTAAGTTTGGTCATCACCTCTTTTGCGAAACTGGCTACTGCCTTCCAGTTTTCAGAAGATTCCAGCATTATTGATAGGATGCTCTCTGGTCTTATTGGCTTATTGATGATGTTCATCAAGTGCTCACGTTGTGTTCTAAAACGAGGGCAGCTCACTAATATATGCTCAGCATCCTCGACCAAAGTCGGACAGATGGGGCAGAGATCATTATTATCCAGGTGAAAGCGGTGGAAATAGGACCTAAAACAACCATGTCCAGTCAACAACTGAGTTAGGTGGAAATCTAATTCCCCGTGTTTCCTGTTAGACCATCTGTGTATGTCTGGGAGGATACGATAAGTCCATCGGCCTTTGCTAGAATCGGTCCATCGTTTTTGCCATATTTCTATAGAACGATGACGTTCCACATTTTTAGCACCTTGTAGGGAATCCACTGCGGCCTTACATATGTTGTGCAGCCTAGCCAGTTCATCTGCAGCTAAATCGAAAGGAAGAATTCCGGCAAGTACCTCAGCTGCGTCGGTGGATACCGTCCTGTAACCACTAATAATACGTATACAGGAGCGACGACGGGTCGCAATGGCCAACTCATAATACGATTTAATTCCGCATGCATGATGCCAGATTGGTGCTGCATACATGCTGACAGAATTAACAACATAAGCTAATAGTTTCCTCTGGGGTGGACGTGGGCCACCAATGTTAGGCATGAGCCGACACAAGGCAGCTGAAACTCGTTGCGCTTTTTCGCCAGATATCTTTAGATGTTCTTTGAAATTTAACCTGGCATCAAGCTGGACACCCAAGTATCGTAAGGATGGCACAGAACTAATGCGGCAGCTACCAACTTTAAGAGTAATACTATCTACCTTCTTACGACTGCTGACAAGAACTACTTCTGTCTTGTGCTCCGCTAATTGTAGACCAGCCGTCTTAATCCATCTACTGATGTTGCTGATTACCTCATTGGCATTTTCAGTAAGTTCATCAAGGGTCTTAGCCGTCACTACTAGAGCGATATCGTCGACGTACCCTACTGTTATTGAACCAGGCGGTTGTGGAATCCTCAACACGCCATCATACATAATATTCCACAATATAGGTCCCATAACTGAGCCCTGGGGGACTCCCGCAGTAACCTTATGCGATACAGTGCCTTGATCCGTTACGTATAATATTATCCTATTCTCAAAGTAGCTGGCCACGACATTCTGTAAATAACCAGGTACTCCGAACTCTTTAAGAGAACTCATAATAGAAGACCAGCGCGCTGAATTAAAGGCATTCTTGACATCTAGAGCGACAATGGCACAATACTGTTTAGTGCCACCTTTCCATCTCTTACCACTGATTGCATTTCTTGCGGTACACACTACCAGTTTAATGGCATCGACTATTGATTTTGATTTCCGAAATCCAAATTGGCGTGAGGATAAGCCATGCAATCCTTCAGTGAATGCTTCCAGTCGGCTACATATTATTTTTTCAAATATTTTACCTACCGTGTCGAGCATACACAATGGCCTGTATGATGAAGGATCATCAAGTGGCTTATTGCCCTTAGGTAACAGGACTAACCTTTGAGTTTTCCAGCAATCAGGAAAAATACCCTCAAGAAGACAAGCATTATATACTTTTAGAAATATAGATGGATTCTTCTGTATCGCCAACTTAACTGCAGCATTAGGGATACCATCAAGGCCAGGGGCAGCATTGTCTCTAGTCTTAGCGAAAGCATTATGTAGCTCCATTTCTGTTATAGGAGGTATATCGTCCAAGTGTTGCATGCGCAGTACAGTCCCATATGTGTCATTGGGAAATAGAGCGGAAAAAACCTTATCAATCAATACCGTACTAGTGGGTAGTATTGGTGCCCTACTCAATCGTGCCATGACTGTTTTGTATGGTCGTCCCCATAAGTCATTGTTGGCCTCTGCACACAGTTCAAGCCAGCATCGACGCTTGCTTACCTTAATGGCCTTGACAAGCGCTCTCTGTGCTTCTTTAAATAAACTATTAAACGTATCACGATGGGTGCGGGCTCTTTGGGCAAGTCTACGTGCGCGATGACATTGTTTGCGCAATTCTGCAATTTCATTTGTCCACCAGTAGACAGATTGACGATGTTTAAATCCGCTTATAGTCCTAGTCATCGATGCATCACATGCTTCAGAGATATGCTTCATGAGTGCATTTGCCAGATGGCCTGGTGCACCATATTCTAAACGCTCTTCTGATATTATAGTGGCGAACACTTCACAGTCTAGCGATCTGATGTTCCATTTCCGTGTGGGCATCCACTCATTGCACTTGTTCTTTACTTTCTTCTCTGCAATCTCATACAAGATCGCCCGGTGATCACTGTGGGTGTAAAGGTCGCTTACTCTCCAATTAAGGATCCGCTGAATCAAGTCAGCACTGGCGAATGTTACATCAATGACTGATTGTTTAACACCCCTAATGAAAGTGGCTTCAGATCCCTTATTAACCACGTGGAGTTGAAGAGAATTAAGGCCATCAAGCAGCATACTACCTCTGTTATTTGTTGAAGCGCTTCCCCAGGCTGTGGACCACGCGTTAAAATCGCCACCGATTAATAATGGTTTCTTGTCCATGGCTTCATCAACTAATTTAGCTACGAGGATTTCAAACTGCTTGTCCGTCAAGCTTGGAGGAGCATATACACTAAAGATGTATATTTCTTGTATTTTAGCCTAGGATATCAATTCGCTCCGATGACTCGACTGCTTTAGTACCTGCCTATTTTGTCCAACGCGCGCGCGCGCGCGCGTGTGTGTGTGTGTGTGTGTGTGTGTGTATACACGGGCGCACGTTTAATATGGAGAAACTAACAATTATTTTTTAAATAAACCTATTTTTATATCAATAATTATCAGTTCTTCTCGTTTTTAAACGTTGCAATTTATTGATCACATATATAATATAATATAAATTCAGTTCATTTTATTATCTGCTGAAAATGGGTTACTAAAGATAATTTCAATACAATGCAGAAGATTCATTAATATTATCTGCATCTAAATTGTATAAAAATGAAATTATTTGTAATTATAAAACAGGAATATAACATGCACATAAAAAGTTCTATTGATCTATTTATATTAATGTTTTAAATTTATCTCTAAATGGAATAATGTTCTGTTATAAATATTAAAAAATTTTAAAGAATAAACAATTCTTATTCATAATGTATATACTAGAATTAACAATAAATATATAAGAATATATTGTACTAGCTAGCTATAAATACTTTTTTAACATTTAACTTAATTAAAAATGATTTACACAGTACTTTATACTTTATGTATATATTGTAATGTAGTATATTATTTATATTTAAAATTTTATTTTCAATATAGTTTCTAAAAATAATTACATATTTATATGTGTAATAAACCAATCACTTTTCTTGGTAAAAATCAAATCATTAAGCTGTATATAATTTTGATATAGAAACACGATAATTTCATATTTCATAAAACCTAATGTATATTAAATAAAATTTTACATCATGTTTAATTTTAAAAATGTTATTTCCAATTCAATAAATATACGTTTAATCAGTTTTTTATTATAACTAAACTATAATAAACTATAATAAACTATAATAAACGCATATGCTCCATAAACCCTCAAGATATTCGTTTATTTTGATTGTAATATCACAAGAATTTTATGAATTTGTCATAAATTTATTAAGTATGTGTAATAATTCTGGGGATTACAAATTGAAGAGTGGTTGGTGATTCCAATAAAATATTATAATGCTTACACATTAATGATTTGTTTATTTGAACTTTTTAGCATTTTTCGAATATTCTCATAACACGGTATATATAAGGTTTCTTATGCTTATCGCTCAAACAGTCGAATTTACACCACGCCGATACGGAGATATGGTACGCTTTCTTGAAGTGACACCTGGAGCACTCGAAGATGAGCCGTTATTGTCAACAGAGCTAGCAGAGATGAATATTTATATTTATATAAATATAAATATGATAATATATATATATATATATATATATATATTATATATAGAGATCCGTTCGGTTTCGCGGTCGGCGAGCAGAGAGAACATTTCAATCGACAGCATTAGTTTTTTTTCTTCATAATCGCAATATAACTTTGCACTTGTATATTGCTTTATAACATTTGTTCTTAACTATCACAGTTAAATCTGCGATTAGATTTGCGCTATATGCAAACAAGCCATCATTCATATATATATATATATATATATATATATATATATATATATATATGATAGCGCTTTCGAATTAAATTAATAATTTATTTTATTCAATTTATCATCTTTTATATAATGGTATACAAAAGGAATTACTTTATTTTTAATAATAGTTTTTTGTCAGTCTTTATTATCTAATAAAGTGTTGTATGATATTAATATGATAAACGTTACAGTTTACAATGTGTGCGTGCGTGCGCGCGCGCGCGTGTGTGTGTGGAGAGAGAGAGAGAGAGAGAGAGAGAGAGAGAGAGAGAGATGAATGGATTTTGATGGCGGTTGGAATCGGTCCGAACTTGCCGAAATAGAGGAAAGATTAGTGCACGCATTTCTTATATATATATATATATATATATATATATATATATATATATATATATATATAGACGTATATACGTGCAGTTCATTTCTCTTTCGCTCGGTCCTTCGCTTCCCCTACTTACCCTCTTCTGCATTATGCCTGCCAGCCACCTTGCCCATCCCGTTAATTACAGTTTGTTTAAGTTTACAGTTTACTTGTGTAAAAAATACCCAATGTATAAAAATATATTGCCTAGATCATTTTACCTATAATAATATTAACATATATTAAATATCTGCAGGAAAAAATAATGAAGCTTCAAGGCTCGCCGAAACAATGTCAGTGATGTGGCTGTATTGAGTTTAGTTCCAAGAAAGTTCCCCCGCACTATTTTTCTGAATATTTATGATTTTTGCGGGACTAATTACGAATATCGTAACAGCTTTAGACGGAAATTGAATATTCATTCCTAAAACTATGCAAAGTCCATAAAGATCATGGTTTGTTCAATTTTCCTTAAGAAAATAAAAATACTTGCAAAAAAATTTTAAACCATAATCATAGAGCTCATTTAAATACATATTTTTTGTTCTATACAGTTTTCGGTGCAAATAATTGTAACGTTCCTTCTCCTTCCGCTTTATTTTTATTGGAATTCTCTGAGGTTTTCAGGATATGTGATTCGGATGGAGGAACGTATCAGGACAAGTTTTCGGGTGAATGATTTGATACTCGTTATGTTTCAAAAAAAATAACAATATATATATTTTTCTATAAATTATACAATAAAAATAATTAAAATAATAATAAATTGATAAAAAAAATAAGAAATAACTTCTACTTTATTGGCATCTCGGTGTAGATACCCTGCAACATAAAAGAATAACGATTTATAAATTAATTATTAGCGCTGACAATTTTATTTTATTTTCTGTCTACTTATTAATTGGATTATCTAAGTTTCTACGAATTCAGACGGCCTTGACCCAGTGCTTGCTCGCTTTGTTTACGCTATTTACTTAAACGGTTTATAGAAGCGGTCCGTCTGTTTACACGGAGTTTCTTTCGCAATACTGAATAAATCTTTATTCTCTCTTTTATATCACGCTAAGGTGCGCCTTAGCTAGTGATATATAAGAGTTCGGTATTTTACTCAGGAATAAGTATTTCTTTTTCCTTAGTAAAACTCCGTTTTCCTTTTGATTTATTTTACAGCATTTACTTCTTATATTTATAATATTAGTCGATCAACGTTATGATGACTTGCAGATTTTCGGTCGCCGGTCGGTCTGGCATTAATCCGAGGTGCGCCTCGTGATTAATAGCCGTCTGGTAATTTAATTTGACGAAAAGGAGCGCCTTTTCCCCGAATTAAATTAGGTCGGTTTTAATTTTGTCTCCCGGCGGTCTTTCTGGATTATTTCCTATGTGAAAAAAGAATTACTTTATCAGAAGTCGGGAGCGCCCGTTCTTCTGAGTCGGTAATTTTTAACTCTTTTCTTACGAGTAAAGGGGTTTTTCCTTTGGCCTCGAGAAAGAGTCTTTTTTCATCTAGGAAAAAACACAGAATATTATCGGTCGGTAGATGACAGTTCTCTTCGTCACTCGGGAGGTATCCTTCCTCGACGAGTGCCGAAAACGAACCGTGCTCTTTGCAAAATTTAGCGTACATTTATACACGGAAAAAGTACGTTACAAAAATCTGATTGGTTATTATTTATTTAAAAATACGGTGATATTGTTTCTATTGGTTAAATTATTTTATTCTATTTATTCTATTCTATGTTGTGTTTGTTTGTTTATTTATAGTAATCATTTCGTGTATATGTCTGCCTATTTATTATGATCTTACATTTATAATAACTCTTATCACGGTAATAAGTTAATTTATCCTACTCTTTTTCGCGTTACATAATATTTCTCGACAAAGTTCAGTTTCGGAAACTATTCCGTTTCGGAGTCCCGTGAACGGTTCCCCGCATATACTCGATGCAGGTATCTTCGTATACATTTTTTCAAGAAATATAGCTTCTAGAGACGAATTAAATAGAATAAAAAATATGTATTTTAATGAGATGTACAATGATTTTTTAAAATACATTTTTGTAAACTTTAATATTTCCCGAGATATGTCCAAAAGACTCTGTGTTTAAAGTTTTTAACTTGAGAATTAAATTTTCATCAAACGACACTCCGATAATTTTAATCGGCATCCAAAAAAAATCGAATAATCGATTATGCTCGTCTTTCGGAAGTTCATCCACGATCTCTATTATAGACTCACATAGCAATTTTTATTAGATCAAGCATGCTGCGATCACACATTTAGACTGTCGATGATCGCAATAGCCTTGGAGTAAGGCTAAATTATCAAAAAAATTTCGCGAAATTTACATCGCATATATATATATATATATATATATATATATATATATATAATATTTCTCGAAATTTATTACTCAAAATAGTAATGTAACCAATTTATTAAACAATTAAATGATATCTATGTAAATAATTCTCTATCTATAAATCTATATTCCTATAGATAATTTCATCCTCTGAGAATATTTCTCGAAAAATAATCATAAATTTAATCTTGGGGTCCCTCTAAAGCATCGACAGTGGTGTGTCTGTATTGAATAAGTCCTGTCACTATTTTCTTGAAAATTTGCAAACTTATATTTTTTGGAGCGCGGATTCTTAACATTATAATAACCTTAGATCAAAATTAAATATATATTCCCAAATCGACGAAAACTCCATAAAAATCATGGTTTTCTGAATTTATCTTAGAAAATGAAAAAATTTAACATTTAAATCCAAAATCATAGAGCTCATTAAAATACATATTTTTTTGTTCTATATAATTATTCCATACAAACTATATATTTTTGGAGAAAAGCTCAACATTTCCGTATCGGGGTCCCCGGAACAATTCTACGTTTATACGAAATATAGATACATTCGGATACATTTTTCTTGAGAAATGCTGTTTGTAGAAAATCAGCGCATAGTACAAAAAATGTATTTTGGTAAAATCTACAACTTTTGTTTGAAATACTTTTTGTAAATTGAAGTACACTAAAAAAAAATTTGATAATTTTAAATAAATACATTTCTTCGAATTCAAAGAACGAAGAATTTGTTTAATATAAACAACTGTTTTTCGTTAAGAAAAATATATATTTAAATGTATTAACTGATTTAGTTGAAACGATATTTTTAATTTAAAAAAATATTATAAATTTTCTCAATAGAATTTATTTAAGTAGCTAAATCAATTTCATTTTCGTAAATCATTAAATTGCATTTCATAAACATATCATTCATTTTCGTATTTTGTTAGTGAAAAATAAAAATGTTTGCAAAACTTTTTCGCCAGGTGTATCCAGGGTTTTCATCGCAATTAACGCATGCCTCTACCGGTTGCTAGCTTTGCAATGAGATTCTGAACCTTTATAATTATATATGTAAAGTTTGAACGGCTGAGATTTTGCGTTTCAAATTAAGTTGCGTTGCGCTGCCTACAATACTAATATAATATTATGTGTATATTTATATAAATTATATAATACATAAGAAAACAGTGTAAATATAATTATTCTTTATTGCAATATAACATATATCATACGTTTACATACTTGTAGATTACGAAAATGACGGTCTAATAAGTTAAGATAATACAGTTCAATTTTATGTTTTGTGTAAATTATACAAAATTAAAAATATTTTTTTTTAAATATTTCTTTAAATCAAATAAATATTTTTCCAATTAAGAATCAAATATCTTAAAACAACTTTTTATTTTTCATACATCAAAAATATTTACTGTATTTAAATAAACATGTCAATATTTTAAATATATAAATTTTTTACTTGCAATAAATGGTCTACTAATGGTATATGTATAAACCATTTGTTTAATTTAAAAAGTATGTATTTAAATGGAGTAAATTTTACATTAAAGAAAATATATATTTATATATATAAATATACGTGCAGTGTTCTTTAAGTTAAAACTTTGATATTTAAATTTCGATCTCATTTTGACGCGTGCATGTGTGTAATTGTACGTGTGATTATTGAAATAAATACGTGTAGGTCTCTCTCTCTCTCTCTCTCTCTCTCTCTCTCCGTGCGTGCGTGCGCGCGTGTGGGTGCGTGGATAGGTAAAGAACATATATATATATATATATATAGACGTATAGATGTCAGTTGTTTTCTCTTTCGCTCGGTCCTTCGCTTCCCCTACTTCCCCTCTTCGGCATCGTGTCGGCCTGCCACATTGCCCCTCCCCTTAGCAGCGGCTTGTACACGCGCCCGCTGTTTCTCCTTCTTTGCTGTGATGCCTTAATTATATTATGTATTAAATGTCCGAATAGCTATTCGGACATTTTTCAGCAGTGCGCTACATTTATCGATAGTCAAGATTGCAGACGGACCGTGTTCGTGATTCTGCCGCAAAATCTGGCGCTGTCACGGAACCAACGTCGCCTATGTCTCTGGCAATCTCGGTTCATCTCTGATATAAGAGATTCCCGATGTCATTGTCATATAGGAAAGGCTCGAGCACAATTTTCAAGCGCCGTGAACGTACCCCTCCATAGGGCCAACTGCAACATTACTGTCTAGCATACGTCACGAGCTGTGACAATAAATATATATATATATAGATATAGTTGTACGATTCTGTCCAATGCGACGTTACTGTTTTCGTTTGAATCACACAGAGGATAGGCCAAATAATATCTAATTGTGTATGAGCATCAGAAAACAATTCAGACCCGAACTCTAATGCCAGCTTCATAATGCATACGAATTTTTCATTCTGCAAAAAGTCAAGACTTTCCTTTCTTCTATTGTGGAAATTTCAAAATGTCATGGTTTGGTACTAAAATGGATATTCCATAATTAGTTTAAAAACTTGATTTTTAATATTTTATGCTTATATAATGTTATAATAATAATGCGCGAGAAGAAAAAGCAAAAATCCATTAATTGTCTGGAATATTAAAAATATAAATCATAATATAAATAAAAAATAGAAAATTAAATTCTTGCAATTAAATACTGGGATAAATTTTTTTTTTTTAATTAAAAAATAAGTATTTACACTTAAAATATTTATTTAAATGTTGTACTATATTTTATAATCCTATAGTATATTAAAAAGACAGAACAAATGTGATATAATGTTGTTCTTAAAATTTTTCTTAAACACATAATGTAACAAAAAAGGAATTTAAATAAAAATATATTTTTAAATAGATTTATCTCTCTGAATCATTGTTATATATGTATTTTATTTAGAGAGATAGCTTTTAAATTTGAACAGCTTCAGATTTAGGCATACAATGAAAATTAGTATGAATATTTTTATAAAAAGTGAAGTTTTTAACATCAACTTCCCCTTATAACACCCATTCTATTCATGACGAATTAATTTTACAATACAAATACAGTTAAACAATAAATTAAGGTTGTTGGATGTCAATGTTATTATAGTTAATAATAATAGAGTAATATATAATTTGCAGGTGATTAAAGTTCATGTCACACCATCAACTTGGAAATAAAATAGGTATTAGAAAGGGAGTAATTAACAGAGCAATCAAATTATCACACAAAAATTTCAAGAAAGATAATTTAAAATAAGTTGAAAAGATATTTATTAATAATAATTATCCAGTAGACATAATATAAAATTATTGCAAAAATTGGATTTATAATGATGCTAGAGAACATAATATAAAATATCAAAATAATAATAATAAAACCGTAGTGTTACCATATGTAAAAAGTTTATCCAAAATAATTAGTAGTACTTTCAAAAAACAAAATATTCAAGTTTACTTCAAAAATAATAATATGAAAATCTTATTAAACAACTGTAAAAATAAGGTGATAAATGTTTAAAAACAGGATTAGTATACAAAGTAGATTGTATAGATTGGAATGAATATTACATTGGAAAATGGTTAGACACTTAAAATAAAGCATATATGAATGTCAATATAGTTTATGAAGTACGAATGCTACATCCAAGCTAAAGGAACATAGCTTAGACTTGTTATATGCTTTCGATTATGAAAATCTAAATATTTTAAAACAAGGTATTAACAGTAGATATAAAATAGAAACTCTTGAAAGTATTCATATTTTGAAAAAGCGTGATAATATAAATTTAATGTTAAAGTCAAGTAAATTGGATAACACTTAGCATTCTATTTTAGATCATAGAGGGTGATTATAAAAAAGGACAGTTTGACTCTCATTATATTAATATTGTATATTATTGTATAAAGACTAAAATCGATAAAAATATTTATTAATTTAAGCATAATTTACTCATCAGAAATAATACAAATATTGACTATAAGTTATGAAATTCAGTTCAAGATGGTAAGCATCAAAAGAACATGTGCATGATGCATGCACCTCCAGAAAATCACTTCTGAAAGTACATTCTATAAATAGTGGCTGATTTAAGAATTGTTTCAATATCCAAAACAGTTATTGTTTTCCATTTGCTTCATTTTATTGTCAAAAACTGTCATTACAGAATAAATAAAAAATAGGAAAACATTCAGCAAAATCTTCAACAGTAACATTTTCATTTTATACAAAATTAGTTTTGTAAAGAAAAGGTTATAATTGATTCTTAGTGGCAAGAACTAATATATTACTTTTATACTAGACCACAATTTAGATAGCAGACAGCATAAAACTGTCAAGATTTTTTGTCGCTAACAATCAAGCTTGGCATATATATATTTCAGTATACAAGATTATCTTGTACATTTAAATATAATAAATAAATATTTAAGCAACATATTGGATTTGTATAAATATAAAATATTATTAAAAGTTTTTGCAATCTTTCTTTATGTAACTTCATAAAAATCATTATTACATAATAAAATTATAAAATATTTATAATATATTCAAAAAAATACTAAAATCTACTTAGATTCTAATGAAATGAATTTTTTTTCAAATATTAAAATGTAGATTTTTGAAATACGTAATTTCAATATAAATCAAACTTTATTTTTTAATGAATGTATTTTATGGTAAAAAAGATTATACATATAAATAAATAAAATAGTTCTTAAATATGATAAAAAATTCTACTTAATAAGAAAATTCGACTAAAATGGATAAGCATAAAACTGCAAACGAACATATTTTTTTATTTTTTATATAATTTTGAATTGCATATATATATATATATATATAGATATACACTATTAATATAAATATTGATAAAATTTTTATAATTTTGATACACAAAACTAATTTAAAAATATGTACAACTCTGTCTATACATATGCAAAGTATTAATCAATAAAAATTATCTTTATATATAAATATAATTTTTTTATTAGAAAAATTAAGAACTAAATATAAAGAAACATCAACATTGAAATATGTTAATAGAATATTCAAAAATGCATACCCTAATTATAAAAATTTAAGTTATTACAATGACTCAATTAATTTATGTTTCATCTTCATTTAAAAGCATATTCGGAATACCATTATTAATTGGAAATTTTCTTCCAGATTCAGGACACAATAATTCTCCATTAATTATTTCTATTTCAAGTAAAGCATGATGCAATTTTCTAAGAAATTCTTCATTTGTTTCATAATCTTCAATCAGCTGTGGAGGTAAATCACCTGCATGACCCAGCTGTACAATAAATTGGTTTTTATAATATATTTACTTAAAAGTGATTAGGAAATTTATTATTGTAATTATACATTTTCAACCGTTTTATATAAAGCTGAGTAATCAAGTTTTGGTACGATTCTGGCTATAAACTCCGAATCAAAATCTACTTCAGATATTTCAATATCTTTGGCCTAAAATTAATAATTTTCCTAAATTATATAAATTACACAATTTAATTATAAACGATTAAGTTAATTTAATAAAGTATGTATTAAACAATAAATATATTACCTCGATTCCTAAAGGATAACCTACAGTCACACCTTTTAGGCATTTTGATGTAAGCATATTATGTGTTAATAGTTTCATAATTTTACGCAATCTCAATAAATTAAAATATAAAATTTGTTTTATTTTTTTTATTCAATTCAATTAAGTTCAATTTATTCAAGAATTCTATTGTCAATAAATCCAATATTTAAGAAAAATCAAACATGATACTAAAAAATTCTAAATAAGATTAAGAGTGCTCCTCACGATCAGAGGTGTCACTCTCACGATTGCTGGAAGTCTGAAACGTTCGATGCGCTTCATAGAGAAAAATTTTGCGTCAAGTTCAAAAACTAAAATCAAAGTTCTGCACTACCGACATTTCAGGAACGTATCCACAATGAAAATTGTACGAATATCCCCCTTTCATACGTATGCATATATACTTATATCTGCTTATATACTACATCTATGTAGAGCTTGACGTTATACACAAAAGATCATTCATTTCAAAGCTTCTTATTTCAGGATCATATTTCATTGCCTATCGCGACTGTCGCGAGTAGTTGCGAGTAAAATGTTTGAAAGTTCGACGATAAGATGCCAGTACGTACATATGGTAATATTGTAATGCATTTTTGTCATTTATAGTAACTTTTCTGATAACAAATCTTAATATTCAAGGCGATACATACTACTAATATAGTAAAGATAATTAAAAATATATATTTTAGATAAAAAAATACATATAAAAATACATATATTTTACAAAAAATATATATATATTACATACAAGCATATTAATTTTAAAAAAATTCTGAAAGAATATATAGAATGAAAATATCTATTCTGAGCTTATAAATTTTTGATGTAAATCAGTAATTATATCGCAGTAAAAAATTTATTTTTTTATTCATTTGGCATCGGAAAATACAAGTTCCATAACCAAAATATGCAGTAAATAAAGTATGTGTATGAGTAAAAATCGAAAAAATTTATAATTAACATTAGTAAAATCTAGAATATTTATTTGAAATATTCAGTTCAAAATATAAGATACGAATCCCTTACGGTTTTCGTGATTAAATTCTTCTTGCCGCAAGTTTTTTCTGTGGTATTTCTAATGAACGACTGAGGATATATCTGTATTATTATTTTAAAAGGTTATTGTTATAATAATCAATAAAATTATTTAAAAATTCTTTCGTTTATACATTCGTTCAAAAAAAAAAATACAATTCTAATACTCGAAACGAATTGAAAGAGAAAGGTAAAAGACAGTATAACATTGAAGCTTATTGGATTAACAATTATTATTACCAATAAATCAGAAGAAAGTTTAGCTATATCATGAGCTATATAATACATTAGTAGCTAAGGCTTTAGACTGCGAATATGTGGATAATCTTCGGATTGACTCTTTGAAAAGCGATTAGGTAAAAAATAGTTTTCAGCGTTTTTTTTCAAAGAAATAAAAATCATGAAATTATAAAATTATATATATATATATATATATATATATATATATATTTGTTGGAATAAAGGAACATTGAAATAAATAAACTAAAGAATATCTAAGTTCAAATCTTCTACGGATCTTTATTGAATATAAAACACATCTAAAGTTAACGAGCGGTCAAGACAGAATGGTCAGCCGCGAGGAGCGCTGAAGGCATTCGAGCGGCATCGCTAACACGTACGCTCACAAACACATACTCGGGAAATGTGTAAGTGTAGGGCCATGTGCTGGGTAAAATGCATATTCTTACTCTCTCTCTTTCTCTCTCTCTCTCTCTCTCTCTCTCGTTTCATTTGACACTTTTCTAATTACACATGTCAGAAGGACATATGGAACTCAATGCAATTTAAATTTTATTTGAATGCAGAAATCTCTGTTCATTTCAATATGTTTTTAACAGTTTCGTTTTTATCATCTGGTCTTTAATAATAATGTATATAACTCATTCGGAGTCGCTCCATCTGAAATATGGACCCATTGGATCTGAAATACAAATATTTTATAATTAATGATTTAGAATTCTCTGGATTAACCTGACGTGTAAGACCGATTTCAAGCCCTTGGTGAAAATGTCACCTAATTGATCTACTGATTTAATCTATTTTATCTCTTCTAATTTCTTCTTAACGCGTTCCTTCTATCTACCATGTGCCTAAGTCGGTTATTTCCGTCGGTTTTTGTACAGAATTGTCCCGCTTGATTATCGCAATATACGAGTAACGGAAGAAGATTTACTCCTAAAATTTCTCTAATAGAATTGTACGTAGATACAAGTTCTTGGCATGCAAGACTCATGGCTACGTACTCGGCCTGGCAAATAAACAAGGCCACGCTACTTTGCTTCCTTTCTTACTTTCTCGTACTTTCTTCTCTTAGTTTCTTCTCTTACTTTCTCTTACTTTCTTCTCTTACTTTCTTCTCTTACTTTTCTCTTACTTCTTCCCTTTCAACCCGTTATCCTCTCACCTCTCGGTTAGGCGGCCAACGACGCAATGTCCTCGTCTCGCTACTCGCAGAGAAGAAGGAGGGAAAAAAGGGGGGGGGGAAGTTCGGCAGCTGCCGGCGACGGCCGACCGCGGTCGTGACGTGCCGAATACGCGCTTACAAAGAATCGGTTTGATGAATTTACAGATATGAATTTTAAATTAACGTCTAATATTTTTTTCTTTAGTAATTTACAGATTTAAAACAAAATTTCTCGTTAGATTGCCAATAAAATAGAATTATAATTATAGTTGGTGCCTTTGTAACAGTTTCTAAATTAAAAAAAAAGTATAACAAATCGCTAGATTTCACAGTTAGATTTCTATTTTTATGTTACTTCTATTATCTTTGATTATTTCTATTATTTTATTCTAATTATTTCTAATTTATACTTATTATTTATTTATTCTTATTATCTAATTTATGCCTATTATTTCTAATTATCTCTCTTATCTATTACTATATCTCGAACTTATTCTTTTTATTTATTCTTATTAACTATTTTATGTCTGTTATTTCTAATTATCCCTAATTTATGCTATTTATTTATTCTTATTAACTTATTTATGTCTCTTATTTCTAATTATCCATAATTTATGCTTGTTATTTATTCTTATTAACTAATTTACGTCTAGTATTTATAATTATCGCTATTATCCATTACTATGTTAAACTAATGCAGTGGTATATAAAGAAGGAGAACTTATAATATATGTACAAAATAACATTTTAAAATAATCTTTTGCTATTGTTGTTAATAGTGAGTTCAATAAACTCCTCTTTTCTTCAGCAATGTTGATACGTAACAATCTGATGCATTGCTCTTGGTTCGTGTGCGGGACGAACAGGGAGGGGGGAAGGGGCCGTGCCGAACACAATGCGCGACGGCGCGCGCGAGCGCCTTAAAGTTTTCTTGTCCACGGGATGGCGCGCGCATCGTCTTTTTCCTGGACAAGTCGGCGCGGGCGCCTTCTGACTCTTGTCACAATATATATATATATATATATATATATATATATATATATTGTGACGGGGAACGCAAGCACTGCGTGCGTTTGCTTTCCCCGTCCCGTTGCTCTCTCTCTAGCCGTAGCCTGTACATATGTATTTGTATATTTGCATGTAGAAATGTTTATCTGTTACAGGCCGACGCACAACCACCGGCGGAGAGGTAAGTGAGAGAGAGAGCGGGGAGTGGGGAGAGACGGCCACGCGCGCGAAGGACGAGAAAGAGAGAAAGCCGCGAGCTAAGAACACGCGTCGTTACCGGCCTTCTACGCACGTCGTCCGTTTTTTTGGTTGCTACCGCGGTGCTGCAACTAATCGCGTGTGGGAACCTGCCTTGTGCTCCAAGGTTCCCCCGCCTCGTACCTCGTCTTCGGGGAGGGTGCCCAATTTGACGCGTGTGCTGTGCCACAGTGGTGTGAGTGTGTGCAGTGCACACGCGCCGAACACGACTTCGAGCGGACGAATTGCCGTCCGACCCCATCTACGCGGAATAACCGCCCCATCCCGGGGCTTCCGGACGCCGACGTCACCGCCGCCCCCGACAAAGGAAGGCGCTGCTGCCGGACGAGAACGCGCTGCGGGACCTACGAGCTCCGGCTCACTGTAAGTGGCAGCCCCTTTTCTCTCTCTCTCTCTCTCTCTCTCTTCCCGAACTCCTCGCGCGCCGTCGCCTCGGCGACCCTCGGCCTGCGTCCCGCACGCCTCGCACATAGGCGCTGCCTTATATTCTTTTGACACTGCGATATTAAAGCACATTTAAATCTTAATCATTATTATTTTATTATTTCAAGTGTGCTCCATTAGCCGCCCTATCCCACGCGCAGTCCTGAACGCGATATTTCGCCCTTCGCGAACCGACCCTCTCCCTCGCCGGAATCCTTCGGGGCTAAGCCCAGCCGGGCACAGATTTGCAACGGCCGTGCCCGCCGTCCTCGTGCTCGAGGCGGACACGCGCACCGTTACATGGCGCCCAACGTGATCTCGGGATCGCACTTTATATAAGAATATTTCATAGATCTTTATATATCTTATTACATATATACATTTTATAATATATATGTAATAATATATTGTATTATACTGCCCCGGCGAATATTCGCAAGTGACGCGGATGCGCGAAAATAATTTAATAATTTTATCATAGTGAAAAGTGTAATATTACAGAGTGCGAACGCACAGCACATCGCGAGTGTTTACGTTGCGAGTTCGTAGTTGTAAACAATCTCGAAGTCGGTCAAGGCCAACGGCAATTCGGCGAAAGCGGCTGAAAAGCAGCACAAATGAAATATAATGCCGAATACGGTAATATAATATTTGTGTAGTTTTTCAAGCAAAACTAATTTTAAGTTAAATAGACACATATACATTAATTTATATAATACTGATATATATATTAATTGGATGTAACTTTAAAATTTAGCTTAAATTAAATATGTGAACTCCATCTAAGCTAAACTAAAATTAATCAATAATTAATTTTTAAGATAGCGTAATATGAAAATATAACTGATATAAATAAATTCACATTCGCCATTATAATATAATAATAAATTTTCGCCGTTACAGGCATAAGGAACATTTAGTGTAAATTAAATATAATTAAAAGTTCTCTTCTTTACACATAGTCGACTATAAATAGCGAAGTCAGCGATCTGTGTATATTCACATACACACACCACCGCGACTCTACGCTGTACATACAGTGTACATCCGACTAGCGCAAATTTTTCTTTGCTCTCAATTTAATTTGATCAAAATTGATTGTTCCCTTTATGCTTTCCGCTTTCTGATCTTCATTTTGATATTGTAATATCTCTAATATTTTTGCAGTATAATTTTTTTTTGTTTTTCCCTTCTTTCAAAAATACAAAAACAAAATTTGTTCTTTTAAAGGTGCAAAATAGAATTTTTTTTTAAAAATCGGAAAATATTTAAAAATTTTTTTTTTTTTTTTTGAAAACTAAAATTAAATTTTTTTTTTTTTGAAGACTAAAAATTAAAATTTTTTCTTTTTTTTGAAAATTAAAAATTAAAAAATTTTTTTTTGAAAACTGTAAAATAAAATTTTTTGTAGAAGTTACAAAAGAACTAAAAATAAACTATATTTTTATTTTTTTGTTTTTTTTTGTGTTTTCTTTTTTTTGTACTTTTGTATTTTTTTTACATTTCTTAAAAAATAATTTTTTTGGAAAATCAAGAATCCGAAAGCCGAAATAAGAATTTTGGGAAAATTTTTGGTAAATGTTTTGATAATTTTTGAAAATTGTTGAATTCTTTTTCTCTTATATTTTCTGGTTTTTTGCATCAGTCGCCCCTAATTTTGGCGTTTTCGCCCTCGCACTCCACTATCTCTTGAGATTGCCGGTTTTTAATTATTTGCTTTTAATTATTTAATTAAAAAGTTGTGGCTGTAACGTTCTATTTTTCTCACGTTGTATTTTTCTTTTTTTTCTTTTTCCGTTCGTCCGTTGTCTTCTTCTAATTTTCAACTGAAGAAATAAAAGATGGCAAATCCGCCAAACGAATTTAACGACAGGCTTCAAAGCCTATGTGAGGAAGAAACAAACATAATTACAGCGGAACTAGAATTAAAAAATGAGGGTTCCCCATTTCAAAGGGCTGCTAGGCTATACCATAGACTAGCAGGAAATTATAGCCCGGGAGATTTTGTGGAATGCGAGAGTGACAGTGATAGTATAAAAACACGCGCGCGCAGAGATAAAAATCTGTTCAAGATAATCGTCACCTCGACAATGCGCGACGCAACAAAGACTTATATTTTGGATCGAATGCAAGCGACGTACGCCGAACAAGCGGATGAATCAGCTGACATACAGCAGGCTCGGGAAATTTACCCGAGCACAGATCAAAGAAATAGCACAACAGCTGTTGATCACCAAATACACAATCTGATTGACTTCAATTTGGCTGAGATGAACAGGCATGAACCGCTCGCATGGAGCACTGCCAACGAATCGCCGATTCAGGCAGCCAGCACGAGCGTAACTACGCCTCCCGACTCGGGTGTCACGAATGACACCACACGTCGAGCCCAAGTCGCATCTCAGGCGACGAATACAACAGTCGAGCCTCAACCGACTGACATCGAAAACAATGTAAACCTTCGTCAGGGATTACATGGCCTGCAAAATATGCTGCAAACTTGGATGCAACACCAAAACTGCACTGTCCAAGATTTGCAGCAGAGGCAAAGTGAGATGCACGCTACGCTAGCTAGCATCCAGCAGCAGCTGCAGAAATCGGCGCGACGCGACCTGTCACTTTCCAAGACACGTACGATCTGCAATACTTGGAAAGTGACAAAAACCTCAACAATAATAGGTTTGTAGGGTCGACCGACGAGCCTACGTTTTCGGCTCCTTGCCACCCTCGGTACCAAGGGCCTGGAAGGGGGGGACATCACATGGATCGAGATGTGATGAGCTCGCCCGCGAATATAACGCGATCAACGCTGTCAAGCACCTTGGACCAGCGCACGGATATTGGTAAGACTGTGCGCCAATGGAAAATTAGATTCAATGGTGCCAAGGGGAAAAGTGTAGAAGAATTTCTGCAAAGGATCGCGAAATGTCGCAGGTTGACACCGCTCACGGACGAGGACATGCTCAATGCCATGACGGAGCTCCTCGACGGTGTCGCCCTGCATTGGTACCGTCTATCCCGGAAAGACTGGACCACGTGGCAAGAGTTCTGCCACGCAGCCCGGAGCTGCTACGGCGTCGATCGACGCTTCCAAGCTGAGCTAATCAGCGAAGCGCAGCGGCGTACGCAAGCGAAGCGCGAGCCAACACGTGACTACGTGTTTTGTTTGTTAACGATTCTCAATCGGTTCGAAGAACCATGGTCGGACGACAAACAACTCGCCCTGATCTACCGTAATCTACTCCCGGAGATACAGAAGTTAGTTCCGTGGGAGAAGATTACGAGCGTCAATCGGCTAATCGAGCTTGCTCGAGAGGCCGAATGCGTCCTCGATGCGGAGCGAAATTATAAGCCACCGCCGTCACCTGAGGACTGCATAATGCCCGAAGTGGCCTTCCATGCGGCAGACACGTCTCGAACGCGCCCGAAACCAAGGATCGCGGCCGTGGACGTGAAGCCGCCCAACTTCAAAGCTCTGGTGCGAGAAGTTTTGCAAGAGGCTGGCTTTAGAGCCACCTCACCTGATTTAGAGGCGCCAGACGTCGCAGCCCTTATCCCGAAGAGGAGCTGCCGCGATTCACGCCCGAGGTCGCCGCGTACAGGAAAAACCACAGCGTCGACCTCACCTAAGTCGGAGAGGAAGCCCTCCTTCAAAGGAAAGCTGGTGCACGAGCCCCTCAGAGACAAGAACAAAGGTCGGAGAGCAGGTCCTGATCCGCGGTTCTTGTGCTGGGGCTGTAGTTGGCCTGGCCACATCTTGCGCAGCTTTCCCGAGTGTTCGGGAAATGCGAAAAAGGGCGAGTAATTGAGGTCCAACTCGTCCCTACGCTCCGTGAGACCTCTGAAGATCAGCATGCTGCTGCGAGGACACAGGGTAATGATGATTGCCCCCTCCTGTCTGTAAAGGAGGAGCATCACGACCGTGACTCCGCTGACTCAGCCACAAGTGTCGACCACGATCGGTATTCACGATGGTGGGTACAGGTAGGCATAGGCGAGTTTCGCATTCATGCACTGCTTGATGCAGGGGCTTCTCGTACAGCTCTCGGAGCAATCGGCCTGCAGATTGCATTTGCCCTCGGTCGTCTAGTTCGACCCTTTCCTGGATCTCGCGCTCGACTCGCCACGGGAAAAATTGAGCCGATAATAGGCCAGGTGGCCCTTCCGTTTGCCATAGCAGACGTAGAAATGGAGCTAGACGTCATCATAATTCCAGACTTGGAAAATGACTGTCTGCTCGGTGCAGACTTCTACCGCGCCTTCAATGCGGTCATCCGCCCGCGCGACAACACCATGTCGATCGAGGGTGCTGCGGATTTCGTTCCGTTACAACTCTGCACCGTCTCAGTTACCTCGGCGTATTCGCTTGCCTCTATACGCTTGGCCGATATTGACGATAGTCAACGTCGAGCTCTCGAGGAACTCCTCGACCGGATGCTGCCTCCGGCTGATCAGCCTCTGGGCTGCACGCATCTGACCGACCACGTGATCGATGTCGGCGATGCTAAGCCGATTAAGCAGCGTTATTATCCGGTCTCTCAGAAGATAGAGCTGGAAATGCATGCGCAAGTTCGGAAGATGCTTGATCAGGGCGTAATTCGCAGATCAACCAGCGAATGGTCTAGCCCCGTCGTGATGGTTCGCAAGAGCGATGGGAGCTATCGATTCTGCGTGGACTTTCGCAAATTGAATTCCGTGTCCAAGGTCAGCGCGTACCCGCTTCCTTACATGGACGTAATCTTACGGAAACTGAGAAATGCGCGATACATCTCCACACTGGACCTTAGCAGCGCCTACCATCAGGTCCCTCTTCGTGAGGAATCGCGACACCTCTCTGCCTTCACGGTTCCAGGCATGGGGTTATTCGAATGGACCCGTATGCCATATGGTGTCGTCGGTGGCCCTGCCACCTTCCAGCAGTTAAGCGACAAACTGATCGGCCCTGAAATGGAGCCGGTGGCCTTCGCCTACCTCGATGATGTGATCATCGCTACGGAGAGCTTTGACGAGTACCTCAGGTGGCTCGAACATATCCTGCGACGGATTTCCGATGCCGGCTTGACCATCAATCGGCAGAAGAGTAAATTCGGACTCGCAGAGGTACGGTTCCTCGGCGTCCTCGTGGATCGTGACGGTTTTCGATCCGGATAAGATTGCACCAATCTTGACTTACGCCGCACCAAAGAACCTGAAGCAGCTCCGTAGGTTTCTAGGCCTTGCGTCCTGGTATCGCAAGTTCTTAGAGAACTTCGCAACGCTTGCTGAGCCTCTCACCCGATTAACCAAGAAGAACATCAAGTACCATTGGGGAGAAGAGCAACAGCAAGCCTTCGAACAAATCCGGGCGCTCGTCGCATCTGCACCCGTCCTTTCTCGACCGTCGTTTGGAGAAACGTTCGTCATCCAAACGGACGCCAGCGACTCGGGACCAGGTGCCGTGCTCACGCAAGCTGTTGATGGCGAGGAGCGCGTGCTCTCCTACGCTAGTCGCACTATGACTGCGGCTGAGCGTAACTATTCGGTCACCGAACGCGAGTGCCTCGCCGTGCTATGGGCTGTGCGTAAATTCCGCCCGTACGTCGAGGGCTATCACTTCCAGGTGATAACCGGTCACGGCAGCCTTCGTTGGCTGCACTCATTGCGCAACCCCACGGGCAGACTCGCCCGTTGGGCCTTGGAATTGCAGGGATATGACTACGAAGTCATCCATCGGAAAGGTACCTTGAATTGCGTACCAGACGCCCTCTCTCGTTTGTACGAAGACGAGCCGACCTGCGAAGTCGCCTCCCTCGGCGTCACCGATGTGCAAGATCCCTGGTATTTGCGCCTTCGTAAGAAAGTGGTGAGCGATCCGACCAACCTCCCATGGTGGAAAGTCGTTGGGCAGCGACTATACTACTACCGTCCCGATCCTGCCGTCGAAGATTTAGTAGACGACCAGGATGTGTGGAAGTTAGTCGTGCCTAAAGAAGATCGTCGTACCGTTCTGCATGAATGTCATGAGGAGTCCACAGCTGGTCATTTCGGACGCCATAAAACGTATGACCGAATTGCACGATCATACTATTGGCCATCAATGCACAAAGATGTGACACAATTTGTCCGTGACTGCACCGTGTGCCAACAATGTAAGGTACAGCAGGCTGCACCAGCTGGCCTGATGGGCCATCGAACGGTCACCCGCTCTTGGGAAATAGTAGCTGGAGATGTGATGGGTCCATTTCCACGATCTACCCGGGGATACGAGTATTTGCTCGTCTTCATGGATCTATTCACTCGCTGGGTAGAATGTATCCCCATCCGAAAGGCGAATGTGCAAACGATTCACCGCGAGTTGAAAGATCGAGTATTTTTACGCTTTGGTACGCCTGAAGTATTCCTATCGGACAATGGCACCGAATTTCGTAATAAAATCATTGAGAAATTCCTTGTGGAGCGTGGGGTGGAGCATTCCACGATACCCCCTTATCACGCTCAAGCCAATCCGGTAGAGAGGGTTAATAGGACTCTGAAGACCGCGATAATCGCCTTCATTGAGGAGTCTCACAGTACTACTCACAGTATGGCGGCGTAATCGCATCCTCTCGTCAGGCATACAGGGCGTCAGTGCCAAGCTGGCCCCAAAGTTCGACGGGCCCTTTACCATCATGGAGAAACTCGGCACGAATGTTTATCGACTGATCGACTCTACGGGAAGAGATGCTGGTAAGCATCACGTCGCCGACCTGAAGCCCTACGAACGAGATCACGACCCCGAAGATGATAGCAGTTCCGACACGGAAGAGCCTTCGGGCGAAGAGCGTGACTGCGATGCGTCGAATTGTAATAGTCGAGGCGAGCGAGCGAATCCGCACTGTAACACCACTGGTGAGCGTACGGCGCCCCGACGACGCGCCTCATTGTAATTCCGATACAAGCGTGCGAAGCGATACCCCCGCGGGCAATGCCACGCGATCTAACACCGATATCGCATCGCGTAGATTAGGGAGGGCCGCGTAGAACGCGAATCGTAACCCCTCGAAGAACCCAAGCGCGAGCCCCTGCGGAGCCCGATAACAGCGGAGCCGCCAGCCATAACGATGCGCGCCTGGTGCGGCGAAAAGTAGGTCGCCCCAGGAAGAGCGGACGCTCAACCCCGCCGCGGGACCAATCCCCCGCCGCACTCGGGCCCAAGCCCGCGCCCGTCAACGGGCCGATTAACTCCCGAACTCGCCCACGGGATACCGTCGAATCCGGCCCGTCCCTCGGTTTCCACCACCCTGTTGAGTCCCCTCGTCGAGGAGTTTTGCCGGCCCAGGTTGCGCCCAGGGGACCGTCAGATAACGTCAACTTTTCCATCTTCTCCCTAGGGACAGAGAATGGCGCTCTCCCCCGAGCAAGGTAGCCGCCGAGATACTCAGCTCACTATTGGAGGCCGCCTTCCAGCGTATGGGAGTCCAGGAGATGGATCCCCCGGCCCCCCGGCCGAGTCCAGGGCTCGTGGGCCTTGAGTACGCCGTGATCGAGGAGGACAGATGGCCGAAGACCGCCGAGCCAGACTCGACGCCCCAAGCAGGGAGCATCCGGCCCGACAGCGTCCAGGCCCTATGCCAGCGGTGGACCGCGTGTACTTCCGGCGCCAGGAGCTGGAGGCCGAGGAGGCCAGTGCCCTCCAACAACTCCAAACCTTCGTCCAGAGGGCGACGCCCGGACAAAGAGAGCTGCTGGAGTTCGGCGAGGTGGACTACCTCGCCTGGGCGGATCACCGGCGTAAAGCAAACGCCCTACTGCACCGCTGGGAGGAAGCGGACGGAGAGGCGACCAGGTTGCTGGAGCGCGAGCGCGCCGCACGCCGGACAGTAGAGGACTTCCAGGCCGCCTACCGCCTGGAAAATGCACCGGCTACGGAGCGCGCTGATGCAGGCCACCCTGCCGTCCAACACCAATACCGTCGGAAGGGCGCGCCCCTCGGTTGTCGAGGCAGCTCAGGCCCTCGAAGCCTTCCGCAGCAACACCGCTGTGGAGGCGAGACGCCTGCAAAACACATCAACCGGTGTTTGCTCTGCGGAAGGACGGCGGAGGCCCGGCGCGACCAAGCGGCGTCGGACGCGCCTCAGTTTTACGCCAATCCGCCTACCTAGCTGCAGCCAGTGCAAGCTGGAGGGCATGTGCCGGGGACGGGAGTGCCCCAATCAACATAACCACCCCGATTACGAGGGGCACGCCCCCAGGGCCACCGAAAAGCGGAATCGCCCCCAAGGAGCGAAGCCAGCTCACACCAAGTGAGGCGCCACAAGAAAATACTATAAACAATGTAGTCTAATAACGAATAAAGGTGCCCTCCAAAAATAACTGCGTCTAGGGAAGGGAGTTCTTTACCCATCCTTCCTTATCCCGGTGATCCTCAGCGGTAGACCGCAGCCACCCCAGTTCCTCATCCTGACACGATGGTCGATCCGAGAGAGAGATGTTGGGTCGAGCTGTCACGCTTCGGATACCAGCGTCTGGAGGGGGGCGTGTGACGGGAACGCAAGCATGCGTGCGCTTGCTTTCCCCGTCCCGTTGCTCTCTCTCTAGCCATAGCCGGTACAATGTATTTGTATATTGCTGTAGAAATGTTATCTGTTACGGCCGACCGCAACAACCACCGGCGGAGAGGTAAGTGAGAGAGAGAGCGGGGAGTGGGGAGAGACGGCCACGCGCGCGAAGGATGAGAAAGAGAGAAAGCCGCGAGCTAAGAACACGCGTCGTTACCGGCCTTCTACGCACGTCGTCCGTTTTTTTGGTTGCTACCGCCGTGCCGCGACTAATCGCGTGTGGGAACCTGCCTTGTGTCCAA